>LNAC01000966.1:271253-475008 GCA_002007465.1 Ailurus styani
CAAAAAAAAAAAAAGAAGACATAAGATTTCTTTGCCCTGTTCTACGTAGGACAATATAAATACAGATTCAAGGTCGAGAGTATGTCATGTTTCCATTTGCTAGCTATGAGACCACAGAAAATTCACTCAGCTTCCTTGAGGATTGGTTTTCTCAGCTATCACGTAGGTCAATATTATCTACTTCATAATACTTAATCCGAATTGATTTTTGGATTTAGCTACCTCTGCTATTCACCAGCTTGGTAACTCAAGATATCTTTAACCTATTGGAAACCAAGTTTCATGTGTAAAACAGAATAAGAATGCATACCTCACAGATTTTTTTGCATCACAATTAAATGAAATAATATGCACTATCACTAAAGGTTACAAATAGTGCACATTCAGACACGTTGAATCTTTCTTTTGCTTTCTTAGGTCTTACCCAAGACAGGTGTGCTACAATTTAACCGTGTTTATTGGTTTGTTCAACACTTCCTTGAGGCAGCCAGGAGAGAATGACTACCCACCTACCATTATTCAAACACTTGAAGAAGACCAATGTGAGATCGTTTTTTAGATATCAGTAATTAAGTTTGAGTTTTCAGCAAAAGCGTATTTTGCCTAATTACGTTTTTAGCATAACATGGTACCAAACTTTTATCCA
This sequence comes from Ailurus styani, assembly GCA_002007465.1. Classification (NCBI taxonomy): domain Eukaryota; kingdom Metazoa; phylum Chordata; class Mammalia; order Carnivora; family Ailuridae; genus Ailurus; species Ailurus styani. The sequence continues at coordinate 271,900 of LNAC01000966.1, forward strand.
TCATCATAACAGAAATGAATGGAAACATTCTTGCTTGTGAACATTAAACTTATTGATTTAAAAGACTCTCAGCAGCTTTAATGTTCAATGAATAATAACCAATATTAATAAATTTTAGTTTTCCTTAGGGTACCATAAAGCCTTTTTCAGGGCTGCGATATGTTGTCAACATGCTAACGTATAGTACAGTGACTTCTGTTTTAGCAGAAAATGTAAGCATTTCCATATGAGTCAGTGATTTTAGCATTGTTGTGTCTTCATATGGGGCCAAGCTGTGAATTTAAATAGTAGCATATGTCATACTTATGTATACAGGCAGTATTTTAAATGACTAACTATGACAGTATTAGTGAGACTGATTTGAAATTTTCAGGCTGCTGAGTGAACATTTGAGATTTTAAAAATCTACACTAAGCGACATAGCTGCTGAGTAACTAATAATGTGAATTTTGCCCTTTTCCTTCCACCCACGGCCTCTTTGTTTGCAAATGTGTGTTGGGTGGCAAGTGGAGTTGGCATCCTGCTCTGGGAGGAAAACTTGAATTAGTTATGCCAACAACAGTGCTGGGACTCCATGATGTATATCATGTCCCATATTATGGCCGTAACTAGGCAAACAGCCTTGCAGAGAGGATAAGCACCTATGCTCTACTAAGCATTTAAATTGTTAACCATAAATGCTTTGCATTTGTTAAAGTGGTTGCTCAAAACGGCTGCTATTAGTGGTGCAGTCAGAATTCTCTGGATGTTGTAGGCCTCCAAGAGGATGTGTTGAATAAATATTCTCTGCCAAATCACCATGTCATTTAGCATTAGGAGGCATGGAATTGAAGAGCCTCTGAAGTTGGTTATTTACTCGTATTGTTCAAGGGGGGAAATCTGTACCAATGTTGCATGGCTGTGAATACTACAGGGACATGGACTGAATTTGGATAAATATAAGTTGGGGTCTGAAAAAGATACACAACTACCAATAGGAATGGGAAAACCATGAGCGCTCTTGATGTAAAATTTTATAAGGGAGTAAATACTTGAAGTTTCTCGTTCAGTATATCTATGTTCTCTTAATACGTCTTATATCAAGGTCCCCATTAATAAAATCTACAAAATGGCTCAACATGAAAATAGAAAGGCGGTTCCTTTGATGGAAAAAACCCTCTGCTTTGACAATGGAATAAAATTCAGCTGTAGCTATGATTCGGTAATCTATGAAAGGTATTTAAGGGCTATATTTCTTTCCTATTACTATGGTAACAAATTACTACAAATGTGGAGGTTTAAAACAACACAAATGTATTATCTTACATTCTGTAGTTCCGAATTCCAACATGGGTCTCACTGGGCTAAAAATCAAGGAGCCGGCCAGGCTGTGTTACTTCTGGGTGCCTCTAGGGTAGAATCCAAGTTCTTGCCTCTTGGAGCTTCTCACTGCACATGGTTCCCTTCCTCTGATGTCAAAATCAGCAATGACAGGTTGAGTACTTCTCACATCCTGTTGCTTCAATCTTCTTTCCTACCTGCCTTTTCCATTTTTAAGGACCTCTGTAATTACACTGGACTCTTCAGATAATCCAGGATAATCTCTCTAAAGTCAGCAGATAAGCAACCTTAATTCTATTGGCAACCTTAGTCTTTCTTTCTCTCTTAAGACAACACGGTCACAGGTTCCAGGGATTAAGAGGTAGAAGTTTTTGGGGGGCCTCTTGTCTGTCTATTACAGTGGCCAATCCAAAAATTACCGGAATTTGTTTAGCAATTTCTAAAAAAACATGATTTTAAGACTATTTGCCTTCTGCCACAGAACATGTAAGAAGAATTTCACATGCATGCACCACGTGAACAAGAAAAAAGGAGGTATCTCCAGGAGAACAGCCTTATAATTGATGTGTATCTGGCTCAAGAGTAGGAAATCGTGCATTGGACAAAAGGACAAAAGTTTGTACTGCCAACCAGATTCATGCAAAAAAAAAAAAAAGACTTTCTGTCAAAGTGGCAAGGCTCAGGTATAATTTAGTGCTAGACTAGCCATAATTGTAAGAGAAGAGAATACCCAATTAATTCCTTATGTTAAAGTAACTTATTTTTAAGTATGTATGTATGTATGTATGTATGTATTTATTTATTTATTTATTTATAACATGAACAAGGGGAGGGGCAGAGGGCAAGAGAAAAATCTCAAACAGATTCCATATTCAGCACAGAGCCTGACTCGGGGCTCCATCTCACGACCCTGAGATCATAGGCCAAACTGAAATCAAAAGACACCCAACCAACTGAGCCACCCAAGTGCCCCTGTTAAAGTAACTTCTGCCTCAGGCTGAATATAAGACAGATTTATGTCTGGAAGCAGAAAATCAATTCAGATCACTCCATGGTGGGCAAGAGCTTAAAATAACAGTCATGCAGGGATTATTGTCCTCTCCATGATGTCATGGTGAGTTTTCTACAACTATATCTAAGAACCATACCATATCACTAACACATGCCAAAAGGGCTGTATTTCCGAAGGCTACAAAAAGAGGGACAGTATTCATTCATCAGCACTAACTGTAGCTGAGGGCTCTGGGTAGCACGATGTTAGGGACAGGGGATTATCTAGGGATGTGGGGTGGGAATGAGGACCATCTCAACAGGATTTGGGTCCGTTGAAGTTGTGGTGGAATAATGAGACATCCGTATGTTGAAATAATATTCAACCATTTAGGAAGTGAGTCGTATTTTCTAGGGATTGAGAGGGCCCATCAGTTATTAGCTGTGTATTCTTGAGCAAGTTACTGGACCTCTCTAAGCTCCAGTTTCCCTTCTGGTAAAATGGAGATAATGCTAAAACTGGGATAACGCCTCAGATTAATTGAAATGTTAATGAGATGGTTAATGTAAATATTTTAGTACAGAATCTGATATTTGGCATGTCCTTCATAATTACTGGCTGTTCCTGGCATTTTAATTAAGAAAGAAGAAAGAAATAAGAAAACATGGAACAGTATCTGGGATACAAAATTAAGGATGATTAAGATATAGAACTAGAAAAATAATGAAACAAGATGGGATGGGAAAGGAGACAAACAATAGGAGACTCCTAATCTCACAAAACAAACTGAGGGTTACTGGGGGGTGGGAGGGTAAGGATAGGGTGGATGGGTTATGGACATTGGGGAGGGTTTGTGCTATGGTGAGTGCTGTGAAAGGTATAAGCCTGATGATTCACAGACCCATAACCCTGGGGCAAATAAAAAAAAAAAAGAAAGAAAAAACAAACAAAAAAGATAAAGAACTAGAATGATTTTTTTTTTTGGTAAAAGCAACTCAAAATTATGTACACAGAGAGCTCATATAAGTATAGAAAAATGTCTGAGAACACACCCGTTAATAATAATTCTGGGAGTGAGACTGGATACAGATATCTTTGACTTTCAGCTTTATTACCATGGTAAGAATAAACAGCTTTGCTGAATGCTGGCTCCCTGAAAATATCACCAAAACAACCTGCTGATAAGACAGTCTATTTAATAAATCCATAATACTTTTGTAAAAACAACAATGATGCACATAAAGCAACATGTAAAGTAAATCTAAGCACTTGCACATAATATTTAAAGACTTCTGTAATCTGAAATCATTTCATCATCTCTCAAAGAACAATTCTCTTTCCAATTTCCACGATTCAAAAATCTAAAGTAAAATGGAACATCTTCCTCATAATTTCTTGGGAACCAGAACAAATGTAATTGGAAATCCACAAACTCAAAGAACCCTGACATCTCCAACAGGGACATAAAATTGTTGGTCTTTCCACCCTTAAGCCTTCTTTAGCACAACAAAGAATCAGAAAGCTTGGAAAGCATGCAGTTGCCAAGAGCCCCCTTCTCCCTCTGCCTCAGTCTCAGAAACACTTGTTAACTAACCAATTGTTTATTTCACTGGTGTTTTCTCCATGGCTGGCTTAGCAGAGAAACTGACTAGGGTGGGGAGATCTCTTAAAATAGAAGGGGTGAAAATAGTCTTAAAAAATGAACAAATGCCAACATAGTTGTTTAGGAAATTAAACAACAATAAAACAAAACAACAACAACAAAATTACTGATGGGAACTACATCAGCCAAATGCTTTTTGCCTCCCCCATGGTCCTAGTTAACCTGAGAAAAGATCTTCACACCCTGACAAGTCACCTATCAATCATTCAAGTGATAACAAATATATACATAATGAGTGTATGTTTGTTTCATGAAGATGGATAAGTTTCCACTGAAGTTAGTTGCTAAATAAGAAACATTTCTTGGTCAGTCTTGTCCTTTTAGAAGATTTAGCTCCACATAATTGGGCAAATACTTATCTAATCTTTGTGTGTTGTGCACAGTTCTGAGACACACAGAAGAAACAAATGTTGCAGATAGAATTCTTGTCTCCGGAGGGCTTATAGTATCATTGGGAAGGGGAGAGAAATATTTGGTATCTTTATTTTTGTATGACAAAAGCCCCAGTGACATCACTCTTAAAGATTCTGCTCCTATGTCTTATAAACGAGGAGCCTAGGCTGGGAGCACAGAAGTCAAACACCTAGAACTAGAGAGACTTGAGTCCAAATAAGCAATGTCAGTTCCTTTGAGCTATTAAAAACAAGGCATTTAATTCGTCAAAAACTTTTCACCTATAAAATAGCTATTGGAATTAAATGAGATGATGCATTAGTGTTCTTGGCACAGCATCTGTCAAATGTAATAATCTCTATATATTAACCTTATAGGTGAAAATTATTGTGAGTCAAAAGAATCTGCATTTGAATTCTGTATTCATCCCCTTTACAACCGAGATCACATAATCTCTCTAAACTGTAGTTTCCTCAATATGAGGACAGTATGAGTACCTGCCTCCCAGGATGGTGGTGGGAATTAAATAAGATATTATATGCAAGAAGTTTGGCTTGGAGCCCGGTACATGGTTCTGTGCTCCCTGAGGGTGGCTATTGGTTTTCTGTGGGGAAAGCTGAAAAAAAATGGATGCTTTACTACACTTGAGATTGCTGGCTTTATGTGGTTTCTTCCCTTCAGTTTAAGAAAGAACCCAAGCATGCATGTGTCATCCCACTTTCTGCCAGGTGCTGAACCTGAGTTTTATCCATTTATACTCATGATCACCCTCTGAGGCAAGTTTTAATCATAGAGCTGGGGAAACTGAGGCTCAGAAACAGTGTTTTGCCTGGGGCTATGCGTGAGTTTGAAATCCATGAGTCCATGGGTACGTGAGCTTTTTACCATTCAGTATCTCAGTTCCTTCCATGTGTTCCACGCTTCCTGGATTGACCTTTTCCAAATGATCAGATTCAGATTGCCAGTGCAGGGTATCTCTCTGCAATATGCTGCTCACCAAAACTTTCTGTGATGATAGAAATATCCTAAATCTGTGCTATCCAGTAAAAGAGCCACTGGCCCCTTGTGGCTTTTGTTATTAGCCCTTGAAATGTGGATAGTGTGATTTAGAAGCTGGTTTTTAAATTTCATTTAATTTTAAGTAACAAATTTAAATACGCACGCATACTTCGTGGTTACCAGTTTGGAGAGCAGATCTACAACATCCCTAACAGATAATTGTCTAGTCCTTGCTTGAACGACCTAAGTGACAGCTTGCCCATCTCCTGACAAGCAGCCCTTTCAATTGCTTTCTGTCTCTGAACATAAGATATAGGCCTTCATTATGGTGGACTAACTAACATCTGTTGCCCTCTAACTTTTACTTGCTTGTCCGAACTTTTCCCTGGAGTTACATGAAGTATGCTTAATCAGTTCCACAAAATAGTATCCCCTGATACTCTTCACCATGCACAAATCTTCACAATTGCAAAGCATTCTGGGATCAGGGTTTGTTTGTTTTGTTTTGTTTTGTTTTGTTTTGTTTTGTTTTGTTTTATGAGGCTACTGTGGGGAGTCAGCATACTGGGATGATGATAATAGAATAATGGAAATAACAATCATTACTGTGTACTAAGCACATACTATATGCCAGTTATTGTTTTGATTCCTTTATATAAATTATCTCATTTATCTGTTATAACCACCTTACACATTAGGTACTGTTTATTAGCCCAATTTAAGGAAAAAGAAACTGAGACAAAGGTATGTTAAATGCACTGACCCAAGTCATACCCCTTGGAAGTGGTGGAGCCACTTCCCACTTTTGAAACTGGGTAGTCTGAATTCAAAGCCCATAATCTTTTTTTTTTAAGATTTATTTATTTATTTGAGAGAGAGAGCATAGAGGGAGAGACAGAGAGAGGAGCAGACTCCCCACTGAGCTGGGAGCCTGATACGTGGCTCGACCCCAGGATGCTAGGACCGTGACGTGAGCCAAAAGCAGATGCTTAACCAACTGAGCCACCCAGGTGTCCCTCAAAGCACATATTTTGCTTCCTAAGACCCAAACTATAGGAACTACAGGAGCATGAAAATCACACTACACTGGCTGAGGGCTCAGGGCTCAGAACTGCTGCATTCAGTAAGATAGAGTTTAAAAAGAAAACATTGTAGACCCAGTTTGCAGGAACCTTTTATTTCCTCCAGAATCATGGCCTGGCCCGGCCAACACCACCTCCTCAAACGGCGCAACGAAAGGTACCGGAAAAGCTGCTCTTTCGGGTTTCAACCCCAGGTACCCACGGAGGCCCGGAAGTGCATGTAAAGGAGTGAAGTGGTTTGGTTATTTAAACACGTCTTGATTTTCTCAAATTTGTTCTTGCCTGTGTTTTTTTTGTTTTGTTTTGTTTTTGTTTTTATACGCTGTGCTCTCAGGTTGTCTTTTAGTTTCTCACTGCTCAGAGAACTGAGTACAGTGAATAATTGATGCCCTCCTGACCAACCACACCACCACTGGAGGCCAGGAGAGCTCATGGCTTATCACCCAGTCCCACTGTCTGGGAGAAAGTAGAGAGCGTAGGGGGCGCTGTGGCAAACCGAGGGGCACACATCCCCTCTAGAGGGGCATGGGGACTCAGCTGCTTATCACTGCCGTGGTCAAGTGCATGAAGTTCTGCAAGCAGGACTCTTGTCATCAGAACACCTGTGCTTTCAAGGGAGTTGTGAAATCTAGGTTCTTTACGTAAAATCTTTAACTTGTTAAGTATTGACATTTAATCCAATTATAAAAAACCATCCTGTCCTAAATGCACAGTGGTACCCTAGATTGGGTCTTGCGATAGAGAAAGGACACTAGAAGAAAACCAAATGAAATCTGAATAAAGTTTGGAGTTTAGTTTTTAAAAATTAGGGGGGAAAAAAAAGACCCCGTGGGCCAGACTAGAGGCTCAGTTAATATATACATAGCCCATGGGCTGCTAATACGCCATCTATAATCCAGTCCAACTTCCACATTTAATGACAAGGAAGCAGAGACCCAAAGCTCAAAAACACTTTGCTCAAAGTCAAATGAATCAGTTGCAGTTGTTTTGTATAGAAACCCCGTTTCATATTGCTCAGGCCAGGGCTGATTATATCTGGAACTGTAATAGAATTTTCTCTTTAGTCCACGCTTGGAATAAAGCAAGCCTTATGGATTTTACCTGTGAAGTTCATCACACGTGGTAAGATGTTACGTGCTAGAAATGTACCACCACGTTAGTGATGGTGGCACTTCCTCTTCTTCCTTCCCCACTGACCTTCTTCCCCGGCTCTGCCTCAGGCTTGATTTTTCTTTTCATTGCTTTTTCCTTGAATATTTAGGGCATTCCTTCTATTGTTCCCTACCTCCCTATAGCCACTGCTGCATGAAAAGCCAGATTACATGGCCAACAGTGGCTATGAATACAAAGCAATGTGCTTATCCATAAACAGAGTTTAGAAACACCCTTCCGTTAAAGCACCAAGAAATCTTCACACCAAGTAAGAATTATTACTAGAGAGCTGGCGCCACACCAGTCACATTCTATGCTTGTGCAACTGAGCAGAGAACGAAAAGGCTGGAATCACCTATAAATGGCCAACAGGATACGTGTGTCTTCAGTAAGGAAACAAAAAGATGTCTGCAGGCAAGTCTGGCTTGACCCATGTGGCTCTTAGGGAACAGAGAGGACTTAAGCAGACTACAGACTTCTTGTTTTTCCAGATATGGGCCAGAAGTTTTAGGTGAGCTGTGTAAAGCAGGTGGGAGACGAGTGAAAAATCAGAGCCTGGGATAAAGGACCATTCCAGCAAAGGAGAACAACAAACTTGTGGAGCGTACTCTTTTCTGCACTGGGTATGATTCAAGGACTGATAAGGGAGTAACCTCAGTGAGAAAGGCACAATTTTAAGGGGACAAAGAAGTTTTTTGTTCTTGTTGTTTTTTAAAAGAGGAAAGGAGAGAGGGCAGGGGAGGGGAGAGTTTGAGAGAGAATCTTAAGTAGGTTCCGTGCCCAGCCTGGAGTAAAATGTGGGGCTCCATCCCACAACCCCAAGATCATGACCTGAGGCAAAATCAAGAGTTGGACGCTTAACCGACTGAGCTACCGAGGCACCCCCAAAGAAGACATTTTCTAAGTGTTGTGGTTTGCTACTGGGTCCATTTGGTTAGCGCGGAGTTAGGTCTTCCAGATTCTTTGCTTTGTGACTCTGAGTCAGTCTTGGACAGAACAGAAGTCTGAGGTTCTGAAGTTTGTCACAGTTAGAGGTGGTCAAGGAAAGATACAGACTCTTGGTTGTCCTATTCTCTCCAACTCCTGACCCTGCAGATCACCAGCGACCTCAGGGCTAACAGCAGACTCTGGGACTACAGCCTTCCATGGGCTTCTCTGCCAGTGGCTAGGGACCTGCCTTCCCACATTCCCATGCAAGCTCCTACTTGTCTACCTTCCTCAGAACTTTGTGAAGGCTGATTAGTGACTGTTTACACATCTAATTCCTTCAGACCCTGGCTTCTCCAGCTTCTCCCACAAGCATGTATCCTTACTTCTAGTATACAACCCTTATTCCTTAATACTTCTAGAAATCCTGCTGCCACACCAGACTCTGCTTAATGTACTAAAGCAGTTCTCTGGGTGGTGTTTTCCCAAGTTTATCAGATTACAACAATTACCTCAGTCACTTATTAAAAACACAGATTGCCAGGACCTAACGCAGCCTTAGTGAATTAGGATGTTTGGGACAGGGGCCCCGGGAGCCTGCACTTTCAATAAACATCTCTCAGGTCACTCTTGAAATGGAGTAACTTTTTGGTTACATAGTTGATAACTTAGGTTGTACACTAGTACCACCTGGGGAGCTTTCATCAGAATAAGAATTTATTCTTATTTCTGAATTTCATCAGAATAAGAAATTCTGATGCCAAGGTCCCACGTCCAGAGATTTGGATTTACTTGATCTGAGCCTGGACATTAGGATTTAAAAGCTCCCTTATGATGTCCACATGCCGCCAAGGGTGAGAAACACTGCTCTGTTGGAATAAAGGTGAGTCACCTAATAAGAGGGAATAATTTTCTTCTAACTCACTAGCAAAATATGATAGGTGCCATATGCTCCAGCAAAAAAATTTGTTTATAGAATTTTCAAGTCAATGTTCCAGCTAGAAGGGGTCTCAGTGGTCATATAGCAAAGCCCTCCATTCTGCCCTCAGGTTAGAACACTGAGGCCAGACAGGTTAAGTGGCTAGTTCAAGGCCACACAGCTAGTTATTAGAAGACCCAGCACAGAGCTCTTTCTGTCACAGATAAGCAACATTTCATCAATGCTTAATTGTGCCTGGAATAAATGTTCTTTCATGTAATTGACTCTATTCTGAAGAGGCACCCTGCTGCTTTTCTGTTAAAAGGGGGTTTAAATTACGTCTAATAAACAAACAGGAAGTCCTTTATCTGTACTTACCTCCTTGCTGAGGTTCTGCAAATTCCACCCCGCACAAAAGAAACATACTTTTCAACATGCAGATCCAGAGAGGCTGATCAAGGAAATATGTGGTAGGCCCCAGCATCTGCAGTTCCTGCCTAATTATAAATGTACATCCTTCTGACTCCCCGTGATTTTGATGCAAATAATCCAGGGCCAGACATTGAGAAGCCCTATCCTGTCATTTGATTCCAGACACTGGTGTAAAATATTTAAATGAGAACAGCGTCTAGCTCTCATCCTATATAACACAATACTTGACATTCTGTTTTTCCAAATTTGTGCAGAACATTAAGCTCTCACTCAGCTCTTCTAGATTGGAGATTATGTCCACAGCTTCTAAAGGAATGCTCTACCCAACAAAGCCAATTTAATCACTGACTGAATACATATAAATTTCTGTGTAACTACAGTCTTACCATCCATAGTTGGGCTCACCAGACTTTTAAGATAATGCATGCTATTGATATCCCAATATGTTTGCATGTCAATGACTCAGTTTATATCCCTTAATCCAGTTACAGACTCTGAATCCTACAGAGGCCAAAGAATTATCACTGATGCATCAAGCCAACTGGGTTGGGAGTTTTATGGGAGGTCATGGGGTTGTAGCTAATTTATAGCTCATTTTTTGTGTCTAAAAAGCACAATTGTTACTCGGCATGGGAGCATGATGATGCTGATCTTTCTGGTCTTGCTACCCTATCCCACCCGCAAGAGAAGATGAGAATCACCACCAAGATTCTACAAACTAAGACCCGAGAGCCAAATCTGAACCCTCATCTGCCTTTGCAAATAAAGTTTTATTGGAACACAGCCACACTCTTATTTATACCACCTGTGGCTGCTTTCTCTGTACAGTGACAATTAAGTATCTGTGACTGAGCTCTTTGGCCCTCGAAACCTTCAAATAGTTAAGGCCCTTGAGAGTTTGAGTTTCTCCATCCTTGACCTAGATTTATTATGTGTGAAATGTTAAAATGCCAGCTCAAATTCTTTTTTTTTTTTTTAAGATTTTATTTATTTATTTATTTGAGAGAGAGAGAGAGAACCTGAGCAGCACGGAAAGGGAGAAGCAGACTCCCTGCTGAGAAGGGAACCTGCTCAGGACTCTATCCCAGGACCCTGGGATCATGACGTGAGCCATGAAGGCAGACACTTAACCAGCTGAGCCAACCAAGTGCCCCGCCAGCTCAAATTCTAAAAACACTGCATGTCCAAATAAAACAGATATGTTGATGAACACCTTTTCATGAAATAACATGTCCAGAAAAACGACCAATTGAGAACTGTGATATTTGGTGGAAAAATTTGGCAGTTAGAAAACATTTTGCTTGTGGAAACAAAGAAAAAAACAAGCATAGGAATCTAAAGGATTCTTTAGACAATTAAGCCAGATTTAAGGAAAATAAAGGCATCAAAGAAAAGGTACAGTCTAGGTAACAGACATTGTGGGAGAGTCTATTTCCAATTTTATGATGCCCTAGGAAAATTAGCAAAATTTCCTGAGTACATAGAGAATGATTGAGGAGAAGTTTTCCAGAAGAAAAATTTATCAGTCCCTTATAAAGAACAAGAAGCAGGTTAGCATCCAGCCTTCTAAGAAGGTTTTAACATCAGAAATCCAGTTTGTTTCAGAAGCAAAGCCTTCTAGAACTTTCATGAATTGTGTTTTAAAATTATCAAAAGCTGTTCCTATTGCTTTTCCCTAACCCTTGATTTTATATGAGTCCTTGATCTTTTCTACTGCAGTTTTTCCAACCATTACACTTTTCATGCGAGAACGTGATCCCTGTGGCTGTTGGGGGATTGCAGTAATTCATTCTTACATTTCATGTTGAGTTTTGAAAATTGCTTTCAGAGGTTTTGGGGGTAGAAGAGAGAAGGAAGAAAACAAGGGTCATAAAGAAGCTTGGGTTGAAATATTTCAAAACTGTAGCAAAAGGGAAATCCTCTGTAATTCACTGGTGTTTTAGGGGCCAAACTTAAATAACAGCTCAGACAAAAGACCTGACTTGGGTCTTAGAGCCTAAATTTCCCTTCTTCCACCCTCTTGGAGGCAGCCAGGGAAGAAAATTAGGAAGACAGGCTTAAATAACTTGCAAATGTTGTTCCATCACTCCCACTCCCAATTTCTAGCTCAAAAAAAGTATGTGTGTGATAAAATAAGCTCTGTTATTCAAGGAGTCAAATACTTTGATGGTAGAAAACAAACAACTTCAAGTATACCAGCAAGACAAACAGACATACATTGTGTCTAATCTGTATTCAGGCTTAGAACTCAGAAAACATTCCATCATCATAAGTATACGGATAAATAAAAACCCTAGTTAGTATAGACTTACTATGTACAAAGCTCTAGAGTGAACACTTTACACACATTATCTCTTTAATTCTTACAAGTTATCTTCCTACCTTCTACGCAATGATGCTGAGATCTAGAGAGGTTAAGTAACTTGTTCTAGATGATACGGCTTGCAAGAAGTACAGGTTGTACTACTATGTATTGTAAAAAATATGTATAATTACAGATGTAAATGCTCTGAGGAATGAACACCATTGTGTTGGTAAATGGGAGCATGAGGATAGAACCTGGGTCTCCTGACTTTCGTGCCTTTTCCATAACGCCACCCCATTTCCCACCCGCAAATCTTCTAGCCCGCCATTCTTCGGAGAAAGAGAGACAGAGAAAGAATCTCAACAGGAGCAGAACGATTCAGAGATGTTACCAGTCAACAAGTTGCAGAGGACAAAAGTGGCTACTTCAAGACGGAAACTTTCAAAAGGCAGATCATGAGTGATTATTTTTAGAATATACATTTTCAATAAAAGGTAAGACTCTTACACGCACACATACACACACACACACACAATAGTACCAAAGCTAGTGATTTTAGAGTAGGAATCAGCAAACTGTGGTCCTATTGGCCATATATACCCCCATGTTTGTTCATTTGTTTTAGTTTCAGGTTCTACATATAAATGAAATCATACAGTATTTGTCTTTTTCTGACTTATTTCATTTGGCAGAATACACTCAAGGTCCATCCATGTTGTTGCAAATGGCAAGATTTCATTCTTTTTAATGTTGGACTAGTATTATTTCATACATAATCACATTTTCTTTATTCATTCATCTATTGGTGGGTACATGGGTTACTTCCAGATCTCAACTCTTGTAAATAATGTACAACAAACATGAGGAGAGCATGTATCTTTTTGAATTGGTATTTTGCTTTTATGGGATAAATACTTGGAGTGCATTTTTTGATCATTTGGCAGTTGTATCTTTCATTTTTTTTTCAAGAGCCTCCATACTGTTTTCCGTAGTGGCTGCACCAGTTACACCACGAGTAGTGCAAGAGTATTTGTTTTTCTTCATTTTTGCTTGTTATTGAATTATATGAGTTTTTCATATACTGTGGGTATTAACCCCTTACTGGATGTATGATTTCCAAATATTTTTTTCCATTAAGTAGGTTGCTTTTTTGTTGATAGTTGCCTACACTGTGCAGAAGCTTTTCATTTTCATATAGTTCCATTTATTTATTTTGGCTTTTCTTGCCATTGCTTCTGTAGTCATATCCAAAAACATATCACTAAGACCGATAACAAGGAGCTTACCACCTGTGTTTTCTTCTAGGAATTTGATGGTTTCTGGTCTTACACACAAGTCTTTATTCCATTTTGTGTTCATTTGTGTGTATGGCATATAACAGTGGACCAGTTTTATTTTTGTGCATGTGGCTGTCCAGTGTTCCCAACACCATTCATTGAAGAAACTCTTTCTTCTGCTTTGTATATTCTTGCCTCCTTTGTCATAAATTAATTTATATATGACTATAAATGCATGGTTTTACTTCTGGGGTTTCTATTTTCCACTGATTTATGTGTCTGCTTTTATGCCAATACTATACTGTTTTGATTACTGTAAGTTTGTAGTATTGTTTGAAATCAGAGAGTGTGATGCCTCCAGCTTTCTTTCTTTTTTTTTTTTTAAAGATTTTATTTATTTATTTGACAGAGAGAGAGATCACAAGTAAGCAGAGAGGCAGGCAGAGAGAGAGGAGGAAGCAGGCTCCCTGCTGAGCAGAGAGCCCCATGTGGGGTGCAATCCCAGGCCCCTGAGATCATGAACCCTCCAGCTTTCATCTTCTTTCTCAGCAACAGGAGCAGAAATAGTTTTATTTGAGATCTTTTGTTCTTCCATACAAATTTTATGATTGTTTTTTCCACTTCTGTGAAAAATGCCACTGGAGTTAGAGACTGCAGTGAATCTATAGATTGCTTTGAGTAATATGGACACTTAAACAATATTAATTTTTTTAAAAGATTTTACTTATTTGACAGAGAGAGACGCAGCGGCGAGAGAGGGAACACAAACAGGGGGAGTAAGAGAAGAAGAAGAAAGCTTCCTGCCGAGCAGGGAGCCTGATGTGGGGGTCAATCCCAGGACCCTGGGATCATGACCTGAACTGAAGGCAGATGCTTAATGACTGAGCCACCCAGGCACCCCAACAATATTAATTCTTCCAATCAGTAAGCAAAGATTATCTTTTTAATTAGTTCAATATATTTCATCAATGTCTTACAGTTTTCCATGTATATACATCTTTTACCTCTTTGGTTAAACTTATTTCTAGATATTTTATTCTTTTTGATAGAATTGTAAATGGGCTATTTTTCTTGATTTCCCTGATACTTCATTGTTAATGAATAAAAGTGCATTAGTTTTTTTATATTGATTGTGTATCTTGCAAATTTACTAAATTCATGTATTAGTCCTAATAGTTTTTTGGTGGAGTTTTTAGAATTTTTATATATAAAATAATGTCATCTACAAATAGTGACAGTTTTATTTCTTCCTTTCCACTTAGATGCCTTTTATTTCTTTTTCCTACCTAATTGCTCTGGCTAAGACTTCCAGTACTATGTTGAATAAAAATGGCAGCCATGTCTTATTCCTAATCTTACACAAATCTTACCTATCTTAAAGAGCTTCCAGCTTTTAATTGTTGAGTATGATATCAGCTGTCAGCTTGCCATGTATGGTCTTTATTATGTGGAGGTGCACTCTTTCCATACCCATTTTGTTGAGAGTTTTTATTATAAATGGATATTGAATTTTGTCAAATGCTCTTTCTGCATCTATTGAGATGATCATATGATTTTTATCTTTCAACTCATTAATGTGATATATCTCATTTATTGATTTGCAGATGTTGAAACATCTATGCCTCCACTTGATCATGTATTACTCTTTTAATATATTGATGAATTTGGTTTGCTAATATTTTGTTGAGGATTTCTGCATCTATATTCATCAGGAATATTGGCCTATATATATTTTTTAAGATTTTATTTATTTGGAAGATAGAGAGAGAGAGAGAAAGAGCATGAGGAGGGTGAAGGGCAGAGGGAATCCCTTCTGTGGGATTTCCCAATGTACAAAAAGCCTGATGCAAGGCTTGATCCCTGGACTCCAGGATCATGACCTGAGCCGAAGATAGACGCTGACCCTACTGAGCCACCCAGGCGCCCCAGCCTGTAAATTTTTTTGTGTGTGTGATGTCTTTATATGTATTTTGTGTTTATGTATATATACATATTTATACACTTTAATATTATCTGTATATTTAATGTATATTGTTCATATATATTTATAAATAGTATATTTAATAATTTTATATAATATATAATTTAATGTAATAAAATGTAAATATATAACACAACACCAACTCTTCTGCTCACTTCCTAAAAATCAGAATTTAATCCCTTCAAGTACTGCTGCTTGGAGACATTCATGCTGAGAGGTCCCTTTGTGAATAGGGTGATGGCGATTCTGGACTCAGAGAAGGAACACACAAGGTAAAAGAATCCCCTGCTGAAAACCTACATGTAAAGCTCAATTGTAGGGGCGCCTGGGAGGCTCAGTCAGTTAAGCCTCTGCCTGAGGCTCAGGTCATGATCTCAGGGTCCTGGGATTGAGCCCCACATCAGGCTCTCTGCTCAGCAGGGAGCCTGCTTCCTTCCCCCTTTTTCTCTGCCTGCCTCTCTGCCTGCTTGTGATTTGTCTCTCTGTCAAATAAATAAATAAAAATCTTTAAAAAAAAAAGCTTTATTGTAATTTGGTGGGCTACCCCAATATTTTTGCTTCTCAGTTAGATAAATTTGATGGTAATAAGGTCCCAGGGAAACTGTGAATCAACAAGAGCAACTAAAAAGCCACCCATTCCTTCTAGAAAAATTCTCAGCAGATCTTTAGTTGTCTGATAGAGCTGGGTATGTAACTCAGCAAGTGGCTCTCTCCTGACAGTCTTTTCCATCTTTGACTCTAAGAAGAAGAATGTACATTTCACTATCAACTATCCTCAGAGTATCTTCTGACTCACCCTTTTCCCCTCTACCTCCCCCCACAAATACTGTTCAAATTTCCAATGGGATACCCTTGGTTTTCCAGAACCTCCCTTAAAAAAATTCAAAAGCTATCATCTGGTACACACAAGACTTTTTACTGAGGCCTGTTTTTTAGTTTTGTTTTTTTAAATTTCTAGCTCTAAGAGTATTTTCTAGGCAAGAGCAAAAACTTAAATAAGATGGTATCTCACTGCTTTAACTAAATGCTTGAACATGATCTCCTGGGTCTCCTCGTCAAGCTGAAATGTCACTCCACGGTTCACGTCAACGCGTTGCCTATTTCTCACGTTCTTCTCTGACTTTTTACCCTCTGAGTACTACTAATCCCTTTTCTATTTTCCTTGAGTCAGAGGATTTTCCTGTGTAAAAGCGAAGCTCTCTTTCTCTGTTTGTCCTGGTGTATAAAGAAATGCTGCAGTGCTGTGACTAAGGACAGAGGGGAAGTACAAAGCAGCAACTGCTTGGTCCCGGGTTCAGATTTCTTCTTTGAGGCCTATTTGCCTGGACTTCCATGGAGGTTACATCTGGCCCTGGACGTGCACTGTGTTTCAATCCCTTGCTGTCCCCTTGTCTTGATGACAGGTCTGTGGAGATTTAATAGCACACAGAGTGTCTTGAGAGGTCAACAGCTGGGTCAGGCCTGAAAGGATGGTCTCTTCCAGGCCCTGGGTATAGACTGTTAGTGAAGGCTACTATTTTATAAGATTCCATGTGATACCAGTCTCCTAAGATCTACCTGGGAATGAGGTACTCGATTTTACTTCTTTATTTTAAAGACTATGATGGGGGGCACCTGGGTGGCTCAGTGGGTTAAGCCTCTGTCTTCAGCTCAGGTAGTGATCCCAAGGTCCTGGGATCGAGCCCTGCATCTGCTCAGCGGAGAGCCTACTTTCCCCTCTCTTTCTGCCTGCCTCTCCGCCTACTTGTGCTCTCTCTCTCTGTCAAATAAATAAATAAAATCTTAAAAAAAAAAATAAAGACTATGATGGAACTTAAATCGATTTATTTGTCACTCTTGTAGTCACTGATTCGGAGTGCAAGTTCTGGTGGTGAAAAGCCTGTGTCACCTTCACCTCCCTGTATCTCAGTGTGCCCATCTGTTCAATAGGAGCAATAACTTGACTCAGGGATATTCAAACATTAAATAGAAATAATGAAGCAATTCCTGCCAGGTAAGGGCCCCGTATGTATTTATTCCTTCTCTCCTTATCTCTGTTATTAGCTGTGGTAGACTGAACTAAAACCTAGAAATTCAGAGAAATTGAGTGACCCAACCTAAGTCACACAGCTAGCTAGGGCAAAGTCAGCGTAGAACTGAGGTTACCTGCTATCCAGTTCACTGTGATCGTCTGTCGAGGATGGGGACGCTGGCACTAACAACTCAGACCTGAGAAGCCGGTCTCACGAGAGCTGGCTCCCATGCGCACCTGTGCTCTGGAGTTCGCTGATGAGATTATGATGTAGGAAGCATGGTGAAGAGCCATGGTGTGTACAGATAGGCAGACTTGAGTCCATAGTTTATTTCCAAAAACTCGTGCCTTAAATCAGAGGCTCCCGAACCTTGTCAGGTCACATGGTACCCACGGTGTCTCAGTGGTTTCTTCACAGGGCCTGCTAGGCCCAACCAGTACTTCACCTTTCCAGGTATTAAGTGGATAGTACAAACATTTCATAGATATTTATGTTCTAAAAGCTTAGCAACCATTTGAAAATAGAATATACATAACCTGAAAGAGTAAATATTATTAAAGTTTTATTTTATATATAATAAAATACTATATAAATATTTCACCTACATATTTAAATATATATAAAACATATAGATATTTATTTATTTATTTTAAAGATTTTATTTATTTATTTGACAGAGAGAGAGAGAGACAGTGAGAGAGGGAACACAAGCAGGGGGGAGGGAGAAGCAGGCTCCCCGCTGAGCAGGGAGCCCGATGCGGGGCTCAATCCCAGGACCCCAGGATCTCAACCTGAGCCGAAGGCATCTGCTTAACTGACTGAGTGAGCCACCCAGGTGCCCCTAGATATTTAGTTATATTTAAATATGGAATATATTTAAAATATAAAAAGTGTTTAAATATATTTACTATATTTATATATAAACTATAATATGAAATAGAATATATAATTATATATAAAATACAGTATTTTTCATTCAGAACATCCATATAAATACACATATATGACAAAATATTATAATATTGCAGCAAAACTTCTTAGACATCAGAATCAGATTAGACCCTACCACTCTTATTTCTTGTTCCACATTCATTTTCTCATGGTACAGGCTTTTGATCACACAACTTTTGAGAAGGCAGCTTCACAAAGACATAACATCATTAAAAATATGTAGCCAAAAGTACAAATGATATGGAGTTTGAAAGTGAACTACCTTGAGCTAGTAGCTGGTTCAGTGTTTAAGAGATGTTGAACATCAATGCATCTTTCTCAGAAACTTAAAAGATCCTGCTGGATTGGTGTAG
Source organism: Ailurus styani (assembly GCA_002007465.1). Taxonomy (NCBI): domain Eukaryota; kingdom Metazoa; phylum Chordata; class Mammalia; order Carnivora; family Ailuridae; genus Ailurus; species Ailurus styani. The sequence continues at coordinate 290,657 of LNAC01000966.1, forward strand.
TGTTTAGGGGTGCCTCAGAACACAGTTTGAGGATCATGCACTTAAGCCCTGCCCATCCTCATTACCCTTACCTACAAATCTGGGGAGGCTACTTACAGAATAAGGTTTGTGGGCATAAAATTCCAGAGTATGACTGCCAAGCACAGAAACCCAGGGTCCCAAACTTTAGTATGTGTAAGAATTGTACGAGTTCTTTTTTTCTGAACATGAATTATGGGTTCCTTATCCCTAGAAGAGCTGACTCATTTGGGAGGGAGAGTGCCCCAGCAATCCGCATTCTTATTCTTGCCAGGAGACTTATAGGTAAGTGGTCTATAGCTTACGACTGGAAAAAAACACCCCAAAACAAAAAAACTGCTCGAGATGTAATGTTTATTTGGGATGCAGGAAAATTCAAGCTCATTTAGAGCACAGGGTTAACCCATGACATTTTCCTCATTATGGGTAACAAGAAAGCTCAGAATGATGCCAGAGGCTGGCTAAGTAAGTTTCCTTCATCCAATTCCCTAGGTAATCAATCTATAGATTTTCACCCACTCCCACTATTAACCACCTGATAGCACTCTGTTAAAACAACTAACCTATAGGAAATTTGATCCATGCATAAAAAAAGCCCTGGAAAGGATAAAAGATATGTGGAGTGTGTGAAGAATCTACTATTAAATCTTAAAGGCTGCACTGCATAAAGTGAAATTATTGTTATTAAATTCTCTACAGATTACAAGGTAGCAGCAGCTCATATTGTAAAGGCCAGATTGGGGCCTTTGTGATGTGTAACGTGCTAAGCACAAGGGAAGCCGACTTTGCTTCTTGAAGGATATTTGCCTACAGCATAATACCAATAATGGAAATAATATCAGATCACATAAAGTTGAGGCTTTTATTCTCCACAGAACTGAGAAATGATGAGAGAAGCACTCTGGGAATTTTCTCTTTAGATTAAATATTTGAATCATGACTGTCTGAGACAATCACATTCAGCTTGAAAATTACTTTGCTATCTCAAGCATGCTGAGAATAAAAGACACTTTCGGTATCACAATTAAGACATGAAAATCTTATTTTCTATGGGATTTGTATAGTTAAGGAAAGAGAAAAAAAAATTTTGAATGGTACCTAGTGTTTTAGCTGCATTTTACTCACTCCATCTTCCTGCCATCATATGGGAATAAACAAGTTGGCAGCCTTTTGGATCTGAGTAAAGTTCTCATCAGTTCTAAGCGGGATCATAGGACAGAAACAAAAGAAGTCAACAGGGCAATCGCTTTGTTGTTCTTTCTGCTTCGAGGTGGCAAACCTTTGGTTTTCCAGAACCTTCTTAAATCAACTTCTAAGCTGGCTTGGATCTCAAATTCCTTTGACATAGTACCAAGGCCTGGGTGGCAGACACAGTGTTTACTTTGTGGGTTTATTCACTTTACCTAGTTTTTGCCAGGGTCAGGTGTCATTTCTTTCGGAGGTAACGTTACCCAGTTTCTGGAAGAATTGGTCAGAAGGATGGAAACATTCCATCTATCTGTCTGTGCACATGGGACTGGCCTTAGGAGAAGGTGGTAACCACTGGGTGATAATTTCTTTAGCAAGATCTTCCAATAATAGGTCCTTACTCAACGATCTGCTCTCAGTGAAGTTCATTCTCATCATGGTACTGGAGGCCTTTTTATCAAGGCAACACTTTCGTTGCCTGTCTCTCCTTTTGCCCAGGCAAAGTGAATAACCAGGATTTCTTAGTGTATAATCTCTATTCTTCCATCTCTGCAACCCCTTCTATTCTGGAACATTATCTCACCCTTTCTCAACTTTCATATGTTAACATCTTACCCATTATTTATTTTTTTTATTTCAAAATTTTATTTAAAATCTCTTTAGTGGTGTCCCTGGATTGCTCAGTCAGTTAAGCGTCTGCCTTCTACTCAGGTCATGATCTCAGGGTCCTGGGATTGAGGCCCAAGTTAGGCTCTCTGCTTAGGAGGGAGTCAGTTTCTGCTTCTCTCTCTGCCTCTCCCCCTGCTAGTGTGCACTCTCTCTCTCTTTCAAATAAAAAAAATAAATCTTAAAAAAAATCTTCTTAGTTAACACGTATGGTAACATCTTACCCATTACTGATGCTAGTTTTTCTAGAAAGGCTTCTATGGCTCCCAGCACCCCGCTGACAAAGTCTCTGTTTTACTTAATTTGGACCTATAGCATTGATCTCATGTGCCCATCACTCTCCTCCTGATAGTATGGAAGTGTGGGTATAGGTCGGATCCATGCCTTACTCATTATATTATATTTTGTCTAAAGAGTTAATTCACTTTTTCATCTTTCCAGGCATTTAAGCAGGGCATATAGCCTGCCACTGATGAGTAATTAATGAATTAGCAAATTAGAGAAAATAATTGATATGTAGTTTCCCGTAGAAATTCCTCAAAGATGCTCATGTATCTAAGGTATATGTGACTGAGCTTTCCTGTTTTTGCATGAGGCGATATTCATGTAAAGAGAAGAGAAGGCGTATACACAGAATATGAGATCCTCAGCCAACTCCGGGGTCAGGGGCTATGGAAGGAGGACAGCACAGGGGACACTCTATTTTTTTTAAAAGATTTTATTTATTTATTTGACAGAGAGAGAGAGATCACAAGTAGGCAGAGAGGCAGGCAGAGAGAGGAGGAAGCAGGCTCCCCGCCAAGAAAAGAGCCTGATGCGGGCCTCGATCCCAGGACCCTGACTGAGATCATGACCTGAGCCGAAGGCAGAGGCTTTAACCCACTGAGCCAACCAGGTGCCCTAGGGGGACACTTTAAAGGTACACTTCACCTAGTTTAATTATTTTGCTTAGCACCTGGCAAGGGAGGGACTATTTTTCCCCATTCAAATCCATGTCCATTGACATGAAAGAGACAAGAAGGCACAACTATCTCTCATATTGACTGCACTCTCTAGTGTAATCCGCAGTTACAGATCTGGATTTCATATAGCACCCCCCTCCCCCAGATGGAAATGGCAGATGGAAAGGAGGTGTTCTCTTTGGTCCACTGAGACCTTGACTACTGAAGTTCAAAAAGAACATTAATTCCTTTCTTAAACCACAAGCAACATGTAACAGACGACATGCTACAAAATCATATACATCTCTATGTAGAATATGTAATTGGCAGGTACGTCAAAAATACAGAGGCCTGTTTTCAAAGCTTCGAGCACAGTATTTGCCTCCTGATCTTCCCTTACACGTGAAGCATCGTGTTGACGGTGTCTGCCAACAAGCTCTGGCAATGGGAAAGAATCATCAGAGGAACATAAAAGAGAGAAGAAACTCCCCAATGGAACATGTAGTATTATTTATCTGGGAAGAGATTCATGGGAGCTAGCTAAGAGGGATGTTTTGTGACCTGGTTCTTAAGCCCCTGGAATATTTTAAGGATCCATGGTGCAAATATTTACAAATTAGCAAACATGACAAATGAAAACATTTTCTTTCCTTTCTTTTTTTTTTTTTAACTGGTTTATCAACACACTAGTGCGTAGGCACTAGGGTAGTCCTAGTTTGCAAAGAAGAATAAAAAAAGTAGATTGAGATATTCTTATTGATTTTTTGTTTCCTTGAAGATCTATATGAAGAGCAGTATCAGTGACTACATATTGAAAAACACTGGCAACATATAAGTAGAACTGTACACATGGAAAAAGTATGATTCTATTTAGAACAAGAGGATTATAAATCTTAGCTTCATGAAAATCAAAAGAGCTTTTAATAAGATGCCTTTTCAATACACAAATTTCCTATTTCTCATGTACATCTAATTCCTTCAATAATGACTGAACTTTGAATTACTCTCTCTCTGTCAAATTTAGTTGGCCATTATCCTCCGTATTTACCATAATCATCTTTAAACAGTAATCATGATGTACACTAAACCCCTGTTTCTAATAATACAATTCTCCACATCTTTATGACTATTTTCTGTGGTAAAAACACCATAAACTGACAGAATAACTTTAATAAGAGTCAAAAAATAAAATCCTATTGCACTTTGTAGACATGTACAGTTATTTTAATGCTGTGCTCCTTAGAATCCAATTCCATGTCTTTGACAGTGTGAAGAAAAGGAAGGGTTGTTCTGATACACCCAGTCATTGCTGTAATCCTTTATGTATCGGCCCCTCTGCCAGTAGTCACATCATTTTCCTCTACTTCCCATGGCACTGCTGATGTCATTGGTATACAGAAGGCGGGTAGAACCCACAATGTGTCGCTCCTTATCCCAAGTCCTCAAGAACCATTATTCATTTCTCTTCTGTTCCTGCCACTGACCATGAGAAGCCCTAGAAAGCTGCATCCCTTAGCCTGACCCCAGATTGAGAAACACAGCACAGACTTGAACCCAAACTACAGCCTCATCCAAGCTCAGAAAAGAAGACTAGCTGAGATCAACCAAACTGCAGGCAACTCACTGACCCATGAATGAAAAATAATGCTTATTTTAACTTGATGATGTTTTGGGTTTCTTTTGTTTTATTTTGAAGGAGAAAGTGAGAGCAGGGGAAGGGGCAGAGTGAGAGGAGAAAGTCTTTTTTTTTTTTTTTAAAGATCCCATTTACTCATTCATGAGAGAGAGAGAGGCAGAGGGAGAAGGGGGCTCACAAAGCAAGGAGCCCGATGTGGGACTTGATCCCAAGACCCTGGGAATCATGACCTGAGCCGAAGGCAGAAGCTTAATCGACCGAGCCACCCAGGCGCCCTGAAGAGAGAGAGTCTTAAGCAGGCTCCACACTCAGTACAGAGCCTGATGAGGGGCTCAACCTCAAGACCCTGAGATCATGATCTGAGCTGAAATCAAGAGTCAGAGGCTTAACCAACTGAGCCACCCAGATGCCCCATAAGCTGATGAGTTTTGAAATAAGGTGGTATGCAGCTGTGGGGTAGCAAAACTGACTAATATAGTTACCAGACATTAGGCAGAAGTAGAAATTATGTAAAAATTTCCTTATGACAGCTTGTAAAAATCAACCTTGCACAGGTTTGGGATGAGGAAGCAAAGTTTTGAACCATGGCTCAATTATTTACAACCCCTCTAGCCTTCTTTTTGTCATCTATAAAAAGAGGACAATAATATTTATTTTAAGTTTTGGTGAAAATGAACTGGGAATCCTCACCATAACATGATCCATTATAAAGGGCTTGACATAGAATCTGCTACAGAATAAAAGCTGAAAAATTGATAGGTCTAAGTATTATTTTTATTTAATAACATTTATTGAACATTTAATGTCGACCAAAGCACTAATAGTAACTGAAATCTGGAAGAGAAATGAAAAGCATTTTTGGTGTAGAGTCAGAAATTACTAATAAAACAAAATCACCTACAAGACAACATATTTAATATTGACTGTGTAGAACACAGCCAAAGGTAATTGCTTTAGAATTAAACACAGGTTTGGAACAGGAATTTATTTTTTGAATACTGCTAAGCACTGACCATATCAAAAAGGGTCTGTAAAATTTGATGGATGAGTTCCATTGTGTTAGTGAAAATTAAGGAAAGGCCTTATCCAAGTGTTGTTAACAACAGGCACTAAGGATCTATAACAGGTAGTCCAAAGGTCACCAGGGAGGAGGCTTTTCAACATAAGCTTGTACAGCAAAAACAAATATTCACATCATTAAATGAACTCCAAGCCAAAAAACCTTAAGCTTTGTACTTGAACAGAGGCTAATCTAATTTGACAGAAGCCCATTAAGTGGTTAGAAATTTCAACCACATGGTCTTCAGTGAATTAATGAAATGGGTTGGATACTCAGTGTCTCAGACATATCCTAAAGCTCTTATTTAGTTGCAAGAGAGAAAATAGATAAATAATAAAGAATATAAAGCTTAGGTGGATGCGTGTATCATTTCACATGGTCGTGATTCCACTGAGAAACCACAGTATCCCATCCCTGTGTCTCCCAGACACTGTCTCATGACTACTTTCAAAGAGCAGAACTGTGACTAGTCTATGGTGTCAAATATTAGAGGCCATAGAATCATAGGAAAAGCTTTTTCTTTTTTTAAAGATTTTATTTATTTATTTATTTGTCAGAGAGAGAGAGAGCAGAAGCAGGCAGAGAGGCAGGCAGAGGCAGAGGGAGAAGCAGGATCCCCGCTGAGCAAGGAGCCCGATGCAGGACCCTGAGATCATGACCTGAGCTGAAGGCAGCCACTTAAACCACTGAGCCACCCAGGCATCCCATGAAAAGCTTTTTAAAAATGTCTATGGTGATGAATACAACACTCACATCGTGACTCAGTGGTCTTTGGAGTTCTGTGGTCTGGAGCATGTTTGGAACTTTCCTTTTTTTGCTCATTTGTACCAGGTAATTGGCAAGCAGATACAGTGAGGACTGGACTTTGAGGAATACTGAATTAAGCTTCGTAGGAGGTCACAGACTAGTAGTCCATGGGCCAAACCTGTGTTTTCTTTGGCTCAGAGATTTGTTTTACTTAGAAGTTGCCAAAAAGGAGGAAATTTCACATAAACAGATTTCTGGATTTAAAAAAAAAAAGTGAATATAACAGTGCCTAGATTGCCATGGCAAAGCTAGGTTTCTGCATGACAGAAGTACCCTGGACAGGAATAGTAACAAGGAGGTCTGTCTGGAGGATCCTGAAAGCATGAAGACAAGAGATCACAGGTATGGGCCTGGTAAGGCGGGAGGTCGGAGCTAAAGCTCTCGAGCTGAGAACCCGGTTCACGTGGCCTTCTAACAATCATACCCAACATTAAGCAGACATGGAATGAGCTAAACCCTCTGCTAGATGCTTTACATATATTGTTTCTAATCCTCATAACCAGCCTGCAAAGTATATATTATGTTCTTTATTGTAAGAATAGAAAACCGGGCGCCTGGGTGGCTCAGTGGGTTAAAGCCTCTGCCTTCGGCTCAGGTCATGGTCTCAGGGTCCTGGGATCGAGGCCTGCATCGGGCTCTCAGGCAGGGAGCCTGCTTCCCCTCTCCCTCTGCCTGCCTCTCTGCCTGCTTGTAATCTCTCTCTCTCTCTCTGTCAAATGAATAAATAAATTCTTAAAAAAAAAAAAAAGAATAGAAAACCGATGATTAGAGAGATGAAATGTTTTACCTAAGGCCACACAGCTGGCAAAGGGTGGTGCTGGGCTTCAAGCCCAGGTCTGCCTGGCTGCAAGCTCCCTTCCTTAATGACCCATTACTTTTTCAACTCAGTATATCAAGGAGAAAGAGAAGCTCGCCACAAATGCCGAAAGCAGTAGGCTGGGATTTAGGAATTGCAAAGAAGGCTTACAAATCAAGACTTGACAAAGCAATGACGAAATGTTTTCTAGAACTCAACCTTCCATGTTGCCAGCAATATATCATGTGACTTTCTTCCTCTCTAAGGGCATTTTTGTTTGAGCAAATAATTCAAAGGCAACTTGTGTTTGTTCTGACTACTGACATCATCTATTATTTATCCTGTAATTTTTAGAATTAATGGAAATTCTTACAGTAAGTGGACTCAATGACCTGCCAAATTTGGAATGTGATTATGCATCTTCTGTTGCCACTATTTGTGTCTGTGTGTAAAATGATTTGTCCTTAAATTTTATAGGATATCCTCCAATTAAAAAAAAAAAAGTTCCAATTGTGCCTAAAAATCACTGGAGTGGCCTGGAAATTCTAGTTATTCAACATCTAAGCTCCATTTTAATTCAACTATTTTAAAATGAAAAAGGGCACAAAATTTTTTTTTAAGGGCACAAAATTCTTTATAAAATCATGTTTTACTACCCATGGATATGGAAAAGTCACTCCTGATAACCCATCCATCACTTGCCATTTATTGGATTAAGAAATGGGTGGTAGTGCCATAACAAAATTCACAAAGTATAAGCCAAAACAACTGAATTCTAGACCTAATATTCCTTTTCTGGAAAAAAAGTGATTACCCTTCTTTTTTATGCCTCTACAAATAAAAGGATTAGAAAAAAAAGTTCTTCAATGCTTTTTTGGCTGCAAAACTCCATCAGCCTAGAAGAATTATTCTATTAGCATGTCCTATGAGGAGAAAGAAAAATCACTCCAAAATAGAGAGTATGTCACTAAAGCCTTAGGGCAAATCTATTTCCTCTGAAACTTGTGAATAACTAGTATGTTCACGTGATGAAATCCCATGCCCAGTCCCTCAACATGACAAGTTACTAAGATTCATTAACACGTGGTTCTGCTCTACGTCTGAGTACACAGAGGGTTACAATTCTCTGCTCCCTTGAACTTAGGCATGCTCATGGGATGTGTTCTAGCTAAGCAAATATGATCAACAGTGACATGGGACACCTTGAGGGCAGTGCTTACTTGTTGAGATGCAACTTTCCAACCCTCTTCTTTCCCATCCTTGATGGTTGACTACAAGATGGCAGATTATGTAGCAAAATTTCACCACTTCAACCATTTTAAAGTGCACAATTCAGTGGCATTTCACACATTTACAGTGTTACACAACCCTCAACACAGTGTAATTCGAGAACGTATTCAACAGCCCAAAGGAAACCCCACACCCTTCATGCAGTCATTCTCTACATTCTCTATTCCCCTCTCCTTGTAGCCCCTGGCAACTGCTAAGCTACTTTCTGTCTGTATGAAAATGTCTGCTCTCATTATTTTTTAGATATATAATCCTACACTCTGTGGGCTTTGTGCTTAGCTTCTTCCACTTAGCATAATGTTTTTAAGGTATGTCTCTTGTCATGTGGACTTCATTCTTTTTATGGTTGAATATTTCATTGTGGGTATATACCACATTGTGTTTATACACTCGGCTGATGGGCATTCCAGTTTTTTCCACCTTTTGGCTATTGTGAACAGGGCTGCTATGAATGAATGTTCAATACAAGTTTTTGTTTGAATACATGTTTTCTTTTTTTTAAATAAAGATTTCATTTATTGATTTGAGAGAGAGAGAGTGAACATGCAAGTGGGGAGGGGCAAAGGGAGAGAGAGAGAGACTCTGAAGCAGATTCCACACTAAGAGCAGAGCCCGACTCAGCATTCCATCCCACAACATCGAGATTATGAACTGAGCCTAAACCAAGAGGGGATGCTTATTTGACTGAGCCAACCAGGTGTCCCTGAATACCTGCTCTCAATTCTTTTGGGTATGGAAATGTTTTTAAACTAAACAAACAAAAAAACCACAAAGGAAATTGCCCGTAGTCAAGGGATTTAAATCTAGTAAGGGAAAAAGACATTTAACTATTAAAAGTAGAAAATGTCAGAACCTCTTAAACTAAGACTGTTAAGATCAGCTTTCAGTTAAATATCTCAGGGTTAAAAATCTCCAAAGTTAAATAAAACAAACAAACAGGGTTAGAAGGGGTAGATGTTAGTTACACTTAATTTCCGTCCCACTTCTACCACTTGCTGTTTGTATGACCCTGGACAATATAGTTCATTTCTCCAAGCCTTAATTTCCTCTTTTGTAAATTGGGTCCATGTCTTATTTTATAGGGTTGTTTTGGGGATTAAATGTGATCACACATGTAAAGCTTTATAAGAACTCAATAAGTGGTTATTCCTATTATAGGCATTTGAAATAAAAATGGGGTTTACTCAAGGCAAAGTGAAAACACATAGAGGGGATCAGGCATACTTCTCTTTCCAGAGTCCCTTCTTTACTTGATTACTAAAATTTTCTATATAGTAGTGGTATAGTGAGGTTGGCCTGACTCTCCAGTCTCAGGAACGTGCTCCTGAACCAGCTTGTCCAGTCCAGGGACTCTATCACTTCAGGGAATGGTAGCTGACCCAAACTGAACTGGAATCTAAGGTGAAAAAAAAAATTTTTTTTAATAAGGATTTGCAGAAACAAAACAAAACACCTCTAGCACAACAAGGATGTAACCTGTAGCTTCTTTCAGCTATTTGATCACGAGGCATGGACATAGCCAGTGGTAAGAAGAAAGAATTAGTCCAACACATGCTTATAAGTGGTACTGACAGATGGAGTGAGAAAATCCATTGACACCTTCTGAGCCTCTGGATGCAGCTCTATCTGTAATTAGGTAGTAATGGATACTTATTTACTTGAGTTTATTATGTATGTATGTATGTATTTATTTTGCTTAAGCAACGGTGAATTGGGGTCCTGTCCCTTTTAACTTAAGAAGCCAAGACCAATGCAAATTTAACACAGACCAGGTACACGAACTTGTTTACATAATCCTAAACTTATGAAGCATGAAAAACCTGTGATATCTCCATCTCTCTGCACCGTTGGGAGAGGGTTTGGAGGTTACTCACACATAAACACATAAACACAACAGTCTGGAGGTTACTCACACTGGCCCAGGCTGTCTATGGTTGTCCTGTTTTCACTCTATACATATAAAACTCTTCCAAAGTATAGAAGAGTTTCCCAGCCGCTAGTACTGAAGATGTGTGTCTGGGGCTTGGAGAAACCCAATGGCCATTATGTGACATGAAGGCTTTTAAACCAAAGCAAAACAGTAACCACATGGGAGTTTTGTTTAAGCAGAGCAGAAAGGCTCTTGTAGTTGACAACTATGACCTCTGAGCTTCGAAGCCAGTCTTGAAGGTGTCATTAATCATTGGTACCTAGTAAAGATATATCCTGGGACAGAACTTGCTTTGCATGGCTATGCTGGCACAGATGATCCAAGACAGACAGACACTGGAAGCTGAGACACCAAACATGGTGGATTAGAAGAGTGGCCACAAGGGGTTCCCGGGTGGCACAGTGGGTTAAGCGTCAGAGCCTTGGTTTCGGCTCAGGTCCTGATCTCGCAGTTGTAGGATGGGGTCCTGAGTCTGGCTCTGAGCTCGGTGTGGAGTCCCCTTCAGGTTCTCTCTCCCTCTCCCTCCCACTCCCTCTCTCTTTCTCAAAGAAAAAAAATTAAATCTTAAAAGATAAGAGTGGTCACAAGTAAGACGATGTTCTACTTCTCCGAAGAAGCTTGGGAGACATGATGAGAGGCATAAGTATCAGAATACTTGAGCACATCATGACGTTACTTTTTCCCTATTTTGCACATAGCTTGAGACCAACCTGCCATTCCATATTTGCCTTCCTATACGGTTTTTATTTCATTACATTCAGTCTCCCCTCTTTGTTTACCACTAATTCTTCTTGCTTCCACGCCACTATTCCCTACCATTAAGCTCTGATCGCTAGTTCAATTTCATTTGTCTCTCCTCTTTGGAGCTGTAATGCTAAGTACACATTCATTACATATAAAGAGCTTATTCTCTGAAATGAAGAAATAAAGAGTGTACGGGACTCAGTGTTATCTGTGAGTTGATGTTCAGACAGAGTGAATTCCAAAGTAAAGCACACAGTAAAAACTGGATAATATTTCCATGCCTCGTATTAGCCTTCTGCTTTATGTAAGTCCCTGCAAAAGGCCCTGAACAATTTGTGATAATCCACAGAAGTTGAAATGTGTGAGGGGTAACCACATGGGCTTAATACCTCTCAGGAAATAGGTGAAATGCTTAGACTAGCTTCCCGGCCCAGCAGACACTATCCCCAGCAATTTCAGCTCAAGGGGCTTCAAAGCTGGGTAATCACTACTTTCTCCAAACACAAATCTGAAACTAAATAGGATCATCAAGAAGAAGAGACTGTCCTGAAACTGGGGCGGCAATTGCCATGTTCAATAAAAATAGCATCTTACCGAACATCAAAAGCAATTTTATGAAATTGGTAATTTCAACACTCCACACAGCCGTGGCCAGACACTGGGGAATGCATTTGTGAGAGCAGCACAAAATCCCAGTTGATCACCAACAAGCTGATTCATGAAAACTAGACATGTAGAAAATAGAGAAGTTGAGGACAGCTTTCCAGTTGAGCCAGATGAGGAAAATAAGATCCTAGGCAGCAGCAAAGAGGAATATCTTTGTATAACAACAGGTTCATAGGTCGATAACCTGTATTAGCAAAGATGTGCTTGAGGACACCATATTTAAAAAGTTAATACCCTCTAATCAATTTGTTGTTTCAACATCCAGATACTTCTGTTGAAAACATCCCTCATATTATAAAAAATTATCAAGAATTTGGAGGATGTCATCTTTGTAGATTGTCTTGGTCCATGTATTTTTCCTGATGGAGACGGAGAATGAAGTAAGGCAACCCTGCATCTTGCTTTGGATGATATCCTCTGTTTGAAAAGACTTCTTCAATGAAAAGTCCTGTCATTAATGAGAGGCTGAAGATTTTCATGCATTTTAGTTAATTACAAACACGTGGTATTGAACTTTAGGCAGAGCAATGAACACTCCAACACACACCCTTTTGTGAGTACTTATTTTGTGCCCACCACTGTGCCAAGGATTTATATAAATCAACCCACCTCATATTCTCGGCCAGCCTATGAAGTTAGTGTAGGTATCTCCATTTCACTGATAAGAGAATTAAAGCTTAATTATGTTAAGTATTTTGGCCAGAGTTTCACACAGCTAATTAGTGGTGAAGCCAGCACTTGATCCCGAGCTGCTTAATATCATAGCCAATACTTAACTAATACAGCCTCTCCTCGGTTATAAATACATTTTTATTTCAAGTTTTTATAAAATTTATTTCTTGCTGAAACCCTAAGGTTAAGGCCTAACATTCCTAAAATAGTTTCCCTGTTCCTATCCAAATACCTGTGGGAAAGGTAGCAGTTTGGGCAACATCGTGTTTGGAAACTGGACATCTTTGAAGTAAGATGTCCAAACTCTGTTTTAGAGTTTTGGCTTTGTCACAGAACACCTCTCAGTCCCATTTCTTTATCTTTTCAAAGGAGCTGTTAATACCTCCTTCCCAAAGTTGGACTGAATGAGACAATACATAAATACCTCTGAATTGTGTGCATCCAGTAATAACAGCTGTTTAGATGCTAATTTGCTTTCATTCCACCATGACTATTCTTACTCCTCACGGTGAAAGTGTATGTGTCTTTTCTTTTTCTTTCTTACTTTTTTTTTTTAAGATTTTGTTTATTTATTTGCCAGAGAGAGTGAGAGAGATCACAAGGAGGGGGAGCAGCAGGCAGAGGGAGAAGCAGGCTCCCCACAGAGCAAGAGCCTTGGAATCATGACCTGAGACAAAGACAGAGTCAAACCAACTGAGCCACCCAGGCATCCCATAAAATGTATGTATGTTTTCAAACATCAGATTCTGATGAGGCACTGGCCATGTAGAGGGGCAGTTAGCTAAGGGTAGCAGAGATGGAGCAGGGTTATACAGGGCAGCAGAAAGCATGTGGTGAATGCAAAGACTCAGGTAATCATACATGAGACTGACGTGAATATACGCGTAGTTCGAATGGGAAGTACCTACATGTTACAGATAGGATTAGTGAACCCACCAAATTCCCAATGGTTCGAATTCTATTCCATTACAATCCCTCCTCTTCTCTAGGCTTAATTTCCCAAGGTCAGTGTCATTGACACAACCCAAAGGGTGCAGCAATCAAAACTCACTGAAAACAATGGCAGATAATCATACAAACATGTGATACAAGGGACACTCCCAAATTGGTTTTATTCAATGTTAACTTCAGCAAAGAGGAAACTCAGTATTCTTTACCATCCTGGAAACTTCAACTGCTTTTTTGTCATGTGCAAATGTAAACAAACAAACAAACAAATAAATAAGGAGCATCAGGAAACAGCATTTGGGACTTGAAAGCCCAGTAAATTCGGCTAAGCCCTTCGCCTAAAATTTTTTTAAGCATAGCCATATTCTTGGATTCTCAACATTTTAACTTGTCCTATTACTATCTCAAATGACCCCCTTCAAGAGCTAAGACCAAAAAAATCATTATATCTCCTGCGCCATAATGAATCCTTTGCGTCGCATCACCACTATCACGGAGGAGTGGTTGAGGGTTTGGAATCTGGGTTCAAGTGTGCTTTATCACCAGGAAGGTATGCATCATTGGGCACATGGTTTAACCTCTCAAGTCTTAGGTGCCTCACTCAGCTTAGGGGAGCCTGGAGGATCCTCGCAGAATTATAAGAACCAAAGTGATGGAGAAGTCAACAAATGTCAAATATTACATGTGATTAATACAACAATAGATCTTAAAACCTCAACTGGTTCATCTCAAAGCTCATTGTCATTGCATCTCCAGAGAGGAATTCACTAGAATGCCCGGCCCAGCATCTGGAATGTAACAGGTACACAACAATGACAGTAGTCTTTCTCATCACCATCATACTGGTAGATACAACTACCAAATACTTATTTAGTGCCGGGCACTTCTCTAAAGTCTTTACATACATTGGGGCACATGGGTGGCTTAGTTCGTTAAGTGTCTGCTTTCAGCTCAGGTTGTGATCCCAGGGTCCTGGGATCCAGCCCTGCATCAGGCTCCCTGCTCTCAGGTAAGTCTACTTCTCCCTCTCCCTCTGCTTGCAGCTCCCTCTGCTTGTGCTCTCTCTTTCTCTGTCAATAACTAAATAAAGTCTTAAAAAAATAAAATCTTTATGTTACCTAAATTATCAAAACAATCCTTAGAAATAGAGACTAGTATCTTTTTCAGTTTAGAGATGACCAAGAGTTTGAGTAACCAGCCCAAAAGGTCACATATAATATGTGGGGGCAAAGATTCAAACTAAACCATGTGTCTTTCCTCAACACTGTTAACCACAGGACTTGATAAAGAATAATGTAGGTTTAACACAACCTTCCTTCTACAATCCATGACATTGATGCCTGGTGCCACTGTTTTCTTAGGGTCACACATCTAGAAATTCAACCCCATGTTTTCCAAGACCAGTCTTCTATCTATTGCAATGGTTTCCAGACTCAGATCTCATGGATAGTTGTGATATTGAGAGGTGAGACAAAGAGAGAGGGAGCGGTAGAGACAGACACATGTCCCTCACTGGTGTACCCGTGTCAGCATGGAGCAGACCTGGCTCTGACGGTCAAACCATGGTATTTTCCTGCTAAATGCAAACATTATCTCAGAACGCCAACCAACATCAGATAAGGCTACTCAGTGACTGTGATGAAGAGCAAGAAGGAGAGACCACCTTTTAATCATATCTGAACACAGAAAAAAACAAGAACATGATCCAAGCCACAAAAAATAACCAAACTTCCACTTTGCCTAATAGTGGCTGCTGTTTCTTTACTAATTACTGCTTGTTCCTCCCACTTACTTACAAAAGTGGTCACGATACCCAATCACAGAAATGTTCCTCGTTTCTGAAAGCACCCAATCCACAGCAAAACTACAAATCTTCCCCCAAACACCTAACAAGCCAAATCTTATGTCAAGCCCTTCCTCAAAGTTTCTTTACAGACCCCTACACCCCTCAGCCCAACAAGGAACACTGCTTTTACCGCCTTATGGATGTTCCTGGTCTTCTTCTTGTGTTCCTGATGTTCTTTAATGCCCTGAGGCTGTACAGACATAGAATTTTCAAATGTATATATTTTATCACCTGAAGGTATTTTTAAAAAAATGACCATTTACTCTCTATGCCCAAAATTCCTAAAACAAAATGCATTTATCAGCAAAATATAGTAAGGAAATACTTTCTCCTGCTCCCTACATTAAAAAAACCTTACAAAAGAATGATTAGTATTATTAGTTCGGCTCCATGAAAAAAGTCTCTACATTATTATTCTTCCTATTTTGGACCAGAAACACCTTTGTCATGGACCAGTACTGCCAGGGAGAGATCTAGGATTTGGGAAGTCTAAAGCTTATACAATTTGGGGGTAAGAAGTATAGAAAATTAGGCAGATAAGCTGCTGTCTACTGAGAATGAGAAAAGAAATACAAGAGTTCCTGGAGACCTAAGAGATGTAGGTGTCCTTCTGATTTATCAGAAATGCTTTGACAGAAATTATCTCTTGATCACAGTCTGGCTTCCCCATCCCGCCTAGAACATAATATAGGGTTCTGTGCAGGTGGAAGTTTCCAAAGCTAAAGTTTCATTTGCTTCATAGTAAATCCACAAAGGGCTGGCATTTGGTAAACAGGGCCTTATGTCAGGCAGCTTCTGAGAATTATTTCTCAAGAAATGAATTCCAACTGATCTCCCAGGCTAAAGGAATAAACAAATGTCAGTATCACTTGGCTCACTTTCCTTCTGTGATGCCTGGCGTTTCTTCCCCCTTCCAAGTTAAGATAAATATGGGCATTGCAGCCTTGAAAAAAATGATAATTTTGATGGCCCAAATTACCTAGTTATATGTACGAGGATGGGCAGTTCAATAAATTTTAGCGGGAAAATTGCCAACCACTGACCCATGGTTAACTCAGATGCTCTCGCTCCCCTTCTTTGGAAAACTCAACATTTGATTTTGTTTGGTTTGGCTTCTAGCTCTCCCCAGTTTCTCTTCGCAGTTTTGTTGGCTCCTTTTCCTGAGTCTTCAGGCTGTTTCCAAGTTCTGGCCCCTTGAATCCATTCATTTCAGTGAATTTTGCACAGCTGGGTAGGTCTGCAGGTGGCCGCTCTGACATTATACAGGTGGCTGCATAAATCCTCATTCCCTTCATCTGGAGGATATAGCTCTTCTCCCTGACATCTGGTTAGTTCACCTGGATCCAGGACACACAGCTCTGGTCACACTGAAGCCAGTGTCTAAGACAAGACAATGCTTGGCCAAAGTACATGAGGCTGTGATGTACAATTTTTTTTTTCAAAACATCTTTTAAGATAAGCAATGACACCACTCTGCAGAGATTGTATTTATGATCATTGACCCCAAGTGGCCCTGCTTTTCCTAGAAGCAGTGAGGCTGTGTGATCTCATGGCAGAAACTTAGACTTAACCTAACTCACTTAACTCTTGTCCAAACTTAGTCTCTGTATGAACCTGAGTGGGCAAGCCGTGATGACATTTCTGCAAATCTGTGGATCTGAATAACCTAGAGACAGTTACACCGATGTCTTAAGGTTGTGAGAATCAACTAACAAGGACCCTCTGGATTTCTTGAATAACATGTGTGTCTTTCTAAGGCTAGGTGATGGGCCTGAGAGGAAGAGGAAGGACACAAACTCCACACATCTTACTGAACTATTGATTTTACTTAAAGATTGACCTTTATGTAATTCAATTAGTAAGTACATTAAACTACTATTTTTTGATTACAACAATTACAGAGTTTGAAGTAAAATGTGAATGCATTCCATAAATTTAGCTATACTACAAAATTACAGAAAATTTTCCCTTACGTAGGTAATTTTGGCATACTGGCCCCAGGGCCATGAAATTAGGAAAGTAGCCGCCTCTCCCTTAGGAATAATTCATAAAGGTCCTTTATATTTATGAAGTTCTCTGTGAGGTTCTGGAACAATTGTTCACATGGCTGTGGAAAAAGATCTCTCTGCCTTTGGGAATGAATACAGGTGAAATGCACGGGAATTTATTTTAGGATTGAAATATGTCTGTTATGAATGACATTCACCACAGAAAGAAGAGAGTAATTATTCATATTTAAGGCCCTGCAGAAAACCCTGGAGTTGCAGTTGGCTATCTCCTTTAAAATGGTAGACAATGTCCCCCAGTGGTTTTCACAGCCTCTGAGTCCAGATGGAGCCTGGAGCGGGCTGACGGAGGAATAAACCTGGAAGGCCAGGTGGGAGGAGGGGATGGGGATGGATAAACACAAGAGGAGAGGCTGGTGGAGGGGAGGGGGAGGGAAGGAATGACCCTGGTAGGCAGGGAGGGCATGATAGATAATTAAGAGCAACAATGGCTTCCTGTTACTCAAATATTTAGAGAGCATGCAGCTTCCTGAAAAATCCCTAGGCTTTTTAAAATTGCAGTCTTTATTATTGCATGGCAGGTTTACCTAATGATTCTTATACAAATTTGGGCTGTCTTATTTTATTTTTTAAAGATTTTATTTATTTGATAGAGAGTGAGTGAGAGAAAGAGCGAGCATGAGACGGGGAGGAGCAGAAGGAGAGAAGCAGACTCCCCCCAAGCAAGGAGCCTGATGGGGGGCTCGATCCCAGGACTCCGGGATCATGACCTGAGCCGAAAGCAGATGTTTAACCGACTGAGCCACCCAGGCGCCCCTTCGAGCTATTTTCTTACCTTTCAAGTAAAATAAGTAAAAAGAAACATCTTCAAGATTTGGTTCTTATATATTTAAAATTTTTAATTTGTTTATTAACCTATCTTTAATTTTCTCTTTTTTTCATTCCACCACTGAGGGGAAGATTAATTAAAAACGTCCCCAAATGTGATGACAATAGTAAAGTTACTAAACACTCATTATGGGCCGGGCACAGGCATGAATCCCATTAAATCTTACACCTAACCTATAAAGTAGGGAGCTCTCTGTATCTCCATTTCACGGGCAGACCAAGAAGAATGAGAACAGCAGCTAATTGTGCAAGGGGTTTTCCATGTGCCAACCAATAGTCTAATAACTTTTTTGTATTAGACAACATAGAGTTCATGATAATTCTATGAAGTAGGCCTTATTATCTCCTATTTTCTATTTCTATCCCCTTATTATCCCCTATTTTCTATGCAGACACCAAGTAAAGAGAGATTAATTGGCTTCCCTGCATCAGATTAATTGGCTTCCCTGCATCAAACAGTCCGCAAAAGGCAGGTCAGAAGTCTGAACCGAGACACGTTTTGGAGCCCATTCTTGTGACTCTGTTCAGTGTTGTCCCCAGTGTAGGGCAAACATGGAAACTTCTACTCCATTCCCCAAGGGGAGATCAATGGGGTAGACCTTCTTCAGCAGCTCTCCAGTGCCGTCTCGGTCTCTGTGGGAAGAGAGGTTCTTATCTGACAGGAGAGCCTGGAGGAAGAAAGTGAGCAGGAGCACTGGTAACTCCCACCAAGAAGAAGCTACTCTCAGGGTGTACATTTTCTGTCCTCAACTTCCTGCCTTTGGAGTCCAACCTTGAGTTCTGGGTGAGAGGTAAGCGTCCAGTTCTAGGTGAGCCCGAGTGTGAGTCTTCAGAAATGGCTTTCATCAGAAAACTACATACAAGCGGTGAGAGAAAAGATGAGAAGCTGAAGAGGAGATGGGACTTGGCGGTCCCAGAGAGCCACCTGGGGTCCTGGCTCAGAAGGAGAATTGGAAGGAGGTGCTTTTATTGGGGTTTCATTCGCAGAGTCTCTCAGTGAGAAGTGGAACCATGTTGGGCCTCTTTGGCAGGTATGGAACGATGGAGGGGATAGAGCTGCCAAAGACATCGCAGAGGGAAAGGGGGAGAAATACCCATTTCTTCTTTCCTAACACCTTCCAACCTCCCATCAGCGCCCCACTGTCTGAACCCAGCATAGGAGCCAAGGACATGTAGCCAGCAGCAGAGAGCCTGGCTGCTCACAGTGAATGAGACAAGGAGGAAGGGTGAGTCTGAGGGCAGAGAGCCCAGGCCCACACCGTGCGTGCATTTTCCTGTCAGGGAAAAACACAAAGAAGCCAGATTGCTACCACTTGCCTAAGCCTTGTTCCCACCTGGATTTATCATTAATGAAACTAAGATATTATATTCTTCCTTTACATGACTTATATTATATCTCTCAACTGACGTGGAATATGAGGGAGAAGAGCAGGGCCTTGATTCATTATTTCCTTCCGTCCCAACCCAAGCAGCACAACTGACGGTTAAAACGTAAACACCAAAGGATTTGTTTTGTTTTGTTTTTTACATATGTATATAAGTAAAATACATATTATACTTTCTACTGATAATATGTATAAAATACATATATTTTCTCAAATTGGACATGAAGTGTTCAGGTGAAATGCAGGTGAAATCATTATTTTAGAAGAAACTCTGCTCTAGTAGTATTCTCATTACCTGCTTTATCAAAGCTAACAACCATTCTAATGTTACTATGAAAATACCAATTATTTTTATGATAATGAAGACTTTAAATAGCTCAGTAGGATAAATTAGATCCAAACCATGGCTTAGCTAGTTCCTTCCATCTTAGGAATACTAAACTAGAGTGAAGGATTTAATCCTTCTCATATGGCAACGTCTCTTCTGAACTATAAAGAAAAAAAGATACTTCTCACTCTATTTCAAGGATGATGAATTCATTTTGAGATGGGAATGTGAAAAAGTGATTTTACCTGAGGGACAAATCCCAGAATGAGTTTAACTTTGTCAAAATCTTTAGTGGCAACGATGACAAACATCACCAGTGAGTGTCCATGTGATAACATTGGACAAAACGGCCCCTTCCTTGATGCCTTGGATGGAGCAGCTGTGTCAGGGTTCCTCAGAGAATTCATGCTTGGGGCCAGGTGGTTATTTGTTGAAGAGATGGCTGTTCTTTGTAACCCAGGAAGCTTCAAAGCATCCCTCGCCTCTGCCCACTAGATGCGGTAGTCTCCCCCACTCGGTCATGACAACCAGGTCTCCAGACATTTTCAAATGTCCCCCGGGGGAGGGGGGCAAAATTGCCACAGGCTGAGAATTTCTGCTGTAGAGATTTACACTTATCCCACTTATGCTATTGCTGGTTGTGACTGTCTGCCACTTTTGTTAAATTAGCTCAACTTTCAGCTTTAAAAACCATGCACGTTGAAATGGATTCTACTAGTGTAGAAGTAATACCCAAGGATCAAATCTCTTTATGGGATTAAGTCTTTTTATACCTTATCTCTTATATGTCCTTAAAGTGAACCCAAACTTCAGTTTCAGCATGCCAAAGGGACCCAAGATACCTCGAGTAAAATGTTTGCTGAACATGCGTAGGTAAGGAGGGAAGATGGGGAGGAAGAAGAAGGATTTTCAAATAAAATGCTGTCTTCTGAGAAATCTGCATTAGAGTAATTCCTTCAAAAAGTGGACGTTTATTCACGTTATGAGTTCTGTTTTCTAGCTATGAATTTAAATACTGGGATCCATGCCTTGTATTAGTGGGTGCATTACACAGAGCATCTTTATGGAAGAGGGCATCATTCAAAAGGTTTAAATCCAACTAATTCTCAGGTAAATAAGCCTACTTAGACCAGATTACCTTAGAATCTTTTAAGCCATCATAAGGAAACTTACATTCTTCAGATGCCAAAGGAAGCAGGTTTCATGTAAAACAAATTTATCTAACAGTTTAAGAAAAATACTTAACCTCTCCCATAATTTCAAATGAAAACAGGAAACAAAAAGCAATTTAAACACTCAAGGAAGAAGAAAAAGATAACCAGAAATCAAAACAATATAAAAGGAGACAGGTGGTCATGACAGTTGATTTCTTGTCACGTCTGTACCAATACACTGCCGATGACCACAGACACTTCCCTCTGTGTCCGTGGGTTTCAGCTCCTCAGCGGGAAGATAAGAGAGTCAGGTCCACAGACTGCAGGGAGGGGAACCAGGCCCCTGATGGGTTGCGGGGTAGAGCTTTGAGGCACAAGGGCAGGTCTCACTCCCCAGGAAGTCCCTGGGCCAGAATAAGCTTGCAATGAAATACCGAAAAAGAGGAAGAAGAGAAAATGTATTTTTATAATTCTAATAGTCTAGTTCACTGATTTTTTGAATAAAGGGTGCTGCATTTTCATTTTGTCCTGGTCCTTACAAATAATGTAGCTACACCTATAATCTACCAACTCTTCTTGAACATCTGGCCTGTTCCAGATACTATGCTAGGTATAAGATACCGGATGAGTAAAACAAAGCACACTCTAGTCCTTGGGGAGTTTTCAGTGACTTCAGCATTAGTCTTAAAAGATGGCTCTTTACTCTGGGTATTATCAGGCATGTACAATGGTCAGTAAACAATTTGTTGGGGAAAAAAAAGGAATTGAATGAATTTAGTTGCACTCTAACCACCTCACAAAAACTATAAGGCTTTTCAATGTTTTCTAGACCCATTATTTGCCTCGTCTGAAAAGAAATGCCAAGAAGAAGGAGAGAGAAAAGACCAGGCCACTGCAAGTGAGCAACCTCAAAGGAGAGCATGATGAAAAACCTCAATGTTAAAAACACATTAATCAGCCAGAGATTTAAATCTAAAGCAACATGAAACAGTACTGGTAAAGAATTAGTTTTGTTTCCTTTTCACTGGAGGGTAAATTCTGAGTTAGTTTAGGGCAGGCAAATTTTCCAGGCCACTGTAATTTATTTAACCATTTAGTGAGGTTTGAACCTCCTCCTGACCCCCAGGGTATCGTTCGGTTTTGTCAACTTTACACGCCGAGGAGTAAAATGCATATTTAAAATAAACCATTTCAATATGTGCATTAGCATGGTGATGGCACCAAATAGTCTTTACTCAGCTTAGATGAGTGAATCCCTCATTTAATTACAACTGGAAAGGTTAGAAACTTTTTATCGTACACACATATTCTCTGGGAATTATCTGGCTCTGAAATATAATTAATCATCCTCTGTCATGCTTTCATTATATGCACTGCTCTCCAGAGCCACGGCTTTCTTCCTTCTTCATTCATATTCCTCTGACCTTCCTCCTCACTGTTCCTGCAGACCTCAGGTGAATTTCGTGGATGGCTCAGAAATGACTGGATATTGTTAAACCCATTTGTCAACCACATTATCAGCTCACAAACATGAGACCTCTGCATATGTTTAGCCTTTTCCATAGATAGCCATCCAAGTATTAACATGGATGGCATCTGTCAATGTTGACAAAAATTAAATTTCGAAACTACTGTAAATAATAAAGCAGTCATATAAAGATTATTTCTCTGGAGCATAAGCTACCAGTAAACACAATTCGCATATTGTGCTTACAGCTGTTTCAACATGAGCTGTTTGCTGTGGTTCATTAAAATGATTTGATTTGTCAGATTCTAGGATTGTTGAAAGTTTGTATGTAGAACTATTTAAGGAAGTTTTAGGAAATTTTTGATTTTTAGATCTGTGCACATATGGCAGAAGAAGAATAAAGTGAATTGAGTAATGCATCTTCAGAGAAAAATCACTAGGGTCCCAAGGTGTAAGAATTCATCATTAACTCAATTCCAAAGGAGTTCTGGGAAAACCAAGTTCTCTGTCCCCACAAAGCTCATGCACATCCTATGCACAGCTCAATGGAGTCACATGGCCCAGTTATACCATTCTCAGCAACATGGGAGAGGACGTGATGGTCTTCCATAGTGACAACTGAACATGATGGAATTAACATGTGATCAACAACCTGGTAAGCATTTAAACTTGTTTCAACAGTTTTGTGTGGAATTGACTTAATTCTCTAATTCTACAGCTCTCCTATCACTTTCCAACCAGAAATCATAAAATCTAATTGCTTAGTGGAACCAATAAGGGACATGTGGGTTGGCATTTCCTCCTCTGGAAAGAGCAGAACTAACTTGTTTGAGAAAAATGGTTGCAAAATCTGGTTTTCATGCTTTTCATGATATGACTCCATGGCATCTTACTTACTGAAGTCCTATTTAATAAAAAAAGAAAGCTTCTTTTTTCATGGCTACATGATGTTTTCCTTCATATATTTTATTCTTTTATTCAATGTTGAGATATATATCACTAATACCATCACTATTTATATAACTCTCCTGAGGACCAAAAATAGCAAGAGTATGTCAAGTTTTAGCCAGCCCTTTCAAACTGTGGACCTGAGTATTGCTTCACATATTACTGGGATTGTTTCTATGCTGGGGCTTCCTCTGTTTCACTAATCTGAAGGAATCAGGCCGAGCTGCTCTCGTTATACATCATGTATTTAAAAAGAACTTTTAAGATTCTGAATATAAAAGTGTTTGCTAAATGTATTGACAAATGAAGTACTGAGAGAAGCAGACAAATGCCTCTCATGCATTTAGTGGCCATCACAGTGACTCTGTGTGTGTGCGTACATGCCCGCACTCACGCCAACTGAAGAGTGATGCTCTCTCCTTCCAAAATCAATCCCATCAAAAGGAGAATTTGCCAATTGTTTTTATTTTGTTTGGTGATACGTGGTTTTGATGGAGGAAGAATTATTTGTAGACGCCAATTTGTGGAACATTCATAGCAAGAGAATCAGAGCGTAGGGGACTGAAGAACTGACCGGAATGATTATGTGTCAGCAGCATGGCGTTGCTGTAACTCGGCTGCAAAAAGCAGATATTAATTTCCTTTATGGAGAAGTATCCAAATAAAGCTCAGCTTTGAACATATGATCTGCTCATCTACGAGCAGGAACAGGTGTTCTTATTTGAATTTTATAAAGAAGTGTACACTTGCCTACTTACCCACATGTCAATGATCACTATCTAATTGGACCAGGAGTTCAATATAAGGGTAGTTTCTTCTGAAAAGGTAGTGCATGGGCTACTGTAAGAAAAACAACCATCAAACACCAAACGGCACAAGACCCTAAAGCCTAGGAAAATCAGCAAGAAGGACTGCAGTCATTTTAATCTGACGTAGGACTACTCACTTAGAATGGAGTAGAAATTGTGGCTTTGTTTAATGATGAAAAATGGATTCCTTTCTACATTTCTACTTCTTTTTGTAATCAAACATGCAAAGCACATTTGTTATTTCTCCAGGCTGATAGTCCCACCCTTTCTGGAAGCAAAACCATCCCTCCCCCTTTCCAAGGTAGTTGTATACAGTTGTCCAGGTTGTACACTGAGGAAGGACTTTAGACCTGAAGGCTACCATTCATATTGATACATCTTCTTTATTGTGTCATTTTGGTTCTTATTTTATAACTTTGTTAACTTCAGCATAGATGATTTATATGTTTATTTTTAACAATTTTTGGGGCAGATGGCGCTAAGATGTCTTTTTCTAAGAAAATCAGCCTATTAGGACAATTTTCCAGCAAATCAAAGACTGTAATTCTGACAGGGTATACAGAGATTATTATGCTCTGATGAAAGATAAGCAAGTTGGAGAATTGAGAGACTCTGCCAATCCAGCATCATCAAAAATAATTTGTGATTCTAAGCAAGGAGCTTAAAAAGTAGACAGATTCTGGAATGCAAAACAATACCACAATTTCCAAACTATTTACTTTCAATGTATTTGATTAGTATTAATTTGGTATGATGTTGTAAACAAGATTAATGTCATAAGCAACATGATGAGGAACCAAAATTCAGCACAAAGCACTTGAAAGCACTAAAAGAAATAAATTCTTTGAGGAAAAATGAGGTGATGTTTTAAACTATATACAATTAAAGGTACATAAATGTAAAATATTTTAGCATTAACATAGAGTTGTCCAGCAGAGAAGATATTAGACTAATTTCAAATATGAAAATAATTCTTACTGATTTTCTGTGATCCAGAACTAAATTTTAAAATACATTTCCTACACTATATTTTACATTAACATAATCACCTTTAAAATACAAGTTTTTAATAGTTTATGAGACTGCTAATTGAGATGTAATTTGAAAAACTGCAGTGAACTGGGACACCTGGGGGCTCAGTCCTTTAACCGTCTGCCTTCGGCTCAGGTACTGATCCCAGGGTCCTGGGATCAAGTCCTGTATTGGGCTCCCTGCTCAGCAGGGAGTCTGCTTCTCCCTCTGCTTGCTCTGTCTGCTTGTGCTCTTGCTCTCTGACAAATAAATAACGGATCTTTAAAAAAATTGCAGTGAACAAGAACTATTCCAATAGTGTAAAATATAAACTTGAAATTGAGTGAGGAACATGGTTAGGAATGTAATATTGAAGGGATGTCAGAGGATGAAGAGCTAAATTTACACAGAGGTTTCTAACATTTAGAATGACTCTTGTTGCAGTACAGAAATATTCATGGTAATAATTCATGAGAAATATTTCTGTAGGCTTTCATTTTAAAACTTACAGGATGCATTTAACTTAGTACTGATATTTAGTCAAGAACTTGGCATCTCAAAATTAAAATGAAAATGACTTGCAGTCTCTACCTTCCCACTACAAAGGTGGTGAAGTCATGGTGTTATTGTTGGTGCAGATAATCTTTGAAGCTATCTTGTTTTTCTGAAAGGAAGACTTGTAATTGTTTTACATCAATTAATGTATTATAGTGCCTTTGGATTCTTAATTTTCCTGATCAAAAATGTACCTATTCTATTTTTTGAATAGTATGATTTACATTGTTTTAAAGAGTGTCTCATGTACATTCCAATAATTATCGATAAACCATACACCAACTTTGGAAATTTCCTTAAGAGAGGGGTACCTTTTCCTAATTTGCACAAATGTACCATATGGGCTGGCAGCAGATGTGGCTATTGGGGAAACAATCTTCCTTCTTCCCACTGACATGAAAGAGAATACATAATGTGTGGAGCTGCTAGAACTACCCACCTTCCATGTTAACACCAAGAAAGTAGAGTGTGGAAATCAAGAAGAAAAAAACTGGCTGCTACTAATGTAATAGGAGCAGTAGGTCAAGGCTCCTTTAGAGCCGTCCCTCCAATCTGTTCAATTTTGTGGGTTGATACATTTATTTATCTTATTTTGTACTTTCACTCAAGCAGCTTTAAGTGATTTCTGCCACTGCTAACAACAACAACAACAAAAATCTAAAGTATATAAACCTGATGTATTCATACACAAATAATCATTTCTGGTGGCCAGAGGGAAAAGTGTTAGGTAGGTAAACTTGTCTTTGAGTCCCTCCTTGTACATATTTTTTTCTTTCTTTCTACATTTGTGCATAATGGTAAATGACATTGTTTTGCTATAAGATAGACATGGGTTGAAATCCATCTTCGCTATTTATTAACGCTGTGACATTCCCATTATAGGAGAGTTAAATGGGATAATTTCAGACTAATACCTTAGTATTAGTGGTAGCTCAGTAAATGATAACCTTTCTTCATTTCCTCAAGACACTAGGTATCTTTGTGTGCACTATGATTATTTATTTTACTACTAAATTATGCATTATTATATTTGACAAATAATACCTTGAGCACCACCTATATTCTTGGTATGTTATGGACTGAGAATATGAAAGGCAAGGTATATTTTTCACTTTCACAGAGCTATGGTAGAGTGGAAAAAAATGAATAAGAAAGCAAATTAACAAATAAAACTCCAAGATATGATAAGCCCGGTGAAGATAGTAAAATAAAATTGTGGGATTTAGAGTGTCTGGAGTAAGGGGTAACTTAAATTGGTTAAGACTCTGAGCTTTAGGTGTAAATAATAAGGAAGAATTAGCCATGTGAAGATCCATGACAAGGGAATTCCAGGTCAAGATCAAAGGCTCTGAAGCAGGCTGGGCATTCCAGGGATAGGACAAAACCAGAATGACAGCATACTGAGGAAGCAAGGTAATAAAAATTAGAGCTGTAGGCAGGAAGAAGACCATTACAGCCAAGTAGGCTAGGGTATTGGTACTAATTTAGATTTTATTTTCATATAACCAATGCTTCTCAACAACTTGCTACTACCAGGAGAGAGAGAGAGAGAGAGAGAGAGAGAGAGAGAGAGAGAGAGAGTGTGTGTGTGTGTGTGTGTGTGTGTTGGTTTAAGCTATTTACTACTTCCTAACAGCATTTTTGTGGATATGTGTGTCACTGATGAGCATATGCTCAAAATAAAAGAGCATTATCCTCCTGATGGAATCATGTGTTTCCCATGCCAGTGTGGGGAGTGATGGAAACAACCTCGCCATTTGTAAATTTTAGGTTGTTGATGGGGTTTTTATGAACAAACTGGCAAAGGAGAAGCTTTACTTTTCTGCATTGTTATGAAAAAATCTACTTACTTCACTATCTGTTTTAGGTGGTCTGTGCAGGAGAGAGCCAATTCACTGGGAAAGTAGGAGGGAGCACAGAGAAAAAATGAGAGTAGCAAAGTATTTCTTTTTATTACAAAATGAATACCAGTACCTGCTTAAAAAAACAAACCAACAAATGAAAAAGACCAGTAACTTTGGAGTAGGACCACTTAAGGGGTGGCAACATTTTCACAAAGACAGAATGCAACAAAGTAGGTACAATTTTGGTTATCAAGCAGCATATGTGAGCATCACCTGAGGTATGAAGCCTTCCTGGGGTCTCTGAATTCACACAATATTACTGGTGTGTAAATCTCAGGGTTTTTTTCTTTTTTTTCTTTTTTCTTTTCTTTTTTCTTTTTTCTTTTTTTTTTGAGAGGGTGGGGGGAAAGAGAGAGAGAGAGAGAGTGTGAGTGAATTTCAAACAGACTCCCTGCAGAGTGCAGAGTCAATTCGAGGCTCAATCTCAACACCCTGAGATTATGACTTAAACTGAAATCAAGTCAGGTTTTCAACCAGCTGAGCCCCTCAGGCGCCCCCTAGGTTTTCAGTAGCTGAATGTTCCAACATTTTGAGGCTCATTTTCAAATTAGGAAGTGAAATTTCCATTCAGATCACCTAATTTCCTACTATACTTGCTATTTTGGGGAGTGATCTCACCTGTTTACTCAACAGGAGTTAATATTAAAAACAAGCACTGTCTTTTGAAGGAGAATAATTATTTTGGAACATTTAAGAAGGCTAACATAGTCGTATTAGAAACCAATGAAGTAAGCAATTATGAGTCTCTGGTGCAACAATTATCTATTTCTCATGCATCTTTACATATTTCTAACCCTGACCTCATGCTCACCTTCTCACGTGGAATTCACTGCTCACTATGTCTTTCTAGTAGGGAAGCCATTCTCTCATGAATTCTTAAATTCCCAGACAAAATGAATATGCCAAATCAAGAAAGGAGACTGGGATACGCTTCAAGTCTCCAGCCCTTTCAAATGTTTTGCCCTCCTCAGAGAAACACAGTAACCATCAGATAGTAAGGATAAAATATGAAAATTGTTTCAAAGAAAAGTGGAGGCAAATTCCCCATATAAGCCACAAATGAGAACCGGACAAAGTCAGACATCCAGTAAATCTGAGACAATTAGAATGTCCTATTATTTATATGTGCAGTGGAATGTTACTGCTTAAGGTAGTTGGTGTTACTGTTCTAAATATCCTATTTCTAGAACTGTGGAATCTGCAGCTATTCTGTGTTTATATACCTGGGCATTGTCTGACCCACAAGACCACTCTGGATTGACAATGGAGTACTAGGAAAAATTATTCAAACTCTCCATCTTCTTTTTCATTTTGAATTCCAAGATGAGACAGTATTTCTTACATTAACCCAAATAATTCCCAACTTTTGAATAATGGGGTATAAATAAATATTCTAAATAATTTGTTTTCATCTCTATATGATAAAATGGACTTTGGCCTTGACAAATGTGGGATGAGAAATAATAGCTAAAGTTAGCAGTGGTGATTAGGCACAGTGCTATGTGCCAGGGACTGTATTAAATATTTAATGCACATTATCCCAATTATACTATTATTATTAGCATTTTACGTATGAAGAAACAGAAGCCCATAACAGGTAAATCAGCTTTCCAAAGTCATGTGGTGGAACTGGCATTTGACCAGTCCTTGCTGGCTCTGAAGACCATGTTCTTAATCATTACATAATTCTGCCTTGAAATGTCACCCAACATTTATGGGAAAAAGCATGCAAATATTTGGCAGAAATTGCTTGAATATACACACATTAAGCTATAATTTGTCTCTTGGGGAAGCATCAGGGTGAGTCTGGTGCTGAAATGGGGACATTCCAGAGGAAGATCCTTTCTCTTACACCCTGAAGACTGAGTACCAATGACAGCAGCCCAGCTGGTAGAGCTGCTGTCTTCGGCCCCTGGTCCAGAGGAGGCTGCTACTCTGGACACAAATGTCTGTCACTGGGACAGATTTTCATACAATAGAGTTCCAGAGACCAACTGTAGCTCCTCTGATATCTGGGTCTTTCCAGTGGGGAGACTCAATTAATTTATATGACACCAAATTTAAACTGTTCAGTCAAAATATATTTTACCCACACACACCCAAATAGTTACTTGTTATTTCCCTTTAGGCACTAAGCCCTCTGGGGGGAAAACATGCAGGAAAAATGAGATACAATGAAATACAACTTCAAAGAAATGCCACTACCACATACAAGCCACGATCCGACAGCTGGATCTTCTCTTGGAATTTAAAGTTCACTAGTTTATATTTTCTCTGCAAGAACAACTTCAGACATCTAGTCCCTATATGAAATCACTGTTTCCTCTTTTCTCCCCTCCCTTACTCAGTCATTGAAGGTCTTTAATTAGTAGCTAATTCACTATGACCAAGTGTATTAAAACCATGACTTACACAAGGTTTTACTCTAAGTGTTCTATTTACTAATTTAATACAACTGCTTTGTGCTATTATTATCCTCGTTTTACATGAGGCAACTGAGGCACGGAGACATTCTATGACATGCTCCAGTTCGCAAAGCTAGTAAGTGCGGGTGCAAGATGTGAACCAGCCTTTCAGGCTCTTTACTTGTGTTCTTAACCACTCCCTGCCCACCTGTCAAAATCCATCATATTGCCTATGTTCTGCTCCTGGTTGTATTTCTAAACTCACTAGAAGATACCTTCTTTCCATCCTCTCACCACACCTCCTCCCTCTCCAGAGTTGTCATAATTATGTGCTCTAGCTAGGGAATTTATGAGTATATTCTTATATTTCCCAGGGATCTAATGTACTTACTAATTCTCTTTTAGAAAAATATGCTTTCAAGGAATTTCCCTTATCCCTAAGACACTGTTATGTGTTGATTGCTATCTTCCCCCACCACCCCCCAAAAGATATGTTAAAGTCTTAACTCTTCACAGGTGGTGAGTCACTGAATGTGACTTTACTTGCAAATTGGAAATAGTATCTTGGCAGGTCTAATCTAATTAAGATGCGGTCATTAGAGTGGGCTCTATTCCAATATGACTAGTGTCCTTACAAAAAGAGGAAAGCTCCAGAAGAAATAGACGCACAGGAAAAACACCAGGCAATGACAGAGGCAGAGAATGGAGTCATGCTCCTGCAAGCCAAGCAATGCCAGAAATTGATGGCCACAACTAGAAGCTAGAAAGAGACAAGAAAGAATTCTACCCAGAGTCTCAGAGGGAGCACGACCCCGGGCGTGCTAACACAGTGAGTTTATATTTCTAGGCTTCCGAACTGTGGGAGGATGAATTTCTGTTGTGCTAAACCGCCCAGTTTATGATACTTTGTTTTGGCAGTCCTAGGGAACTCAGAGAGGCTTGCGTATTCTATTTTTAGTCCCTTGAGCGGTAGGGGAGGCAAATGGTCAGATCCTGATAGGGATTAGCTACTCTGTGGTTATGTGATCTACTCTACTGACTCTGCCTAGTCAGCCAAAACACACAAAGCAAATGAAAATATCCAATCCGAACAACCAATCAGATGAAACTTCCCTAGCAAACGTTTGACCCAGTAACTTCACTTTTACTTCTTATTATGGACTAAGCAAATAACGCATTAGCATCAAAAGGAATTGTCTCTTCTCGGTTCTCTATTTTAACACTGTGGGCTTGCCGAGTTTCTTTTCAACTTCTGTGGGTACTAAAGTAATTTTCTACTACCTTTTAGTGGCTATCTGAAAACAATAAACTGAAACAGTGTTTTACAAGCTTTATCTTCCTTCCCGGATACCACAGGAATGGTTACCACTCCGTTTTTAGTGCAAATCCTGAGTATAAGGCATTATCCTCAGAATTTAGTATCTGGAGGGGGCATAAGACATGCTGAAGATCTGAGTCCCGCCCCTCATTTAGAAAAGAGTTACACATGCGAAAAAAAAATGGCAATGACAGAAAGATAAAATGACAACCAGGAAGACCCCTTAACTCAGCCCACATATAAAGACAACTTCAAAAAAGATTTCTCACTGTGGTTAGATATTGGCTTATATTGATTTGGGAATTTACAAATAAAACTCAGCAGTATTTGAATTTTGGATAGTTTATTCTAAATGCAAGACTTCTCCTTTATATATACTNCATATTATTTAGAAAAGAGTTACACATGCGAAAAAAAAATGGCAATGACAGAAAGATAAAATGACAACCAGGAAGGCCCCTTAACTCAGCCCACATATAAAGACAACTTCAAAAAAGATTTCTCACTGTGGTTAGATATTGGCTTATATTGATTTGGGAATTTACAAATAAAACTCAGCAGTATTTGAATTTTGGATAGTTTATTCTAAATGCAAGACTTCTCCTTTATATATACTCACATAAGGTATAAATCACTTAAATCACACAGATACTGAATATCTTCTACTTTAATATGTGACAGGATGAAAATATGGTTAGAGTACTTTTACAGGGTTTTACACACCTTCATTTTGCCATATTTAAGTATCAAGTTCAGATTTCTATCATTTTAAAATGGCTCTGCCTCACTTTTTTGGGTAAAGCTATTACCGTACCCTTCAATTTTCCACTAAAATAACACCTAGCTTTGTTAAGCAAGCGCTATATTGTGGGTACAGACCTAATATTTGAAATTCTAGGGAGTGTATACCCAGAGCAACATAGGAAAATAAAAAAGTTCAATTTTTTTCCTTTTTAAGTATTTATTTATTTGATAAGGAGAGGAAGAAAAGAGAGAGAGAGAGCTTGAGAGAGCATGAGCAGAGGAAGGGGCAGAGGGAGAAGGAGAAGCAGACTCCCTTCTAACCAGGAGCCTGACTCAGGGCTCAATCCCAGAACCCTGAGATCATGACCTGAGCCAAAAGGAGACACTTAACTGACTTGAGTCGCCCAAGTGCCCCTAATATTTTTTTCTTAAACAAGGTTTTAATAAGGCGAAAGGTTTATGGTTTTTTTTTAAACTACTTTTCATACATGTCAACAAACTTGTAGCCCTGTAAGATTTTTGCCTGTTTGTGACACATTTTTAATTGTTGCAAAAGATTTTCATAGCCAGGAGAGTTGGACCACAAGGTATTTCTTCGCCCTCTCATTAGACAGAATAATGGCAAACTTTTGAGCATTATGTTAAGGTCAATCAAAAGCTCCCTTTTTTCCAAAATCTCATCTGTCAGTATGCCAACATTTGGAAGGATTTTTGTTGTATCTATACATTTGAAAAAGCACTGTGGTTCCAGGAGCTTCTTGCTGAAACACAAATGCATGTCTCTGAAGGAGGTAACTTGGTAACCTGGAAATCTACACCTATACATATGGCTTTTTATACAGAGAAATTACTTTCTTTCACTCTCTTACTTGATTCTCACAATAATGCTGGTGATACAGAGGCTAATACTTACTGAACATTTACTATGTACCAGGCACTTTGCTATATACTATGAAGTGAAAGTGTAGGCCTCCCAACAATCCCATGAAGTAGATTATTCATGTTTTTCTATTTTACAAATAAGAAAACTGAGGTGCAAATGCTTAAGTAGCTTGCCCAAAGTTATACACAGCTTATAAGGAATAGAGCTGGGATAGAACTTAGGTGCTCTGACTCTTGAATTTCGAACCCAAATTGTTAGTTACATTTTTTTAAAGATTTTATTTATTTGTTTGTTTGTTTGTTTATTTGACACAGAGAGAAAAAGAGAGGAAAAAACAAGCACACAGAGTGGCAGGCAGAAGGAGAGGGAGAGAAGCAGGCCCCTCACTGAGCAGAGACCCAGATGTGGGACTTGATCCCAGAACTCTGAGACCTGAGCCAAAGGCAGATGCTTAACCAACTGAGCCACCCAGGTGCCCCATTAGTACCATTTTATAAATGGAGAGACTGAAGCTTAGAGAAGGCTTTTTCCCCCTACTGGTTTATACAGTGAGGAAGTGTCAAGGCAGGGATGGGAATTCAGGTGTCCCTGATTTCTGGTCAGCTGGTCTTTCCTGCTGCCTCTGTTCCCATTTCATTGGAAAGGTTTTAGAGAGCACCTCCTCCACGCCCGACATTGTTCTAGATGTGGGGATACAACAGTGAACAAGACAGTTTAGGATGCTATGCTCTTAGAACTTTCATTTTCGTGTATGGGAGTAAATGATAAGTAACCAAATGAATAAAAGGACAGAAGTTAAAAAAAAAAAGCCAAGAAGAAAATGAAAAACATGACATATACATGGCTGGGAAAGCTCATTGCCATTGTCACCTACCGGCACATAAATTCCACTCAGTTTTCAGAGTGGTTAGCTGCTATTTGTAAAGTTTCGGTGTGACAGAGTCATGAAAAATGTCTCTGTGTGTTTATATATAATGTGCATATTAAAGGTGTATATATATATATATATATTTTTTTTCTTAATTAAGCTCTGTGCCTACTGTGGGGCTCAACTCATGAATCGAGATCAAGAGTCATATGCTCTACCAACTGAGTCAGCCTGGCACCGGAGTCATGGTATATTTTGATATGAGAGACCAGGGGATTCTTTGAGTAGGAATTCTCGCCTGGACATGCATATAGTGCCTGACACATAAGAGATGCTCAAAAATTCTTTAGTGAATTTAACAGCCTATCTAGGAAACTCTTGGAATCTCTAAAGCACTAAAAGATCAGCAGGCTGGCTGAGGAATAAATACCTATTTCTTGTATTTTTACTGCTGAGTAGAAGTCTAATGTAATTATTACCTTGGCCACTCAAACTCCAGCTGAGTATTTATCCCTTCTTTTCACTTATGGTAAAAGAAGGCATCTGATGTCTGGAGGTGATCACTGAATGTCTCTTAAATGGATTTATGTTTGTGTTTACACATGCACACACAAACACACACACACTTTAGAGAAATTCAAGAACAAAATCTGAATACTTTGTGATTATCACAAAAGATAAAATAATGAGTAATTAACAAAAATGAAGTAAAAGCAACTGAACTAAGAATAGAAAGTGGAATAAACTTATCAAAAAAAGTTGATCTTGAAAATATGTATATTTAACTAACCCTATCATTCTGAAACAATCGTTCTTTCAACTTGGCCTAGACAGGAAACTGATGTTCTTTCTTGCTTTTCCACATAAGCAGCAATTGTCAGTCATCTGACTGACTTCTGACAGTTTGTACAGAACGCTTCAGTCTCCAATGCCAGTTTTTAATTCAGTTATGACCCCGTTATCTCAAACAGTGCAGGTGATGTTCTCTTTGATTAAAAAAAACACCCGTTTTTTCAGCCCTGCGGAGGTGGACTCTTGCCCTTAATTCTACTTTACTTCTTCTGCCCCCAGCCATGTGACCACTTTGCTCTCCAACCTTGAGAGAGGTGTCCCAGTTCACTGTGCACATTTCAAAAGCTTCTCTTGAGCTTTTTCCTGAGACTCTTCTTTAGTGATTATATACATATATATTTTAAATATATATTTTATATGTGTTTATATATATTATATATATGCATATACATATATGTGCATATATGCACACAAATATATATATATATATATAGGTTTTTTTTGGCAAAGAAAGCCACTCAATGATTGCTTAAGTAAATTAAAGTTGCAGTGCTTATNGTTTTTTTTTGGCAAAGAAAGCCACTCAATGATTGCTTAAGTAAATTAAAGTTGCAGTGCTTATATGGAGAATACTGTGCACTTATGAAAGAATGAGGAACTCTTTGTGTGAGGATATGAACTGATTTCACTGATTAAGTGAAAATAGCAAGGGGTAGAAGAGTTTACATAAATGACCTAACTTTTATATAAGGAGGATACACATTATAACATGAAACAGTGAAGGTAACCATTTATAAGGCAGGCAACAAGATGAATGGGGAGGGTAGAGTTGTGATTTAAGTGTTTCACAGAGTATCTTTTAATTATTTTGATTTTTCAACCATACGAATGTATCACCTTTTAAAAAAGATGTAGACAGATTTTGGTAGTGATTACACAAATCTATATACATGTGATAAAATTCTATTGGCCTATACACCTAAAACAAAACAAACCAAACCAAAACAAACCAGTGCATGTAAAAACTGGGGAAATCTAAGGAAAATCCGTCATTACTTGTATTGCACCAATGTCAATTTCCTGGTTTTGCCAATTGTGCTATGGTTCCTTATGAGGTTATCATTGGGAGAAGTTGGGGAAGGGGTAATGGGAACTCTCTGTCCTGTTTCTGCAACTATGTGACTCTAAAATTCTTTCAAAACAAAGTTTTAAAAAAACAACAAAACAAGTTACAGAGTTAGTTGAGCATTTCAAAGAATCAGTATTTTGGAGAAGAGAAATAAGATGAAAAGAGAAATAAGATGAAACTTCGAAATAAACTTCCAAATAAAATTAATGAAATAGAGAACGAGAAAAGATAAATAATAAATAATATTTGGAAGATAAAGAGGGGGTTGGGTCTAACTATCAATCCGATAGTGAATTCAGGGGCAGGAAAGAGAGCTGGACGGACTCAAGGAAGGATAAAACTCTTCCAAAGAAAAGCAACTGCTCTGTGTCCCCATCTTCCTGCTCATCCCCTTCTCTCTGGCTCACTTCTCTCTGTATAATCACTTCTCCCTCCCTGTGTCTCTCTGCTCCGATATCCCTTCTACATTCTTCTTTCCTTCAATTTTTTTTCTGCTTTCCTCCCTTCCTGTGTGTGTGTGTTTCTTTTTAAGCTTTTATTTATTTATTTATTTGTCAGGCAGAAAGAGAGAGAGAGAAAGCGCAAGCAGGGGGAGCGGCAGACAGAAGGAGAAGAGGCTCCCTGCTGAGCAGAGAGCCCTATGTGGGACTCGATCCCAGGACCCTCGGATCATACCCTGAGCCAAAGGCAGACACTTAACTGACTAAGCCTCCCAGCTATCCTCTTTCTTGTGTTCTTGTACCTCTTTCTACCCATTGTACTATGTCAGCTCTTGCAGACTGTCCATCACCGTTGCAATCCTATTCAATTTCTTCTCTTGTGTCTCCCTGTTCTTTCCATTTCATCCCATTCTCTCAACTTCCCCTCATGCAACAGCTTCTCAGCAGATGACCTACACACTATTTGTTGATCGCTATTTATAGCTCCCCCCCCATGCCTACATGGCCTCTGACGTCAAGTAGTCCAAACTAACTTATTAGATACATTGGACCCCTGTTGCAAATTCCTCCTGCAAGAGGCAGCTCAGTGGCTCTGCCAGGACCGGTGTCCACCACCGGCTGCTGTGTGACAGGTAGTTGTGTTATTGGCTGATGCTTTGTTTATAGGGACCTGTGGGCACAGGCTGTCCAGAGAAGGCTACAACAAGGGCAGATATCTCAGTCTACATAACAGATGGAACAGGACCGACAGATAAGGAAAGGGGAAAAAAATCTCCTGGTCCATGAACTAATTCAGTCTGAGAGGAAACATCTTGGTCTTACTTTGGAAGTGTTCAGAAAGTATAAATAATACCAACTACAACAAAGTATTTGAATGATAGGAAATTCTTACTGAATGAGAAACTAGATAAAATGGCACTACCTGAAAAGGCTAAACTTAACTGAGCTTGTTGTAAGAATGGAGTTAATTTAGTTTCAGAATAAATACACACTTAAAAAGAATCAATGTTTTTCAAGGAAAGCAAAAGAAGGGGAATGATTTATAGAAATGTTCTTAATATAGAAGGCCCCAGAAAATTCAAAAACTAAAATATCACAAAACCTATTGATATCAGAAGAGGAAAATCTTGCTGGAAACCTTCTTCTCCATTAGCTAATTTCCAAAAGTGACTGGTAATATCATTTATTCTGCTGAGGTTGATATTCTTTATAAATAAAAGGGTGATGCGCAAAACTGAATTTTTGCCCAGACATTATTACCCATCAAATTGGCTAGTAGAAAGTTTACAAGATAAAGATGGCTATGCTTACCCTAGATCTATGGAATCAGAATGCCCAGGAATTGGGAAAGGACATCTAATCATCTAATTTGCTGTAAATCTCACCAGTACCACCAGTGAAGATGCAGAATTGACAGTAGATGTTCTCAAGACTTAAGAAGTTTCCACTCTTATTCTTGGCTTGCTGAAAATCTAGTGATGGTCTAAGAAGTCCCAACAATCTTATGAATGGAAAGGAATATGCTATTATAATGGATATTAGAAAAAAGATCAGATTAGATGTAAAGGCTCAGCCTATCAACATTTTCGATAGAGCCTACCAAGTCCGACAAGGTCTGACTCTCACCTTACCCCTTCTGTGTTATACTCATGTGCTTTCTTTGGTTTCTTTGAATGTGCCATTCTACCTTCTACCTCAGAGTTTCAGCATGTGCTGTTCCACTGACCTAGGAGATCTACCCTCCTTTTCTCTCCCATGATCAAGTTAGCACTTTGTCATACTTTGGGTCTTAGTTCAATCACAGAAGCCTTTCTGACTTCTCCACTTTAGGTTAATTCCTAACTCCTCTAATTTCACGGTGTCCTCCTCCTCTATATGCTGTTTGGTATGGTTAAATTTTTCCATTTGGTTATTTGATGAACAGGACTCCCCTGGGGTAACAGGCTTCCTAAGGACAGCAGCCATGTCTAACTATCAATCCGACAGTTCACCATTATCCTGAGCACCTAGCACAGTGTCTGCACATGGTGGGTACTACAGACTGGATGGTCGTGTCCCCTTAAAATTTACATGTTGAGGCCTAAATTCCCACTGTGATAGAATCAGAGGTGGAGTCCTCGGGAGGTAATTAAGTCACAAGGGTAGAGTTCTCACTAATAGGATAGGTACCCTTCAAAGAACAGACATGAGTGAGAGGACTGCCCTCTCTGCTCTTCACCATGGAAAGATACAGTGAGAACACAGTCATCTATAGCCTGGAAGAGGGCCTTCACTAGGAACCCTCCCATGCTGGTACCTTAACCTCAGACTTCCAGCCTCCAGAACTGTGAGAAATAAAATTCTATGCTTTAAGGCACCTAGTCTATGGTATTGTGTTTTAGCAGCTTGAACTAAGAAAGTAAGCTATCAATAATTATTATTTAATTTAATTAATAGAGTTATTATATTAATATAAAGGCACACAGGTGGGCCACACATATGTTAAAGGAGAAAGGGCTTCCATCTGGCTAAGTCTGTTCAATGGAGACCTAAGAGCAAGTTGACTAAAAGCTAACGCTGAGGCTATTTTTGCATAGATGTCTTTCTGAACCCTTAAAAATCACTTGTTACCTTGCATTCTCTTTAAGGGTAATCTGAACACATAAAGCTGATTCTATCTTTTTGTGGCTGCTTAGCATAAAAACATCTAGATGGATTTTCATCAAATCCAAAGTAATGTTTGGAATTATATGGTCTACGTAGAGATTTCAAGGTACATGTGACAGAAATTCATTTAGGGGGCTTTTGGGAACAATTCAACCAAACAGTCAATGATCCTTCAGAGAGGCCAAGACTGAAATTCAAAGGAATATACACATAGAGAGACATACACATGTTTTAAAATGCTTAAGATAGGAACAACAAACGCGGATGCCAAATATGTGACCAAAGAAAAAGTTAGGAGGGCAGGTGATCCGAATTGCCAGTGCTGACTGTGTGCTGGGGATGGGGCTCACACGGACTGCTCTGTGAAGCTGGGTTTCAAGAGGTAAAGCAGCTGTGATTTATTGATTTCTCCACATTAATTCCCATGAGCATTAATCGGGTCCATTCTTGAAGGATAATTAATTTGATCTCTTATGAACGCTGAATCAGAGCCCTCTGCTTTATATCAAATGATTTTTTCACCTGTCTTGATTTTTATTACAGAAATAATATATGTTCTTTGTTTAAAAATGAAATACCAGAGAAGCCTTTGAAATAAAACAGAAAAGTCCCTCTTTTTTTTTTGTTTTTATTCTCTATCTGTGGGATAGTTTTAATAATGTGATGTGTATCTTTCACACACACACACACACACACACACACACACACACACACACACACACACAGAGCATTGTGACCACATTACCACTTAAACTCTTCTTCAAAAATCTCGAAAGTCTTCTTTTATATTTAAAAACTGTATCTTGAGAACTTAAAGATGAAAGCATTGATTTTTCTAATGGGAAGCAGGACAAAGAATTGCTTTCAAGAGGCACCAACACACAAGAATCCTAACTTCAGGATTTATAATCAGTCTTAGCAATAGAAAAGATGATTTATATCAGCCTCCGCAAATGTAGAATCTGATTTGAAAGTCCTAAATAATTAACTCTTTCCATATCATTAAATTTTAAATACCTATGTTTACATTTCATTTTATAGCTCTTTCTCTTACATGATCTCATTCAACTCTCAGAACAAATTTAACAGCGTAGGGGGCTGTGTAAACCCAAAAGAACTGAGGTGTAGAGAAGGCAAGCAAGTTGCACAAAGACACACAGTGAGTAAATGGGAGACAGGATTCAAATCTAGACCTTCTGACT
This sequence comes from Ailurus styani, assembly GCA_002007465.1. Classification (NCBI taxonomy): domain Eukaryota; kingdom Metazoa; phylum Chordata; class Mammalia; order Carnivora; family Ailuridae; genus Ailurus; species Ailurus styani. The sequence goes on from LNAC01000966.1 coordinate 330,748, forward strand.
CTAAATTCACATTCTTCCCTTTAAACTTGTGCTTTCTAATTTGGCAGCCACTAGCACTCTGTGGCCAGTATGCACTTGGCTGTGTCACTCAGGAAAAGGAGTTCTAATTTTATTTAACTTAAAAAAAAATAATATGAAATATTTTCCCCCTAAACACAACCTAATTAAAAAAATAAAAATAAACACAATTTAATTGTTTTGGAAGAACTGCATTTTACTTTTATTACTGAAAATTTAGTATCAGAATACAGATGCATTATAACAGACACATTGGATTTCAAGACTTGGTATAAAAATAAGAATGCAAGATACCTCATTAATTAATTTTTTATGCTAAGTATGTGTTGGAATGATATTTTGGATATATTGGATGAAATAAAATATAACAAAATTCACTTTAACTTTTTAAAATGTGGTTACATGAAAATTTAAAATTATATATGTGGCTTGCATTTTACTTATCTTAGGTAATGTTGTTCTGGATTACACAGTCCTATCCATTCCTTAACCACCGACAGTACTGTAGAATATTAAAATATTACTAGAATATTAAAATTTTAATATTAAAAATAAATATAGAATATTAAAATTTGAATTTTTTGTTGCTTATTGCATACTTTGACGATTACAGATATTGTAAGGTTCCCTTCCCTAAAAGAAGGGAAGACCCAAGCAAGAATCAAATTAGAGACAATTTCCTTAACTGCTGAGAGAACATTTTGGTAATGTTTCTCTGAATATATTTCGCTGCCAATGAACAACAACAAAAAAATTCCTGAATCTTAATCAATAGTGTTGCAGAGAGATTCTCTGCTTTGATCAAGTTCTGCTTCTTTGTGTTTTTTTGACAAGGATTGCTTTTCTTCTTGACCTCGTTCATAAGAGGGCTAGAGGGAGCATCCCCTGGCAGGCCTCTAAATAAAATGAAAGGTTTCTTTCTTACCCTGGTTCTCAACCTGGAAATTGCTCTTTAGTGCCTCCCCATGGTCTCCAAAGACCAGGTTCTTGCCCTGTCTTCCATTTCCACTGAAAAGTGTTAGATACTAAGTAATACAAAAGCTTTATGAAGAGAATAATAGCTAATATTGATTAAACCCATGTGCCAAGCAATAAGCGGGACCCTGTTATATGCAATATCTCATTTAATCCTTTATGGACACCCAAAGACGCAGATGCTTACATTAACCACGAGACTAGGAGTGGACGGTTTGCCTGTGATCATATGTTAGAAAGACGAGGTTGAGGTTTGAGCCCTAATCCATTGATCCTGAGTATGTACTGTGAACCTACATTCTAGTCAAAACCAAGAAAACGAGAAGGCTTGATTACAGGGATTCTTAATTTGGGGTTGGGCATGAATATCAGAAAGTTTATGAAGATTGTGGTATTGTACCTATATTTTGTGGCATATGATTATTTTTTCTCCTGAGGAGGGATCTACAACTTTCATTACACAATTAAAGCATCCAATCAACCAGGAAGAGTGAAGCACCTTTGGACTACAGAGAATTGAATGTTTCAGTTTTTCAGCCATCAGATTACAATTGTTAGTATAAACATAAAGTCTTTAAAAAAAAAGCTATTCTTTTATACTAACAGTTTAAAGAAGGTGTGAGATTGAACATGTAGCTTTTGTAATTCACAAGAGAAGAGAAGGGGATTAGTCAATGAAATGTCTTTTACTATAAACTGTGGATGAGAATAGGGATGGGATCACTGGTTCCTAGGAGCTTTTTCACAAGATGGGAAAAAGGAGAGGAGCAAAATTTCATGAAAACACATGGAACCTGAACTACATGCATATGAGAATCTCGACAGTTTGAAAGATTTCTGGAAAGATGCATGGCAAAAGAGTGAAAGAAGACCAAGAAGAAAAGCCATAGGGAAGATGGAATGGAATATGTGAACAGATGCCTGGTCCTTCTTCCAATCTCTAGATAAGCTAAATATGATCTAAATATGTTTAACTGAACAGTGAGAATATACAACATTGGATGTAATACGTATAGAAAGGAACTATAACTGATGCCCAGGCTGACTGTGGCGGGGAGAGAAAATGATAAGGGAAGAATGAAAGGCCATGAATTAAAGTTGAAACCCTAGTTGCAAAAACACAGAAATAATGTTCTAAAGATTTTAAAAGGTAAATTTCTCTGAAATTTCACTGAAACCATTGTTAGCATCCTTACAAAGTTACAGGCCAAGGGAATTGTGCAACTTTTTTTTTTTTTAAGATTTTTTAAATTTATTTGACAGAGAGAGATTACAAGTAGGCAGAGAGAGAGGAGGAAGCAGGCTCCTTGCTGAGCAGAGAGCCCGATGCGGGCCTCGATCCCAGGACCCTGAGATCATGACCTGAGCCGAAGTCAGAGGCTTTAACCCACTGAGCCACCCAGGCACCCATACTTTTTAAAGAATCTTGAAAATCTTCCTTTCCATTCAAACGTAAAACTCCTGTCCTGGGAACTTACGTGTTCACTCACATTCTAGAGGATCTACTCCAGGAAGACTGACTACCTTGAGTTTCCTTAGAACAAATGATGAGTCCATGCCATACTCATCTTGTGTACAAAAGTAGCTCAACTGTCTGATTAGTTTATCTATTTTATTTTTTTAAAGATTTTATTTATTTATTTATTTGACAGAGAGAGAGAGAGATCACAAGTAGGCAGAGAGGCAGACAGAGAGAGAGGAGGAATGAGGCTCCTTGCCGAGCAGGGAGCCTGATGAGGGCCTCGATCCCAGGACCCTGAGATCATGACCTGAGCTGAAGGCAGAGGTTTTAACCCACTGAGTCACCTAGGAGCCCAGTTTATCTATTTTAATCCTACCTAGATGAAGAGCCTTCTTTTCTAAAGCACTTTCCACAAATGTCCACATTCTCCTTGTTCACTCCCCTTAAGAATGGTTTCTCTGCCTCATGTTCTACCAGTGATTATATTCTTTTCTGGTTTAAAATGCCCTGTTCATGCATATATTTATGGAAAAAAACATTATACACCTGCCACCATATTATTTCCCTATTCGACTTCTAGCTTTTTAAAGGCAGGGAAAGCGTTTTAATTCTGCTATTGCTTGTATAGCAGCTGATGCAGGAGTCTTTAAATAAATGTATTTATTGGGAAGGAAGCATTCATTTTAGTGGGATTTATGATTTTTATGGACACAAACATCATTTTGGGTTATAATATTTTGCCAATTCTTTAAACATGATGCAGATTCTTAGTGCAGGGAAAGGACGTTATGCTGACATGAACTACTGTACCTCCAGATCCTCCTCTGCTCTCACTCCTTCCTTTATACAACGCCCTATTCTACAAGATTCTTTCAATAGTAGTACTTACAGTAGTTAAGAGTATGGGGTCTGTGGGCAAAAAAAACTTATGTCAAAATCTACCTCCACCACTTACTAGTTTTTTTGGTCTTGAGTCTCTGGGCCTAATTTTGTTTTTCTTGTAAAATGGGACCAAAAATACTTCCCACCTCATAGGGTTGTTGTGGAGATTAACTGAGATCATTCCTAGTACTAGGCAGATAAAGAGTACTGTGTGCATGGAAGCTAGAACATTGTTCTCAAAGATGTCTTTAGGTCTGTTAATTGTTCATAATTACACTGCCAGTTGTGTCTAAGATGAGCTAGTATCTTATGGCGTGTAACTCTGGTTCTAAATACCTCTTAGTCTACTAATATAATAAGGGAAACTTCCATGGAAGTTTTATGTTTTTTCAATTGGACAAATATATGTGGACCCATCTTGCTGGCAAATCCAAAAGTCTTTAGAACTGAGATGGAGAGAGCTAATGCTCCTTGAACATTTTATATTGGCCAGATCCTGCTCTAATCCTTTTACATGCATCACTTCCATTTGATGTTCACGATGACCCTAAAACCATTATTTTTCCTGTTCTACAGGTGAGAAAAATAAAGCTTAGGATGAAATACAAGAACATAATTGAAATTGAGATTAAATTGAAAGTGAGTAAGATCTTCAGAAAAAAAAGGAAAGTTTGTTTTAAAAAAAATGTTTCAATCCATTTTGGGTTGCAGTTTGAGATTTATCTATGCTTGACATCCATGTGCTTGATAATGAGTAATTTCTTTTTTTATAATCATTTCCCACATGCAGATCAAAGGTTACAAATTAATAGTTAAACATACTGGGGGAGTGTACATTCCTTTAAAAGCAGCAATACAGATATCAATTAAAAAGCAAATTAGATATACCTTTTGAGTTATGTGCAAAGAGGAGAACTGCTACAGTATTTAAGTGTTTTTAACTACTGGGTAGTAAGGTAATTAGGAAGCTGTCAAAGCTTGTTATGTTATCTTGTAGCAGTTGGTGTTCAGAATATTTCTTGCTATTGCTGCCTGAATGGGATGTGGTTAATATGCAGCTGCAATCAACAAAGGTTCAAAGGGGACAATTTAATTATGACTCTGTAACTTCTTAATTTTCAATTATTATGACACAGGGGAACTGCCCTTCACAAAGGACAGTTAAAAGACATTTTACCACGTGCATAAGATTGCAGAAATAGACAAATTTGATCAAGCATCATGTTGACCGGTTGCTTATTTTTTGTGTTGCAATAAGACTCCAGTGTGTACCTGTGTGTTCATATGATAGCAGGCTGATGAACAACTTTTTTTGAAGGTGGTTTCACAGAATACTAAGACCTGTTTTGAGGGATATTAACAGGTCTTCCTCAAAAAACACGCTTGTAGAAAAAGAAATTTGAAAAATACAAGGTTAAATAAAATCAAACTTGTACTGTTTTCTTGCAGAATTTCCCCAAGATTGGGGCACCTGGGTAGCTCAGTGGGTTAAAGCCTCTACCTTCGGCTCAGGCCGTGATCTCAGGGTCCTGGTATCGAGGCCCGCATCGGGCTCCTGCTCAGCAGGGAGCCTGCTTCCTCCTCTCTCTCTGCCTGCCTCTCTGCCTACTTGTGATCTCTCTCTGTCAAATAAATAAATAAAATCTTAAAAAAAAAAAAGAATTTCCCCAAGATTTAAGTAATGTGTATAAGTCATCAAGGGAGTTAGTATAAAAATTACCCAAAATTACTTGACCAGAAGACCTTAGTTTGTTTTCCTATAAAACTCAGTAAGAAGTTCAGTGGAATGTTCCCTGAGTTATGTTCCTATAATGGAGAAAAGTCCTAAACGTAGAGTCAAAACACCTGGGTGTTCTTATTCTACCACTGACTTGCTTGCTTATCAGGTACAAATCTACTGGTTCACGCATTCATTCATTCATTTCCACTCAGATGAAACATCTCAAACTTAACCTGAATAAAACCTTTTTTTCCCCACTTTGTTTGCCCTACAAATCTTTTCTTCTTCTCCTTCTCCTTCTTCTTTTTTTCTGCACAATCATAATCAGTAATACTATCACTCACCCAATAGCTCAAGTCAAGAGCCAGGGAGGCATCCTGAATTTCTTTTTTTCTCATCACCACCCATAAAACTTGAAGGCTCACCTTCTGAAACATATCTCAAATCCAACCACTCCTCTCCACGTTCACTGTTACCACCCACATCTGAGCCATCATCATTGCTTGCCTGAACTATTGAGCCAAAATATTCAGAATGTTCTCCCTGTCTCCACTCTTCTCCATCTCCCTTACAGCAGTTAAAAATGTCCTTTTCCAGGGGCACCTGGGTGGCTCAGTTGGTTAAGCAGCTGCCTTTGGCTCAGGTCATGATCCTGGAGACCGGGGATCGAGTCCCCTATCGGTCTACCAGCAAGGTAGGGAGCCTGCTTCTCCCTCTGACCTTCTCCCCTCATGTTCCCTCTCACTTTCTCTCTCTCTCAAATAAATAAGTAAAATCCTTTAAAAAAATTTAAAAAATGACCTTATCCAATATAAACTAGCCATGCCAAGCCTCTTCTAAGGATATTTGAGTGGTTTCCCATGGTTCTCATGCTAACACCCAAACTAAATTTGGGGGTGAATCTAGATCTGACTCTGAAGGGTAAGGAGGAAATCTCCTGGGAAGTAAAAGTGGACACTACCTTCATGTGAAACTATGACTTTGGGATAGTGAGAGATTTTTAAAATAGTCTAAAAAACACATTAGCCATAGCAGAAAATCTTGATAAATTGGATCACAATAAAATTAAGAACTTCAGTTCGTCAAAAGACACCAATAGAACAGTGAAAAGTCAGCCTACAGAGTGGGCTTTTATTAGCACACAGAGAATTCATATCTAACCCTTATAAAGAATGTATATAAACAACAGCTATATATCATATAAAAAGTGGAAACAACCCAAAGAATATGGGCTAGAGACATGAACCCGACATCTTAAAAATATGCTATTTCATGACTCCAACAGTGGCTATATACTTAGTGATAATTCACTGAGCTATACGCTTATGGTATGTGGTTTCCACTTCAATAAATGTTGCAAAAATTTACATACCCAAATACTTTAAGACATGAGCTGACTTCCTTGGGGACTCAAGTAGCTTGGCCTAGTTTAAATACTTTGTTATCTCTACAATGGTCTTCACAAGGCAAGTCATTTTTCCTTTGAAAAGATAGACATATTTCATTTTTTTCCCCACAGGGTAGTACCAGTGGAGCATTTTGAATAAGAATTGCATGATTATATAAAGCCCTCGCTCTCCATATCATGGAACAGTCATTAATAAGTCATTGCATCTGCCCATACAGTAGCATTTAATACAGACGGAGGGCTCACTGTTGCGTTTTGCATAAGATGAATAAACAAAGAATCAAAGAGCAAGTGGTATTAATATTTTAAGTACGATATTTAATTTGAAAAACAGGACAGGGAGATATTAGCATTGAGAGCAGAGAGGGGAAAAATGCCTGGATGAGAAATGAGAAGAGACATCATTAAAAACAGGAGCTAGGTAAGAATACAAATACCAAGAATTCTAGTCTCTTTTGACAAACAGCCACACTAACTCGGTGCAAATGGCGACATAATCTTCCATGGGCCAATTCTCCAGTAAGCCGAGCCAACGAAATGGAAGTTTCCCAGAGCCGATCTGCATTTTATTTGCTTCATTTCTGCTTTCACCAACTCCTTTAGATTCAACACAAATACAAGCCCAAGGATAGCTCCATCTTAGCAAAGCTGCTTTAAAAAAATAAATGTTCTTTTTGTGCCTGTGGCAATGTCAGGCATCACACGTGGGCCTAGAGCCACATTCTGTTTTACAGTGACAGGTGAGCAGCAGCAAATGTGGGAGAATTATTACCTCAAGGAGCATATTTTTCTCTATCTGCTAATTCTGAATTAGAAACAGCCATGAACTCTCAGCCCTGCAAGGAGAGGGTGGATCATCCATGACCAGAGAGAAAAGTAATGGGAAATGAGACCAAAAGCTTTCAGAACCCAAGGACAGGGCTTCACGAAAGAGAGTCTACACTGTGTCTCACGGTGTCCTCTGATAGTTGGTGTTAAAAAAAAAAAATGAATCAAAGGACTCTCATCACTCTGAGGCTTTCAGGAAAATACCCCCCCTGCACAGACAAAACCCACTACCAAACAGAAATCTTACAGACGTGAGAAGTGTGCCTGTTAAGAGATCTAAAGATGTCCTTCATCTAAGGAAATACGTAGGCACAATTAGATTTCACGAATGTCTTGCTTCAGGGCCGGGTGGAGGGAGGGAATAATAAATAGTCCTAATTGGTAGTGTATATAGTATATGACACAGGCTAGGAAGCATCCACTATTGAAATGGTTTCCTCCGATAGATATTTAACACACTTGAACAGCCCATGGGAAAATCAGGAGGGGTCTTGAGAGCCTTTAGCGGGAGGGACAATGCAAAGCTGAGGTTCTTTAGTCTGAAAAGTGTGGCAAGACAGTCTCGCAGGTCTCACCCATTAGCTCGTGTCCTGTTCTGGACCTCAAGGAAAAGAGAACAGTGCATCATGCTCCCCATCCCATGAAGGCAAAGAAGAAATCTTGTTGCCCCTAACTGATTTTCATGCACAATAACTTCAACTCCAAATGGAACTCATCTGTTTGCTCCTGGAGCCGAGTGGGAGACCAGTGCTGGTCAGGGCTGAACAGCTGCCATTAAAACAAAGCGGCTCGATTAGCTTTTCATAGTTTGCAGGTGATGAATGAAGGGCAAAGAGAAGCCTGTTCCCCGTGTAATAGGGCAATAATAGGAGGCTCATTTGGGCTGCTTCACTCTGCTCTGGCTGGTGTCAGCTTTTCCATTATGCACATGGGTTTTCAGGAAGGTGATAATTCAAGGAATCAGGAAAAATAAAATGAAAGTCAATTAACTGTGGGCTGAGAGGTGGCAAAGAGGGTCTCTGCTTGTGCGTGCAGAGCCCAAGGAAATAGGAAAGCAGGTCACTTTTAAGTCTAGGCCAGAGAAATGGCTGTTTCCCGGCATTTTTCTTTGCAGCGTGGTTGACTGCAGGGCGCTGCCACTGCTGAGTTTCCCTGCTTGAAATGCAATGAGCCTCTATTCTGACCACAGAGCATGGAGGACGGCGGTATTAGAAGTGAGATACCAGGGCTCCTGGCTCTCCCAGGAAGTCGGCGCCCTCTTGGTCGATCAGTACAAGGGGTAGAGAGTACTTCAAATTTTCCTCACATGCTTACTCTTCTTTCTCTCCTACCTACCCTTCTGGTAAGAGGTAATACTCAGGGTCTTGATTGCTCTATACTACAACCTCGTGTCTGTCCCCTGGTCCCCTAATAGCCCAGGGGACAGCCCTGGGACGGTGTCAGCAACGACCTCTCAACCGTTCAGTTCCAGTGGCGAGATAGGAGGTGCTCTGAAAATATTTGCTGAATAAAATCCAAAAGATGCTTTTTGTAATTCCTCAATTTCCTGGGCTGTCTGCATTTTTTTTTTTCCCCACCCGGGTCATCCTCCTTCATCCCTGTTAGCCTGCTCTAGGCTCTCCATTCCCTTTGCCTATTCTTTGCATGTTAAGGGTCTTCAGCATCTGCCAGCTCATTGGTTCACTCAAAATATTTTCTTTATCTGATTTCTTTCATACCCAGAGCTGCAAAGAGAAGGACAAGAGATCCTTACATCCTTCTCTCCTGTTCAGACCTCAGTGATGAGCTCTTGGACCCACAGAGTTGACGATCCCCTCTTGAATGGCTCATTGACATCAAGTTGTGGTTCAAAAAACAGACTAGCGCAGCCCTCATCCCATCCTGACACTTTACTTTTTTTTAGACTACTTGTTTCAGTCATCTAAGTCATAAAAGTGGACTTCGCTTTCTAAAATTCAACATTTGGGCATTATTTTTATTTCATAACTGTTGCTCTTACTTTACTGGGTGAAATATTTAATGCCAATCCCAGACACCCTATCATTTTTCTTGAGTTATGATACCATTATCCCATCCCACTAAAATATATAAACCCTTAATATTTAACAACCAGCTTCTGTTCAGTTTTTCCCCAGGGACTCAAAAAATATCTTCAGTTAAAAAAAAAAACAAAACCCACAAAAAAAATCCCAAACGGGACCTAAACAAAATCCAAATAAATTGCATTTGACTAATAAGTCTATCCAGTAATTTTAAATCCGTAATAGTTACCTCTTACCCCCCTTTTTTCATGTCACATATTTGTTGAAGAAACTGGGTATTCAGAAAGTTTTTCATAAAAATCATTAATACCCTGTGACATGTATTAATATATCTCTTCTAAGACAATTTATAGGTTATTTGGAGCTTTTGATGTATAAGGTGAATATAACAAGATCTATAAATCTTTAAAGCACATATTCATTAATTTGTACACACAACCATATATACGTCAAAGAGTGGCACCACCCAGTTAGAACATGTTTATCCCCTAGAATATTTCCTTGTGTCCCTTTCCAGTTGTCCGATACCCCCAGAAGTCAACACTATTTTGACTGCCATCAGCATAGATTGGTTTTGCTGGTCCTTGTACTTCATGTTAATGAATTTATACACTATGGAATGTTTCATATCTCACTTCTTTTTTATTTTATTTTATTTTTTTTAAAGATTTTATTTATTTATTTGACAGAGAGAGAGAGAGATCACAAGCAGGCAGAGAGGCAGGCAGAGAGAGAGGGGGAAGCAGGCTCCCTGCTGAGCAGAGAGCCCGATGCGGGCCTCGATCCCAGGACCCTGAGATCATGACCTGAGCCAAAGGCAGAAGGCTTTAACCCACTGAGCCACCCAGGTGCCCTCATATCTCACTTCTTTCATAAATCCTAATGTTTTTGAGTTTCATCCATGCTTTTGAATGTATTTGTAGTTTATTCTTTTTTATCGCTGTGTAGTTTTCTATTGTATGAACATATCATGATTACCCATTCTCCTGTTGATAGACATTTGGATAGTTTTTAGTATCAATTATTGTAAATAAAAATACCAAAAGCATGCATGACATTTTCGAAGACATAGACATCCATATCTTATGTACATATGCTGGGTCACAGAGGAGGCATAGATTTTGTTAAATGTTTGCTATTTGACATTCTCACAGCAAAATATGAAATTTCCATTTATTCCACATCCTCACCAATACTTAATATTATCAATTTTTAAGGTTTTGGCCATTCTGAAAGTTTGGTACTAGCATTTATTTTTAATTCCAAAGTACTGAAAAATATTAACAATCCAATAACCTTTCTAAGTGTTTAGACTTTAGTTGGGACACACTCTTAAGAGATGGCTTCTGACATCAATAAAGTATAATTAAGGTTGATGGGCCAAGAAACATAGAGAAAGACTCAAATCTCATCAAGTCTTCCCTTTCAAAATTCTTTGGCAGATGTGGGCATCTGTAAAGATTCAATATCAAAAGCCTAATATCAACCTGGCCAGTTACAGGTAACATCACAGGGAGCAACAGGTGTTCTAGGGAAATCTCAATCTTGGCTTCTGGTTACAGATGAGGTATCCATCCTTTAACTTACTGAAGTATTTACCTAACAAGATGTGTGCAAATGCACAACCAATGCATCCAAGAAGATTCAACTAATAAATGAGTATTTTGCAAATTGTGCAGCTATACAATGTATAAAAGCAAATTAGTGGCAAATGAAAACAACTTCACGCCCTCAAACCCAGGAAAGAACCCTCATTCCTGCTTTATGGTGTAAAATGGTGGTAGGGAGGGGTGAGCTGGGAAGGAAAGTAACACTGGTCAAGTACCTACAATGTGTCAAGTATTATGCAAGACCTTTAATATAGATATAGTCTTGACTAATTCAGCCATCACTAAAATAGAACAGAGTGGGTTTTGTTACCCCATTTTACTGAAAATGAAACTCAGGCTCAGAAGCATTTAGAAGCTTTCACTATAAATACCGGGGCCAGGATGCACCCAGGAATATAGCAATGCCATGGAGTTTTATCTTACAAGAATGGTGGAGATTTTATTAAATTTTGAGATAATATTAAAAGTATGCATAAATTATGATAAAATCCTTTGCATTTCCCACAAAGTAGGGCAAAGTGGCTTGGTGTTTGTAACCCTAAACAGTAATGCTTGGTATACTAAAGCTTGAGTATCAGTATGTTCGACTACAAGAAAGAACAAAAGATATTACAGATTTGGGACTCTCTGAACTTTTGCATTAGTTGTAAACTCTCTAGTGGTAAACAGGTATGGCAGAACAGTCTCAAGCATTCCTGCTTGGGTGCAGCATTTGCTCATTTGAGTATTACTCCTCTGTGATCATAAAATAAATTACATCTGTTTGCTGTCCTGAGAATTTTACAATATAGTGGAATCACAGCTGTTAAGGAAGAAGGTTGTCTTCTAAAATCAACCAAAAGGTAAAATGTATTTACAATATGACTTTTTTTATTCCTATGGATTATAACTAAAGTTCAGAGAAATTTGACATCTATATGCCCAAAGCTCTAGTATATACCAGACAACAAACTGAACCCATTCATCTACTTCCAAGCTCAAAGTTGAAGGCTTTTTCCATGACCTAGCTGACCTGTGGTTTAGCCACAGTAGACCCAGAATCATTTAACCTGGAATTTGATATACTTCAGACTGACTCAGTGAAAGGAAAAAATGGGGAAGCTTGCCTATGAAATTGTGTATCCTGGGCAAATACTTCACTCACCAGAGAATGAAGGTCAACAATTCTCCTCTTCAAAGATGAAATGCTTTGGGATGGCTCATTCCAGACTTCATGCTGCTGTGATCCTAACAGATGGTGTTTTCCAGGGAGCAGGCTATATACTCCCTGTATACGTACCCAGTTGTGGATTCCCCAAGTTTGCTCTAACTATACTCCATTCTCTCATACTCAAGAGAACACAGCAGAATCCAAGGTCATTAAAATGTCATGACTTAGGGAATGTTGAAAGTTCTCAATTTTGTATTAAGAAATGAATCATTCACAAATGGCTGTCTTTGAAATACTGTTAGAGCTTTTGTTTGTTTGTTTGGTCACACATCCAGAACCTAATAGGACACTGAGAACCTCTAGCTTTATATTTTCCCTAAAGTGAAAGAAACTGCTGAATGGTTTTGGGTTTGTCAGTAACATGATCTGATTTACATTTAAAAGTATATTGCTCAAGAAGAGAGAGAGGGAGAGAGAGTGAGAACTGTCATATGCAACAACATGGATGGATCTTGAAGGCATTATATTGGGAAAAATCAGCCATAGAAAGACAAACACTGTATAATATCATTTATATGTAGAATCTAAAACAAAAGCAAAAACCAACAACAACAAAAAACCCTCTGAACTTGTAAAAACAATTAGAATAGAATAGAGTAGAGTAGAGTAGTAATTACCAGGGAGTGGGATGTGGGGGAAGTGGAGAGATATTTAAGAGTACACACTTGGAACTAGTAGATAAATAAGTTCTGGGGATCTAATGCACAACATGGTGATTATAATCAACGATATTGTATTATAAACTTCAAAGTTGCGAGAGACGACATCCTAACTGTTCTCGAGATAAAAAGGAAGTGATAATGCAGTATAATAAATGTGTTAAACCAACACATAGTACAAACTTACACAATCTTATATGTCAGTGATACCTCAATAGAAGGAAAAAACCCTCTAGGTTTATAAAGTGTGCCACTGATTCCTGTGACAGTGGTACTCCAAGATGGACTTTAAATGGGCAAACATGAATGAATCCTTTGAGGGTAAGCTAAAGAAGAGAGAACAGTGTCAGATTTCTTAAGTTAAATCCCAGCTTTATTTTGAACCACCCATTAGAGCGGGGACAACCTAGTTCAACTTTCTAAGTCAGTCTCCTTAGTTGTAAAATGAAGATATAGTCATGTCTACCTCATAAGGCTGTGCTGAAGATTGAGTCAGTTAATATACATAACATGCTAAAAGTGCTTAGTACACAGTAAGTGTTAAATGTGATGCAAAGGCAATTAGGGAAGTAAATAGGAAAAATGGACATAACTGATCATGTTATTAAAAAATAGCTATCTTTAGCCTTAATGGGGTAACTTACACTTTGGAAATGCCCTTGAAATAGTTTTCAGTATCCTGATGCACAAAAGGGTGGTTAGAATGATTCTGATGAGAAGGAGTCCAAGCAATGTTAGACATGATCTGAAGTTCACATAGGACACCAAAGTCAGAAGAGATTTCTTCGGTAAGTATACGGAGATGTCCACAGCTTTGCTTTATAATGCCAGGAAAGGCAGTAAAATCTGATCTCTAAGAGGATGGGTGCTGAAACTGGAGAACCAGTGAATGAATTCCAGTTCTACCATTTGCCTGCTGTTGCAACTTGGGAAAGTCACTGAACTAGCCTGATTCTCGGTTTTGTCATCTGTAAAATGGGGATAATAACTAGAACTTCCCAATAAGTTTGTAGGGAGGATGATGCACAAGTATACGCAGAGTATTCATAATAGTGTCTGACTCACAGTGAGTTCACAGTACCTGTCCATGATCCTTACCCTTAGGAATAGAGAGCAAAGTGAATTCACCCACTTGGGTGGACCAGAAGGATTAATAATTTATTCTAATGGAAATCAAACAGGTAGAATAATGGTGCCACAGGTGCATTCACTCTTCTAAGGATCCTGAGTAAAACCTTGTCATGGAAGAAAAAAAAGTTCAAATTCGTCTGCTCCAACAGAACCATCACTTCAATTAAAAGACCTCCATGCCTTTAATTGAATTTTCAAGCTGATGAAAGATTCTCTGTGAACAATATTTCAAATGATTAAAAAATCTGAACATGAACTCTAAGTTGGTTGCAATTCATCTATATCACTACTGTGCTGTAAATAAATAAAAGTAAATATAATTGCATTCTCTTGGTTTTCCTTTCAGAGCTGCAGCTAAATGTTCCATTAGAACGGTTAATATGGAAATTGGTGCCCCCCACTTAAAACATCATAAATAACTGATTCTAGGGCTTGATATCACAGCATATTTTCAGCATTTTTTATTTAAAAACATGAAAAATCAAATCTTAATATGGTATAAAGATAATGTCAAGGGCAAAACGGTATAATTGGAAAAGTACTGAGTCAGAAAATGAAGGTTTTAATGTCCCAACTTCATTCCTTTTTGTGCCACTTTAAGTTGCTTTGTAATGCATAAGGCAGCCAGGTTGTGACCATTCTCGTCTTTAACCTTCCCGAGACTCAATTTACTCATCTGTAAAACCTCAATAAAACATTTATCATGCCTATCATACAGACCTGTTGTAAGAATTGAAGGGGACAATGTATATAAACTTGAAAATGCTAACATCTTGTAAAAATATTTTATTAGAAACTGTATGGGTTTCTTATTCCTTAAGAATACTCCAAAAGAATAAGAAATAAGTTCCACCATGGTACTGAAATACTTCTAACCATCCAGCTGTGCAGCTGGGGATAGACGACCAAATCCAGAGGACCTGCGTGGCTGACTCCTTTAAAGGAGGAGGTCAGGTTCTCTAGCAATGATGGGAGGCTGCCAGTTTATATCCACACATCCTTTTCATCAGTACAGTGTCCTGCCTGAAAACCATTCTTTACCACCTGTGGAATTTCCTAATTCACTTAACCTGCTGCATTCATCAACACACAGAATGTTGAGACTGTCTAACAGTGAACCACAAAATGGGGCAGAAAGAATGCCACTAACTTTGTAATGTACAAAGAGTGATTGCCAGCCAAGGTTGTTAAAGGGATCGATGGTATTGAAAGAATGAGTTGTGGTGAGCTGAGCATTGACCATTGAAAAGAATGATGGACAATTACAGTCCCGGCCCAACACCAGTGTTAGAAAGGTCACTGCTGAAAGATGTCTCAGTTCCCTCTTCGAAAAGTCCTTTTATGCTTGATTACAGTTCTTTTTCCTCTTCATTATTCTGTTTTCTCAAGAGGTTCTTTCAGAATCTTAATGACAGTGAATAGCACCATCCAGCAGATGGTAAACATATCACTTACATTATTAGCATTTTGTAATTTTTACAGCCTGTATAGAAAGCCATATAGAATGAGAATTTTGGAAAACAAGACTGCAATTGGCACATTACTTAAAATGCAGAAACTACAGTTGTATATCATTAAGGCTACAAATTGAAATTCCCCCAAAGTCGAAGAATGAACAAAGTTATGGTTCTCTAGGTGGTGTTCATTTCCTACTGTCGTATAAATTGTGTAATGAACAACATGTTGTGTTATACTTATAAACCTAGCTAATAATCAGCAGTACGATCCATGGGCAAAACCCATATTACGACTTAATGTTACGTGGAAAACCATCACCTTGGCATTTTCATGCTTTTGTGAGATTTCTTCTTGAAAGGGGAGTTTCCTATTGAGTAAATGTTTAAATTTAACTTCTAAAAAAGAATAAAGAGAGAAAGAAAGGCAACCTTTTTTATCCCCTGACTTCCTATAGGGGTTATGTGTTATTATTATATCTTCATCTTTCACCGGGTTTTCAGATCTAGAAAGAGAGGAACATCTCTGATTCAACTCCTGATTCATTTTTGCATGGCCCACAGTGTGCAGCATCATCATGTAAAAGGTCAATGCAAATACATGTGTCTTGATAAGATGAATAGTTTGGAAAGGGACTAGATGAATCCAAGAAAGAACACCTGTGTATCATCGATGGCATGCAAAGTAGTAGCTCCAAAACTTACCTGTGCCCCCAAATTGACAAAAGAGTTGTCTGAACAATTCACTCCCAGGCCCCTCTCTAAACTCAGTGGATCAATTTCTCACTGGAGAGGACTGGAATCTAAATTTTAATAAAAGTATCCCAGTTCATTATTTTGTAGCCAGTCTGGGCTTAGCGTATGTAGTGATACTTAGGTCTCTTTTGAGATCAAGAAAGCCCTTATTGCTAAGTCAGGCACAGACCACTAATTCACTTCATAAACCATCTCTGGCAGTGTGGCCATTGAAGATCTACATACTCAAAATGGTCCATGGACCAGATATACACTTGGAAGTCTGTTAGAAAAGCTGAACTGCAGGCTATGAAACAGACCTACTGAATAAAAGATCTGTATTTGAATGTGATCTCCAGTGATTCACATGCATAGCAATGGAAGCACTTGGTCTAGAAAAATGTTCAAGTGTAATATATAGACAGGCATCATTAGCATCACCTAGCAGGTTATTAGAAATGTAGAATCTTAGATGCTGCTCCAAGCCTACTGAATGAAAATCTGTGGAGGAGGGATCTAGAAATACATACATATATACTTTTAAACAAACTCTTCAGGTAATGTTATGCATACTAAAGTTTGAGAACAACGGATCTAAAGCACTAAGCTAAAGAGTTGTAAAGATACACTTGGGCTTACTACAAAAAGTGTATTGCTCAGTTAATAATATCTACCAAGGTATGGAAGGGGACAAGTAATGAGATTCATGCCACATATTTATTATCTGTGCTATAGATAGAAAACTTGACTCATGGATATGATGCTTTAAGACCAAATACATCAGACTTTGAAGAAATCAAAATCACTACTAGGATAAGAACTAAAAGACAAAAAAGCAAAAAAATAAAAAGTTAGGGGAGGGAAATGGCAGGAAAAACAAGAAAAGGATTAAACCCTAGGCAGATAAAACAAGTGTGGCCATATAGTGGTAACTGTTAAAGCTGGATGATGGATAATGGGAGTTTATTTTACCGTTCATCCTACTTTTGAGTATATGTGAAATGCTTTATAATAAAAAGTTTCAAACTAAATCCATCCAATGATACATTATTGCCTATGTAGTTAGAAAACGTTAATAATATCGATAACATCCCTTGTTGATGCAAATGTGGAAAATGAAACCCTCATATATCGTTGGTGGGAGTATAAATGATTGTGGCCTTTTGGAGAGCAACCTGATAGTAAATATCAGAATGTTTAAAAACATTTCATTCATACTGCCCAGTAATTCTATTTCTAGAAAGCTTATGTACAAAAGAAGTCATCCATTTGCATATGGATATAGTACAAAAATACACACTGTGGCTTTATTAACAATTTGGAGAAAGCCTATTTACTAGGATGGGACAGTTTAATCATTGTGATATGTTTGTTGTACAGACTATGGTACAATTATTATTTCTAAATGGCTTAAGTCTGGGCGCCTGGGTGGCTCAGTGGGTTAAAGCCTCTGCCTTCGGCTCAGGTCATGATCTCAGGGTCCTGGGATCAGGGCCCGCATTGGGCTCCCTGCTCAGTGGGGAGCCTGCTTCCTCCTCTCTCTGCCTGCCTTTCTGCTTACTTGTGATCTGATCTCTCTCTCTGTGTCAAATAAATAAATAAAATCTTAAAAAAAAATAAAATAAATGGCTTAAGTCTAAACATACCAATCTGGAAGATTGCCAATGATAGATCATTGAGAAGAGGAAAATGTCTACCATACCCTTTTAATGGGAAGAAAAACAGCCTTAAATTGTGTGACTCTGTTTGTAATATACATAAGCCAGCATACGGAAGTCTAATTCTAAACAGTTAATGCTTACCTCAGGGAAAGAAAACGTCTACTTTTGGAAAGACATGTATCACTTTTAACTTTGTACGATTTTGTACAATTCTTTTCACCTTTTGCATCTTGATCCATGGGACACAGCTCTAGCCAGGGGATATAAAGAGGGGCCCCTGGGAAAATTCTGAAGTCTGAGAGGGTTTATTGATGGGATTGGATTCACATGGCCCTTCCTTGGGCTTTTTTTTTCCCCTTCGTCCACTTCAAAACCCAGATGAATAGCTGAATAAGGAACAGCTGTTTTGTAAGCATTGGACCAATGGATCCATGCTTAGCCATAACACAATGGAAAACCAAAGGAGTCTATGTCCCTGGTGGAAGTGTGGACTCACTGAATAGGCCCAGAGTGGCTCTCTTTCAAACTCCTTCTACAAATAAGATAAAACTATTAATTTAGTTAATTTAATATTTTTCAGGGTTCTGTCACTTACAGCCAAACAGTTTCTGGCCAAAGCCAGGTGTCCAGGTACATCTGGTCTGAGTAGAGGGAGAATATACATACTAATGCATATGCAAATAGGCTTCCCCTTAGCAGGTACCTTGTACATCTGGTCCACTATGAATCTCTAGCTTTAGCACAGTGTCTGGCACATACTTTAATGAAGGAATAAATGAATCTATTAAAGAGTAATATGCATAGTTGCCTCTAGATTGTGGGATTATAGATGATTTTAATTTTCTTTTTTTATACTTGCCTATATTCTCTGAATATTTAAGGTAGAAAAAAAAGCTCTTTTAAAAAATTATTAAAACTGTACAGGAAAACTGTGTGGTACAGCTTAATGATAAAGAGGCACTGTGTTATTCCACAGATTACAACACATTACAAATCAACTCTTATTCTCCTCTGTCCCTCCCTCACCGAACTACTTAAAAAATAGAATAAAATCCTGATAAAACTCAATATACAAGATGAGTATTAGTCTGATTCCCCATCAGAATGATAAAGGAGGTTTCCTCTACAATTATATTACATATTTATAAAGAAAAATTTTGAAAGTGGTTTCTTTTACAGTGATGGATGTCTGAAAACTCACCATAAAAAATAATTAAAAATTAAGCATCTTTGTTTAGCTGCTGCTAAGAATGCACGTATGATTTACAGTATTTCAATTCAAGGGACACATTTATACCTCTCAAGAAAACTTTGCATACAAATCAATTGTAACTCCTCTGGGTGGTACAATTTCCCCAACATCTTAGAAAGAGTCATGGTGTTAGGACTTTTCCATCGGTGATCTTAACCAGGCAGGCCATACAGCACTATCTAGAGACAGTCTGGGTTGTCACCATGAAAGGGGTGCTACCAGTATCTAGAGAATGGGGGCTTGCAATGTTGCTGCTCAATGGACAGAACTGTTAGGTCCAAAATGTTAATAGTACTGAGGTTCAGAAAACCCTGATTTACTTGATTTTTTCCCCTATCTTGTTACTTGGGTTGGATCTACCCCATACAAGTAATTTGATTGCTTTGACTTCTAGATTCTTAAAAATTGAGTTATTAGATTGGCTGATTTCCAACTCTTGAACTGTTTCTTTCTCATTTTAGAATTTTAATACTAGATATATGGCCACTTTATCTTAGAGATTCTTTTGTGAAACAAATGTTTACTGACTGCCTAATAAATCCTTGACCTGGTCCCAGGCACTGAATAGACATGGTCCCTATGCCCAGGTGTTTACAGTCCCGTGAAAGAGAAAACAACACATCTATACCTCAAGAAGCAGGAAGCTCAAGACAGGTGATGGCCCTGGGGAGCAGCGAAATTAATTTGGACTCAGGTCCAAATTCCAGTTAGCCATTCCCTTCTATGTATTCATTAAACCAAAAGTACAGTTCTGCTTCCTGGTTTTTGCACTATTTAACTCTTCTGCTGGACAAATACCATTTTTTCCTATTTCTTCTCTGCTGGGTCTTTTGTGCCATTCAGGTCTTCATTCCAATGTCACCTCCTCATAGAGACATTCCCAATTAGCCCAGCTACTATCTCCTCTAAGCATTCTGTGTCTCATTGCTCTGGTTCATATTCTTTCTCAGACAATGTCTTGCTTACTTGTGTAGTGTTTGTTTCTTCAACAGTGGCTTTTCATGACTTGAAAAAACATCCCACAATTCTTCAAGGCCCCAGATGACTTAATATCTGAGGACTTGAGATCCTCGTGCCTTCCTTCTTTCTCCTTTCCAGCCACAATGGTCTTGTGTGTAACTTCATCAGAACATGCTGCTTCCCATGGGAATAAAAGGCACAGCATAGGGAACAGAGTCAAATGATACTGTGATAGAATCTTCTGGTGACTGATGGTAAGTACACTTGTGGGAAGCATAGCATAGAGAAAAGAGATGATCAATCACTCTGTTGTACACCTGAAACTCAAGTAACATTGTGTGGCAACTATACTCAAATAAATAAATTGGAGAAAAAAAAAAAAGAACAGGCCGTCTTGCAGCTTTTGGACTCTCCTTTCTCTGCCTAAAATTCTTCCCACCTCCTCCTGGCTAATAGCTGTTCATTCTTGAGCAGTTATCTTTAAGCATGACTTTTTCCACCATCCACCAAAGTTGCCCTCCATGTTTCTCCCCACTTACTACATTTGAATTACTGGCTTCCTTTGCCTGCCTTCACTTTTGATGGTGAGCCCCCCAAAGACAGGACCCATGGCTTCTGAGTCACTGCTGTCACCCCAGGACCTGCCATAATTCCTCCGTTATGGTATGTGCTTAACAAATATAGATTGCTTAACTTACTCCGTCCTGTATCCTAAAACTGGTTTTGAAGAAATAAACTATTTAATACATGAACTATTTAAAAATATTAAAAGTTTTATTTATTTTTAAAAGATTTTTAGATTTTTTAAAGAAGACTTTATTTATTTACTTATTGATCAGAGAGACAGAGAGCACAAGCAACGGGAGCAGCAGGCAGAGGGAGAAGCAGGCTCCCTCCTGAGCAAGGAGCCTGATGCAGGATGCAATCCCAGGACCCTGGCATCATGACCTGAGCCAAAGGCAGCCACTTAACCAACGGAGCCACCCAGGCATCCCTAAAATATTAAATGTTTTAAAGTATTTAATATTTAATAACATCTTGTCTGCTTTTCTCAAGAAATACTAACTTTATGCACCCAGCTTTACTGTGTTTCTACAAATTGCATGTGGACTTAATATCAATTCTACAACGACACCAACGAAAGTGTAAAAAAGCTCCTTTGCTAACAGAATCACATCCAGAGAATCGAATGCAGAAAGGGAGAAAGAGAAAAAGAGACAAAGAGAAAGCGAGCATGCACACATAGTCATCATCTCATTAAACTGAAGCAGAAACACATACTTGAACTTCTGACTCAGGCTGGTAACATACACAGCACACAGTCCTAAGTGGGGGAAAAAAGCAAACGCTAAAACTCTCTCTACTTTTGTGAGGTCCGTGATGGTACGATTTATGGGTAGCTTAGCTATAGAGTCCCCCAAAGTGGCCCCAGTACAAAACATTGCCTCCCACAGCAATCCAGACAAACTCCTGGAGAAGCCTAAGCAGGCTGTGTCTTGTCCTTGAGGACATTAGTTGCAGAACGATTTTTGCAAAGCACACTGTGAAGCTCACATTGATCTGCTGGCTGCATTTGAATCTGCAAGCAGAAAGGAACTTTGGCTTTTCTTGAATGTATTGGCATCCCACCCTGTTTTGTTCTTTCATTAATTTACCATTTTTATCTGAAAACAAGAAAGAAAAAAACATTGGGGGAGGTTGGGGGAATTTTCTCTAATTCCTCATTTAATAAAACTCACATCACAGCTCTTTTTAATCTTTTGCACTTCTCCACGAAAACCATCATTCTAAACACCATGGAGTCAAACGTAATTAATCTATAATCTGGACTTATGAAATTGATAGCCTGAATTTGGAACTGGAAATTCATTTGTGCACCTGAGTGGACCATTCTGAAGTCATTTCAACTGTAAAAGAAAGCAAATAACACCGCTCCAAGGCCAGCCAACCCCCACCGTTCTCAATAAGATCTACACTAATTTCTTATTCTTTGGTGCATCATTATTCCCACATATTCGCCTTGGGTAATGTCTGGGAAGCTGGTCAGAAGAAATCATCGCGTCTGACCTAAACCAAACAGATTTGATGGAAGAAGGGTTCATCTGGCTTAGAGATATTTATATACTAGAATAAAGTGTTGTTCTAGGAGAATCCTAAGAGGTCGCATTCTGCATGCCCTTGTTATAGTGAAACTGAGTTCCAGAGATGGAAAGCAATTCAAACAAGTTACATAGACACTCGTAAGGCTAAAACATTTCTTCTTGTGCATGATACTGTCATAACCTGCTTCCCCCCACTCTGGTTTATCCCCCTCATTGTCTCTTCCCTGGATTTCTCTAACAGCTTTCTAACTGCCTGCATCTACACTTACACCTTCCAATTTCTTTCCCTACAGTAACAAAAGTGGTTTTAAACAATAGCTTACATCATTCTAGTTCCTTGGAATAACAGTACCTCAATGCATAAAACAAAAACAAAAACAAAAAACAAAAAACAAAACAACAATGCAAGCTCTTGTCAGCTCTACAAGATCACATATGACCTGGCCCTTCCCTTTCTGTGATCATATATTACTTTCTCTCCCTGACCCACCTTGCTTCAGCCATACTTTTTCAGTTCTTCAAATATATTCAGACCTTACTTAACCCAGGGCCTTTGCACTTGCTTTCCCCTCCATTGGAATGCCCTTCTTTCTCTCCTTTGTGTGGTTGTATTCCTTTTACTCTATAACTTAGCCTAGGTCTCATCTCCTTTTAGAGGCTTTGCTATAGGAAAATGAGGCTGCCCCTATTAGCAGTATTTCCATTCCTCTTGCTCTCTTTCCTTCATAATATGTAGTATAATTTGCTATTATTTCCTGTCACACACTTTTACCCCCCTCCCCCCATTTAAAATACAACCCCTGTGCTGAGCACAGAGCAAGGGACAGAGCAGGCACTCAGTCCATCCTTCCTTGTATGGCAAAAGCATGAATGTGACTTGAATCCAAAGCTCTGACCTCCTAACCCAATGCATATCCAACTGTAGGAAGAGGAAATGCAATTTTAATATTTTAGCAGTTTCAGCCACTACCAAGTCACAGCTTAGCCTGATATAAATTTTAGTTCTGTTTCAAAAACACTCACCATGTTCTCAAAACACACAAAAACTAAAGCCACCAACATTTTTTTAAACTGAGAATCTATGAGTTTTAAAGTCTGAGAGGATCCTAAAGACTGTACTTGGAATCTTTTATTTCACAGATGAGGAACCTGTAGCCAAAATATATGAGTTACCACAAGTGTCACACACACATACACACTCACACACGCACACCCTGCTTATTCTCTTAACCCAACTTGTAGTCTGTTTTTAATCCAGTCTCTCAAAAAATAGAATGAAGGTACCATTTGCTTGACTTGCATGGAATTATATTCCATTTACTGCATTCTCATACACCACAGAGTCATATACTCGCCCATCTTGTGTCCTTATAATATGCCAAGTCCCATGTTACATGTTTAACAGTTTTACTTTTTTAAAGACTTTATTTATTTATTTGAGAGACAGAGCAAGAGTGAGTGCATGAGTGGAGGGAAGGTCAGAGAGAGAGAGGGAGAAACGGCCTCTCTGCTGAGCAGGGAGCCTGACGCTGGACTCCATCCCAGGACCCTGGGAGCCCAAGGCAGACGCTTTACTGACTGAGCCACCCAGGCCCCCCATAATGGGTTTAATCTTATTTTGCCCTCATAACTCCCCATGTTTCGGGTTACTTTATCGTAGTCACTGAAGAGATGAGGAAGCTGAGGCTTTGCAAGCGAAGCAGGTCCGCAAGCTGGAGAACAACCTGAGGGCATATTGGTGCTGAGCAGATAGTGATAAGCCCCCTATTCCCTCCCTCCTTGAAGGGCATTCCAGTGGCCTACAGGAGCTGGTATGGTTTTCCAGAATGCTGTGCTTTATTACAAAAGAGCAGCTTATCACCTGGTGAGAATAATGTTCTTTTTATGTAAAGTGATTTTTATCTTTGGAAGAAAGCAAATGCAATACAATGCCATATTTTACTCTGCTCAGAGCTTGGATCTCCTCATACATCTCCATAAGTCAATAGGATTGGGGAAAGAGAATTTTCCCCTGAGGATCTACTTATAGTTATGGAGTGCAAATAGCTATACACTTGAAAATCACTTAGCCACATCTCAATCACTTGAGTAAAACCCTCTGGCTGGCATCACATCCCCATTTCTGAGGTGAATTTAGGCTCACTGTATCATTGTATACATTTATACACACACACACAAACACACACACATATAGTATGTATGGGAGTAAAATCTGCTAAGGGACAAAGTACAGGTAGGTATAATGCCCCACTCTCAACTTCTGGACTCTTAACCCTTTGGAAACTGTCAAGCAGTTGCAAAAAATACCTTGTTTCTGACAGACATCAGGAAATGTTCATCTTCTTTCATGCAAAGTCTTAGACTCTCCATCTCTTTTCCAAGTTCTTTAAGGTCATCTTTATTCCCTTTTGGTTCTTAGAAATCAACTCTTTTTCCTGCCCACAATTCATTCTTTCTTCTTCTTGGAATAATACCCTGATTTTACTAGAGACATTATCTTTATCACATTCTCAGGGATGCAGTGTGCATGGTCCAGGCTAGACCAATTGGAATAAAAGAGTTCCATTCCTGGGACTACATAATTGGTTCTTGGACAAGTGTGCAACAAAGCTACACCTATAACACTTGATCTCAGGACTTCCATGGGTCCTCTTGGGAAGCGACAATTCTTTGTTTCTTTGGAATTTTATGCCCTGGTAGAAAGCAGACCTGGAGGGGCTAGTGGCCATCCTTGATACACACGGCAAGGTCTTTCCTGAGACTGAAACCAATCCAGAAGCAAGCGAGAAACACCAAGAGATGGGGAGGGAACTCTTTGATTTCTGGCCTCCTGCCATCTCTCAAACCAGCTGTGTCCTTGTGAAGTGCGGTAATTCAACCCAAAGATTCCACCTCCATTTTTTTTGTGTGTGGGGGGAAGAGGGTGGGCTTAAATTATTTTGCTTGGGTTTCTATTGTTTTCAACAGGCTCTCAATTAATATAGATTGGAAATTAATGTTTTTAAGAAGTATTCAATAAAGACAATATGTTTTATTCTTTTCTCACCATTTTGAGCTCATGTCTAAATAGCTCATCTAGCCCAAATGGCTCCCATGCACTTACTTCCCTAATGAATTGTGATTTGAGGGTTGAATTCTCTCTGCTGTTTAATCCATAATGTGTCCAATGACTGCTAGTGGGTGGGTCTACCATACCTCCCCGAAGTAGTTACCTTTGATCTTTCCTCTAGAGCCTTCATGCAAAGACTCAGCACTAAGGATAAAAGTTCTAGGCCAAGTGGAAGCGTACTTTTGGTTGGATCTTTTAGGAGTTCCAGATTCTATTTTCATACTTGGCCCACAGATAATCTGGATCTTTTGAAAAATCCTTTATGCCTACAGGGATCAAGTTCCAAATGATGGTACTGACAAGGGAATCAGAATTGCATAAAAATATCAAGACACATATATAAACCCTGAGAATTGTCTAACTTTACGCATAAGATCACACTAAATATTTCCTAACTCCAAGTATAGACAATGTTAGAAATTTTGGAGTGTTCTCTCATCTTATTACTGAACACAGACACACCAAATATGACAAGAATCACCTCACAATATTAACGGGTCACACTTCTAAACTCCTGTATTCTGACGTTTGCTAAGCCTTCACCGAGGCCACCCACAAAGCCATTTAGGCAAGTATTAGTTTCATCCTTACTTTAAGCCGGGGATCAGAGAGGTTACCTTAGAAAACCATAAAGACTAGATTCAAATCCACTTCTGCTGGAACCTAGAGGCCCAGGAGCCACTTCACTTGTGCATCACAACAGAGGGGAAGAATACATTTGGATGTGTTCCCGCCTCCCCCGCCCTGCCCTGCACAGCCTGCCTTTCAGCACTGGGGCAAGTCCTCAGACTTTCCAGGGTTGACGTGGGAACTATTTCACCCAATCACGAGCAACAGGTTCTAGCAGGACCTTGACTTTGCTAAAAATCGGTCATCTCTGACGGCACTAGCGAGGAGTGGACCCCTGTCTTGAAACATCCCAAGGTGTAATTCCAGAGTCTGCCTCATAATCATCTCCAGGAACACTGATAGAGAAGTGCCATCCCAGGCTTCCCCGTAGACTTACTGAACCCAAATCTGCATTTTGGTAACCCCCCCAAGGGCACGTGTACACTCAGATTTGCAACAGACTGGTCTGGAACAAGCTACCCGAATGTGGTCCTTAGGCCAGCAGCATGGGCGTCAGTGGCAGCGAGCCTGATGGTTGTGAAGAAAAGAAGAAAAGCCCAGGGGAGGGAAAAAGAGAGAGGAAAGCGTAAGGTGAGGAAAGCAAGGAAGGAAGAAATATTCACATTCGCTGGGAAATTTTACGTGCCTGATGTAATGGGGTATTAGAATTAATGTTAGTTCAGTCAGGCAAGACAGCTTAGGGTAATGAGTTAGTGTCAGCCACTCTGAAAGTTTACATCTTTTTTAATTATCACGATTACCCAACTGACTGGTTTCTTTGTAACAGCAGGAAAGTGCGGGGAGCAAGCCAGTTAAGCAACATTAGCACCCCCTACAGCAAATGCATAAGGAAAACAGAGGAGAAATGTCTACCAGGCAAGAGGTGGATATTTTTATGGACGAAAACTAAAGGGCTTCATTTGACCCTCTTCTCCCTCTGCCAGGGAGTCTGGCCTCTACCCACCATTCATTCATTCTTTTCCTTTCTATCCCTTTCACCTTTTATTTTCTTCACCGTATTTTCTCCCAGCTGGGGGGAAAAATGATGATAATGCCCATCAAAGAGAGGTCAAGTAGCACAGGAAGAAAATATCTCAGGGGCTCTAATACTGGGCTGACAACTGAACTGCCCCCCTCCCCCTTGCCGCCTCACTTCTCAGCAGCCATGGTGCGTGAGTCACCGGGGTCAGGCGGTTTGGGTCTCTGGTTTGGATCTGCGCAATCTCAAAATGTCAACGTCGAGGCAACACCTTAAAATACGTCTCTCCTCGTTGAAACTGAAACGGTGCTCTCTCCCCTCTCGTTTTCTTATATCCTGACCTGACTGTCCCTTTGTAGAACATTATCTTTCGGAGCCAAAACTCTGGGCATCTTCTCAGAATAAGAAGGCCACGTAATGGCTGTCAAATACTTTAGAACTTTATTTTTGGAGCTGGTGTCATGAAAGTGAGCGACAAAATGATTCTGAAAATATGTCTCACCTCTTACCTCTTACACAGAGCCAGGAAATTTCAACACAAAGAACAAGTAAAATGCGTTGTCTGGACTGCCAGTGGTAAGAGACTCCAGCTCTTCTAATGAGTTCATGACTATGGAAAACTCCAGAACCGAGTTATCTTTGCCAATTCATATGCATAGTAGCATCTAGAAGCCTTAACAACATCTGACAATTGTCTCGCAGAGATTGATCACATGCTAGTATTCTTCCTATGTCAGACAATGTTTTTGAAGAAATAAGAGAACACATAGAAATAGCACTCAGAGGAAAAGAAAAAGCGGAATTGAAAAGTTACATACAGAGAGAGAAACATAAGTCTTGGATCCCTCCCCCCCTTAAATACTAAAAAAGAAATCCTTCAAGCAACCTGTGCCGCATAGAACAAAGTTTCCAGGACTTATCTGAGAAATCTTGCCATAATCGATGATCCTTTCACGAAGAGAAGGCCCCAGAAATTTCCCACACAAATTCACTTCAATCCAGGCAGTGACAGAAAGTGTTCTGTGTATAGGGTGGGACCATTCTTGGGATGGCTAGGTACACAGGCTCTAGGATCCCACAGCGACACTTTAAGTTCTGTCTTCAGACTTGATTTTTTTGGTAAAACTGGTGTGAGTCACTTCAGTTTTTGGAACTCAGATTCCTTGTCTGAAATACCCACCAGAACTCTAACACAGGACTATTTTGTTTGAATAAAGTAATACATGTAAACTGCTTAGTATATAAATGTGGGTACACTTAAGTCTTAATGAGTTCCAATGGCCTCATTTCCCACACATGGGTGGGAACAAATATTTACTGCGAAGAGAAACTCAGCTTTGTCTTTGTTCACGTATCTCTGGGAAGGAGGATCCTTTGCATGCGGGAAGACTATCACTGGGAAACCTGTCTTTACTGTCACCCAATGCTGCTGGCAACTTTGGCAATAAAGTTTCACAGGAGGAACTTATGTTTATTAATCCATGGAAGCCTCCTTTGCTTGACTAAGCCCCAGAGTGGATGGACCTCACTAAAAAACAGTCAGGTGGGACACAAAGCCTCAAATTATGGCAAAACACCAATTAAAACCACATGCTTATCCCTGGGGGCTAGGTGTCATCCCCTGGGGAAGATGGCTGCAGAAGACAGATAAAGGGGCAGACAAAGGTGGCCAGATTCTTTGACACTCTTTTCTCACTCTGTGCACCTCCCCAGGCATCTAGAAACTGCATTCCCAGCTCTGGGGGCGTGGTCCCTTACTGTGTCTCCTGGAACACCCCATGCTCCCCATCCGTATCCAATCATCGGGACCAATCCAATCTAATCTGTGTTCTAGAAGAGTAGAATTTCAAGACTGGAACAAGTCTGGTAAAGGAGAGTAACCATACTGTGTACACCAGAGAGGTATGAAGAGTAAACACATTTCTGTTTGTGAAAGCTCTTTGTAAACCACACAAAACAAGCCAAACGTCAGTATCGCTGTGACTGTGATTGTGAAGGGAGGTAAAGATTTACTTAGGGTCAGCCCAGCTGGGCCTCCTCTTGGAGGTAAGGACATGAATTCCATTTCCGATAAAACCTTCAACTTCACAACCCATGTGATACAGATCTCTCCAATTAAAGATGTTTTATATCTTCATCTCATTCTGTTAAGCCCCAAATCAAACTTCACTCTCCCCCCACCACAAGGACACCTTTACGACGCGGTGTGAAAGTGTAAATGACCATCCCGGCTGTAAATGAAATTGCACCACATGAGAAAGATGACGGCCTACTTCTGTCTCAATTCAGCCCCAGCAGTGAGCACTTATCCTGAACGCTATCCTTCTCACAGATGCCTTCTTTTTCTCACAAAGGAAATGGTTTAGGTCCTTAAGTGCAACAGCCTGGCCAATGCAAGAGAACTTGCTGACTGTGTCCAGGGAGTTTTATCAGAGGGCACTGGTCAACTCAAGATGTTAGCATTTCACTGGTTGTATAATCTTTTTCTTCTTAATATTTATAACTTTGACTTGCAGGTAAATAAATGCCCTTTAAGATGACCTACTAGAGGTGT
Source organism: Ailurus styani (assembly GCA_002007465.1). Taxonomy (NCBI): domain Eukaryota; kingdom Metazoa; phylum Chordata; class Mammalia; order Carnivora; family Ailuridae; genus Ailurus; species Ailurus styani. The sequence goes on from LNAC01000966.1 coordinate 360,108, forward strand.
GAGAGATGGGACGTGTCCTGGAGAAATGGCCCATTGCTACTCAGGCCTGGCACCTCCATTAGCCACGTCCAGACCTTTCTAGGGGGCTGGTTTAGCTTCTTTGTCCCTCGGCAGCAGTCACAGACCATGGGAGTGAAGGGACTTGGCTGTCATGGGCCCGTTCTATAATAAGCCTCACAGGGACAGCTCCTTCACACTGGCTGCAAAACACTGTGTTTTCATGTTCATGTGATCTTTCTGAGGCCTGGAGATAACTCAGTTAGCTCAGGCTTCACACCACATCTGTGCCCCTGAGAAGTTCCTCTCCCTAGAGGGACAGTTCAAAACATCTTTTTTCAATTTCAGAATTCATAGAAATTCCCACTAGGAACATCAAGTGTGACGTGTCCAAACCTTGCCAGGAGTCAATAGGCTAGTTTTGGTAGGATGCTGGGTGAGTGTGCTAAGTCATCTTTAATTAATGAACGAGTCACCCTTGATGATGGGGAGTCATTTGCACATGAAAAGTCCTCTCAAATTAGGTTGATGCTGGAAGCAGTAGAGCCCAGGCCCCTTTGGAATACACAGCGAGAATGCTGTGGTTAGATTTCCTAGCAAGAAATGATGAAGACAAAGACAATGAAATCAACACATGTTAATAATGGTTGAGAAAAATTAAATAGGAGATTGAGATCTAAGTGAACAGAGCCTCAGAAAGGGTTTTTGATGAGATCCTTTTTGAAAAAGCTTTCAAGTTAAAAAGGACCATGATGAGGTGAAAATAAAAATTGGAATGATGGAAATTATGCTAAATTAGACATGCTTCTTGCATTGCCAGCTAAGCAGTCTAGGAGTTTCTCACTTCAATATTACATAAAATGCCCCCGATTTTTATGTACATTTTCACGATATATGCTAATTTTATACAAGAAACATATGTTATTGTAGTATATATTAATAATTATCAATAAAATAATAAAATCTTTTTTTTAACTTTATTGAGGTGTAACTGACAAAACTGTAAGATACTTAAAATATACAGCGTGATGCTTTGGTGTATGTATACATTTTGAAAGGACTCCCCCCATCAGGTTAACATAACCATCCCCTCACATATCTACCTTTATATTTTTTTCTTGGTGAGAAATTGAAGTTCTACTTTTTTAGCAAATTGCAATTATACATAGCAGCTTTACTAACTGTCATCATTGCATTATACACTCAATCCTCAGACGTTAATGATAACCTGCAGACTCTGACTTAGTGAGTATGGTGTAGAATCTGGGATTTGTAATTTCTAAAAAGCTCCCAGGTACTATTGTACTATTATGTGGACCACATTTTGCATCAAAGACTGCTGGGGTATCTTTGATGATATCCAAAGCAAAACATGCCCTAAATGATGTTGGACTAGAAAGCTTCCAATACTAGGTATCAATGTATCAAGGTATTACAAGACTCTGAAGTCAAACCATCAGCAGCTGGTCTTTCTTGTTCTGTGGAATTAGCATTATCAGAAATTTTGATGTGCAAATATTCGCTGAAAACTAGATTCACCATGACAACCGCTCCGTTAAACAAAATGACTACAGTCACAAATCAATTTATTATTCTGAAACAAAATATTTTAAGGAAAGTACTCTAAACAGAAGCCCATTATAGGTTTGTTTTGTTTTGAACAGAGACAGTATAACATACTCTTAATATTCAACATAGTCAACAACATGCCATACAAGAGCTCTGACCAATCCCAACCAACGTGACACATCAACTTAAATCTTGGCAGGCATAAACAACTAGGGTATACCAGCTAAACATCAGTCCTGATTTCTAACCCAATTTGGCTGCTTAAATGTTTTTAATTTTAGAATTATATTAGCTAACAGAAAGTTGCAAAGGTACTATAGAGAGCTCTCATATACTCTTTACTCAGCTTGGCCTAATATGAACATCGTATATAACCACAGTTCATTCAGTAGAACTGAAAAATTAACATAGGTACATTATTATTGACTAAGCTAGAACTTTCTTTGAATTTCACCAGGTTTTTCACTTTTGTCACTTTCCTTCTTCAGGATCACACATTGTATTTAGTATCTTTGTCTTTGTTGTCTCCTGTGATCTTTTTTTTTTTTTTAAGATTTTATTTATTTATTTGTCAGAGAGAGAGAGAGCACAAGCAGGCAGAGTGGCAGGCAAAGGCAGAGAGAGAAGCCAACTCCCCACTGAGCAAGGAGCCCGATGCGGGACTCAGTCCCAGGACCCTGGGATCATGGCCTGAGCTGAAGGCAGCCGCTTAACCAACTGAGCCATCCAGGCATCCCTATATCCTCTGATCTTTGACTATGTCTCCATCTTTCCTTGTTTTTCATGATCTTCAGGGTTGGGAAGAGGTATTTTGTAGAATGTCCCTAAAATTGAGTTTGTTTGATGCTTTCTCATGATTAAATTGGGATTATGAGTTTTGGTGATGGATATCAACCAGGTGAAGTGTTTTTCCTATCTCATCATGTCAGGGGTGCATGATATCAATGTCTTGCCATTGGTTATATTAACTTTGATCACTTGGTTAAGACGGTGCCTTCCAGGTTTATCCACTGTAAACACAGTTACCATTTTTACTTGTTTTTCTTCCATTTATACCTTATTCTTTGGAAGCAAGCCATTCAGTTCACCCCATATTCTAGGGGTGAATAAGGGTAGCTGAATTTTTCAGACATTCCCTTCTATGCCCACTCTGTGAAGAAAGATCATTTCCTCATTTGCAAAATGGCAATTCTAATGATAATTAACTCAAGAACTTATTGTGAGGAGAAAATAAACTCATGAGTATTGTGCACTTAGCTCAGTGCTTGGCACACAATGGGTGTTCATTTGCCCATGCATTCACGGATTCAACAGCTATTCAGTAAGCACCAATCATGCCTGAGGCATTATCCTGGATGTCCAGATACAGTGCTTAGAAAAAAAGAAAAGAAAAAGAAACAGATATACAGTCCCTGCCCTTGTGGAGTTAATTGTCTCCTGGGGAAGACAGATGTTAAACAAACATATAGAAAAAGGTAACACTACAAATTGAAGTAAGTTATACAAAGGAAAAGGTCAGTATGCTTTATCAGAAAAACAGATTAATGATGAGGCAGACTCATTTAAATTCTGGAGTAGGGTGGCTGGGCTTCAAAGAAGTGCTCTCTAGGAAAGTTATCTTTAAATGAGATCTGAAGGATGAGCAGGAATGAGAGGTAAGAAGTGTGAAGGGAAGGTGTCCCACGTAGAAAACAGTATGTGCACATGTGTCGTGGCTAGAAATACTTTCTGTGTTCAATGACCAGGGGAAGGATGGCATGGTCAGAGACACTGAGTGAGGGGGGGATGGGAAATGGAGCTAGAGAGGGAGGCAGGACCTTGATGCTTTCTATTTATCCAAAGGCCAAGCAGCGAGGATGCTTAGCAGGGAAGTGACATGAGGTGGTGGACAATCCTAAGTAATCATGTGGGCTGCAGGGTGGAAAACAGACTGGAGGAGGGAAGAGGCATTCATTTTGGAGATGTGACCAATGTGGCTCATGCAAAAACTGGGAAGAGAAATGGTGGCTTCAGGGAGAGAGAGAAGTATTTGTACACACTCAATAAACATATAAGCAACTATCAAAACTCCTCCAATCTTCTTCTTTCCCCCATTACCCAGCTTGATTTATATTATAACTAACCCTCCAGTTGAAATTGCTGTCCTCCTCTCCTAAGGTCTGCAAAAAGCATTCTTTCCAATGCCAAGGTCATGCATATTAAATTATATACAAGACAATATATATTAAAACATTCAAAAACAATTATACAAACGTTTTCAATGACATCTTTATCTCTTAGGATAGACATCAGAGACTTTGTTTTTTCAAAGATATTATTTATTTATTTGAGAGAGAGAGTGCATGAGCACGAGCAGGGGTGGAGAGGTACAGTGGGAGAGGGAGAGAGAGAGAATCTCAAGCAGACTCCATGCTGAGTGTGGAGCCTGATAGGGGCTTGATCTCATGACCCGAGATCATGACTTGAACTGAAATCAAGAGTTGCTACTCAACTGATTGAGCCACCCAGGCACCCCCAGACACCATAGACTTTTAGCAGCAAGTGTTGCTAATTAACATATGGAGACATTATTCTCTTAAAGAGACAGTAACAGAGCACATAAAGAATACTGCAGGTCAAGCATTATTTAAAATGTGACTTTATACTACAATGTGAGGAGATAGGTACAATTATTTTCCCCAGTTTACAGATGACAGCTGAGGTACAAACATGTTAAGTACTTAATCAATATCTTGGTCTCACAGTTAATCTTCATGCTCAGAACCAGTATGACATACTTCAATACTAAGGGAGTCTTGGTTTGAGAAAACAGTTGGCATTTCTCCTGGGGCTAAAGGAAGAAGTGAAGAAGTATATTTAAAAAGGTGGAAAACCTTTAGCAACCAAGCACTAAAAACTCCTGCCAGAGGTCATTCAAGACCAACTGAGAATAAAAATTCTTGTATTCTACTCCACAACTGAATGAGTTATTGTAATAATGCCCCAACTTAAAGGTAGCAGGAGTAGCCATCTGGCCGGATACTAGAATCTAATAACCTGAAAATATTTTAATTTAATTTTCTGGCTTTGATAAATAGTACGTACTGAAGCAATTAGAGCTACTGTTCCAAAAGAAAGAATTATTAGTAAATAGATACACTACCAGAATAAATCATTAGTAAGTCGACTCATTAACCCCATTTCTCTTAATAAAAACATGTTTATTAAGGCAGAAATCTCAGTTGTGACAGGTTTAACTGTCTGTCAGCCAGAGAAACTGGAATAGCCTTTCACTTTCTATTAGCCTGCCTCCGACCAGCCCTGCTGTAGACATGTTAGACTAAAGAAAATCTCAAGAAGCTCTAGGTCCCTTCAAGAAGTAAATTATCATCTCTGATAAAACAGGCAAATGAACAAACAAAAAATTATAAAGATCTCTAGGATGGGATCTAGTTTTCCTTTAGTCGTTCCATAGGTTGTAGCCATTGATCATGCCATCCTCTGAATGAACTTATAGACAATAATTACCTCACACTACTGGAAATAAAGTGGAATATAAAAGTTCCTTCCTAACAAATGTCACATTTAAGGAAAAATTACTGTGACTGCTGATTGTCCATCAAGCATTTAAAAAGGTCCTCAGTTCTCAGTACTTCTTTGGTACAATGAAGAGTTGGGCAATGTTTTTCATTACCCAAATTTAATGATTACTTACAATCAGAACCAAACCAATAAGTGTAAATGGATTACATTATTCTAAGTTGGACACAAACCAGATTTACTATATATTGATTTGTAAGAGAAATCTCAAAGAACAAAAATAGTATTTAGTAGAAGGTCACTTGAAAACCACACAGTTTCTTTATTCCTTCTTTCTCAGTCACATTTCTGAGATTGAATCACCCTAGTTAGATCTAAAAGTTTTGAGTTGGAGATGACCTAAAGATGCATGAATATTCTTCATCTGTTTCACTAGCACTTATTTATTGCTTCCTGTTTTGGGAAAATGGCCAGTCTTTGAGTTATTATTTCCTATTGTAAAATCAAATATCTTTGAGTGACAAGTAATTCATTACAAAATTCATTTCCTCTCCTCCTTCTCAGTGAGGCCAAGTGGCTGCCATTTCCAGGGCTAGTTTTGGCCAGGAGATCAAATTACTTTTTCTGTTCATTTCACTGTGTAGGTTGGCATTGTGGGTTTGGCTTCCTGCCGGCAGAATTAATTTGGTATTCTGTGATCAATCAAATGATTTCACTACTCCCTTCTGCCTGCCCGATAGACATCATAGCCCTTGTGAGAATCAGATGTGAACATTCTAGAAGGTCACTACTTTCAGAAAACTAGGACTTAATTGTGGTAGACCCACTGCTAAAACCTCGAGCGATTTATAATATTCCTACATATCTTTAGCTTTCCCCCACAGAGGTAATAACTATCCATCAAAGGACCTCTTTGGTTCCCATATGGATGGATTTCAGCAGTAGTATTTAGAAAGTGGCCTGGGTAATTATAGCCCTACTCCCCACCACGATGGCATATGGAATAGTGTTTTATTTCAGAGACTTATGCAAATGATGGCACAAGTTCTTCCTTCCAGGTTTAAAAAATTCTTCTGAGGTTTTACTGAATTTTAGGCAAGAATTCACTGACATTTATGAAAAAGTACACTTTGCATCTTCCATCTCTGCTAACAGTCATCTTTAATGGTTTAATCTTGATGTGATTGATTTCCACACTTTCTCAGTAATTATTTTCATTATCTCTATCATATAACCTAATATATCTTGAATTCTCATATTGTACTTTTTAGCCATGTTGAAGACAAAGGCCCAATACAAACCACATTCATTTCTGTATGAATCTATACAGTTTCCTATATAATGTTCAGAACTTCAAAGAAATGGACTTCCTGATCATTTTTACAAATTTGCCTATTAGGTTTGTAGCTTCGATTTGGACCTAATGTCACATAGTAATGACCTTCAACCAACATCAACATCTATTAGAAGGGGTGAAAAAACTATTTCAATGCCACAATGGTGTTATTTGTACTTTGCTACCTATTTCAACATTCCACTGATTAAACAGAAACATGACCTTCTAACTTGGTATTGCTGGCCAAGAAAAGTGTCCTGATAAAATTTTCCTCATGAGATTTCAGAAAATAAATATTGTCCTGTAGAGCTTGATACCAGCTATCTTCCAGCAGATTGAAACATGATCGACCACACATCACCTGCCATACATCTCCATTAGGAATCTCCAATCGGGTTATAGAGAGAAAACATCAACACGAGACAGTTAAAAAGCAACGCAAAGGAATAGATGAGGGTGCAATGGGTAACACAGAAAGTCAGAGCTAGAGGAATGGCAAGTAGTGAGAAAAGAAACCCAGCAAGGGTGGCCAGTGGAGGCTTCACAAAGGGTAGGATTGGCAGTAGACCTTAAGAGATTGATAGGAGTCAGTGATTACTGTACACTGGATAGGCCATTAGGGAATGACGATAAAGGTACACAAGAGCAGGAAGATGAGACTATAAAAGGCATGGTCAGTGTGACAACGATACCAATTTAACTAATATAGAGTAAGAATTATAAATAGCAACCTCAAAAGTCAACCTTTATTGAGTGCTTTCTACGTCCAGCCATTGTTCTAAATGTTTTTGTGTGTATTAATTCATTTAATCATCACACCTGGAGTATGATGTATCACTAATAGGTATCACTATTAACCTACATATTGCAAAGAAGTCAAAGAAGGTCTGTGAATTTTGCAGGGGAATAATTCACTGAATCTATGACTGGAGGGAGAGATCAGAGGTGCGTTAGGTGAAGGAACAAGATGAAAATTAGCCAGCTGAGATTTTGAGTGAGGGGATGTCAGTAGAAGAAAGTTAGTTTCAAAAGTTAAGCTTATCAATAAAGTCAGTGAAAGAGCCCATGTATATGAAAGTATATATTGAGTGATTAAAATCTACGCTGTGATTACAAACGATTAAAGCTTTGGAATTGCATAGATCCCCAACGCTGGCTATGGGCTTCCCAGATGAGTCCTATCAGTGGGTCATGTATCATCCCTTTAGTTTTGGTTTCCTCACAGGCTAAAGCATGTCACTGCCCTGCTTCACCCATATATGCCTTTCCATTATCCTCAGAAAGAAATCCAGGGTCTTTATCTGTCCTTCAATGCCCTGGCCCGCCTATCTCTCTCAGCACATTCCATTCAGAGAAGCCATGCTCTGTTCTTCACTAACACTGTTTCTTCCCCCGGACTTTTGGGCATGATGGTTTTGACACTTAGAACACTTTCCCCTGATCTTAATGACACCATTGCTTCACTTAAGTCTCTGCTCAGGTTTCATCTTCTTGATTCCTTCTTCTCTTCTACCCCCGGCTTTTCTCCTCTTATTTAGTATCTTTCTCCCCCACTAGAATACAGGTCTTTCTTATCTCCATCACTATCTACATAGGACTTAGGATACTGCCTGGTCTAGAGTGGGCATTCAGGGAATGTTCACTGACAGGTATGAATGAATTAAATGAAAATGACAAAAGAAGGGAAGAGTAGAACTGCTAACAGAGAAGTGGTATGTAGGTCAAATGACGTGACAGGTGTAAGGCGCTCAGCACGTAGCCATAGCGAACATTAAAAAAAAAAAGTAGCTGAAAAAGATAGGAAGTATCAAGATGGGCAAGGAACTGGGAGTGAGTCCTGGAGCTTAGAGTCTCAGATGGTGAACAGGGTTCCGAGCAGCTCACTCTGTACCCACTGTCACCACCCAAAATCTTGAGGGTCTATCATCTGAATTCAGTGAGAAGTTGATTGGCCACCGTGGTGTGTTATAAACTACTATTTTGTTTTCTTTTGTTCTCTTGCTTAAAGATCATCTATAAACTGCCACTTATCGCTGCTTTGCTGATAAATTGGAGATTTGCGAATGGTATGGTATTAAACTAAAAGCAAGGAGAAGTTGAAAGAAAGCAAATGCCATTTCTAACTTATGTATTGTAGCTCTTTCAAAAATTACCATTCCATTACCATAATAAGGGAAATAGGGTCCTTTTTCTGATTTTTGTGTAATTATGCCCTTTATGAATAGTAATTGACTTGAAAATAGATCCTTGTCCTGCAGGGTCAGGCTCCAGGGAAGAAGAAAATTGCCAGAAAAATGACTAAGGGATCACTTAAGCTTGCCCAATTTGGCTAGAAAATTCCTTTTCTTCTCTGAATCCCTGTCTCAGTGCCCACTCAAGCAATTTTCATTTTGCCTTTGGGGCTGGCCACCTGAAAAAGAAATAATAGATGGGAGCTTTAAAGTATGCAAGACAACTTATTACTAAGTCTGTCAATGTTTTGGGAACAGAGCTAGTCTCTTAACAATAGGAAGTATTATAGCTTATTCCTCAGGAGCCTGGTTAGACAAGGCAGGGACCACCCTCAGGATAAAATCCCTGCCAGAGACCAGGGTGAGCTAGGAGTAGTGTAACTCTTGGTCTGTTTTCCAGGTCCCTAATACTGAGCATTGGTGTAATATACCTTCTCAGAATATTATAAGCAAATACGTCTTATTAATTCTGAGACCATTTCCAAATGATGCCAAAATCCTTGAACAATAATCACAAAGTGTCTGTCAGGTATTGAGATAAGAAACCTCTGCAAGGGGTATTATTATTATCCTCACGGAATGGATAAGCAAACTTAGAGCCACTTTTGCCCGGGGTTACACACAGTTAACAGGCAGAGAAGTTCAGATTAGAATCATTACACTGAACAATGAAACAGGGAGAGGACTCTATACAATGATGTAGTGACAGGCCATGGTTATTCACTGAAATACTTTTTCTCCAGGATGGATTTATTGTATGCTTTCATATTAATAGTCTCCATATATGTTTGGGAGATGAAAAACCTGAAAAAATTGTTTAGAGAGCCATTTTTCATTGTTCGGTATTATTCGGGTAGGAGCCTTTGGAGGACATGGGGTCGAAACACAGGTTTGGTACACTAGATTGGAAGCTCTGCATCTGGCCCTAAAGAGTAGACAGTCCTTCATGTTGGGGTGATGGTGTGTCTTCTCTACCTCTGGCAGCCTTATCTTAATTCTGCTCCTTTATGTCTAGTGGTGAAGTAGATCTCAGGGTCTGGAAGGAGAGAGGGAGCTTTCTCATTTTTCTTTTTCAGTTTTGCTTTCCTTTCTGGACTCGAGTTGCTCAGTTTTACCTTCATCCACCCCATGACTTTCAAATCCAGCTTTGGCAGAGGGGTGGTGGAGGACGCCATGTAGTTTTTTTTTCTCAAGTGGCCAGTGCACCTTTACCGGTAACAGAAGCTCAATTACCTCCAGAGAAACGCCTTTGTTTTATTCTTATGCTGCTTGATACCAGGGACAAGCAACATTGACACTGAGCCCTGGCAACCATGAAGCTCTCGGGGATGGTCACATGACCCGTACTTGGTATCGTAGACCCCATCTCAGAGCTATTGCTGATACACCTGCAAAAGATATTTTCTCCCAAGGGGAAGTGCTGACCTGATGGAAGCGAAGCCTGGAGCTCCTGAAGTATCTTGACTTGACGGGAAGGTTCTGCTCAGTAAGTAAAACTCAAGTAAGAAAGGCAGAAACGAACTGGGAGAGACCCAAGTTCTAATGACATCACCAAGTTCCTGGATCTGGTTTTATTTCTGGATTATTGTACTCACTTGAGCTACTACATTTTAATTTTTTTATTTCTTTTTTGGGTGCTTAAACCAATTTGAATTGGGTTTCTGAAGGCAGCTGGCTTGTGTGTGGGCTGTCTTCTGACTAGGCATGCCAACTTTAATAAGATGTTTACTTTGATGTCTGGTTTCAGTCATTTTATAAACTTTTTCTTTCCAAGCGATTTATCTCATCCTTAATCTTTCCTCAATAATTTAATTTTATTCCTAGAAATGTCAAGCCTAAAGGCAAATTGAAATCTTCTCCCCACTAATGACCTAAAATTATGGAGCTTCAGCAAGTGTTTGCACTTAGTGGTTCGTTAAGCCTTTGTAATTAACCAAACCGAGAATTTCTTGGATTCCTGAAACAAGCAGCCCCACCCTCAGACTTTCCAAATAAAGCTTTGTGTGATATTACCACTGTATAAAGGTTATCAGAAACTATGACAATGAATATACTTAGTGTTTCACAACCATTTTGGCTCTTCTTTTGACAAGCATGCATTGAAAGTCAGTTATGTTTTCAAGGCTCACATTCATCTGATTCTGAAGGTACAGGTCTTAAAAGGATCTTAAAAATGACATGCCCCCCACCACCCAACAGTTTTGCAACTAAGTGCTCCTGATAGGTTCACCCTTATTTCTGCCCTTCAGCCTAGAGTAGTTTGATATTCAAATTAACTTCAGTTTTTAAAGGATACAAACCACAGCCTGAGAATTTAAGTCACCTTTCCAAAGTTACACTAACATAATTCGCAACGACAGAATTTCTACACATTTCCACACAAATGAAGACAAAGATTGATCAGGCTAATTGATTTGGGTTCAGTGCAGAAACACCGCAGAGAGCTCAGAGCGCACACTGTCCACCAGAACTTGAGTCAATCATCTAGTGGCTAGAATTTCTCCTTCACATTCTGTGGTAGAGTCACAAGCCATGCTGCTGGCACTTCTTGGTTTTGTTTTTTATATCAGACATGATGATATTCCTTTCTCCCATGCAGCGCTGTCTTTGGATCACTGGCTCAAAGGAACTTGTGGAAAAAAGGAAAGGATCCGGAAATGCAAATTAAAATGGTTGGGGTGGGGCTTGGGGAGACAGTGAAACACTACCCACACCAAGCAGGCAGCCCTTCAGAACCTCTGGCCCCAGTGTGCATGGATCCTGTCCAGCCTGTCACCTCCAGGCCTCTCAGCACCTGTAGCAGGAGGGACTTGAAGTGGCTTCAGGCAAAAATCACCCAGAAATTGACAAGATTCTAAACGCGACCCCATGAGGAGGACTGCCGGAGTTCACCAGGGCTGGAATTAGGACAGGTGTTAGCTCTGGTGACATGTGAGACAAGAAAAAATAATCCTCTCATGTTTTAGCTTTTATTTTGCTTGGGGGGGGGGCGTTTTTGTTTTTGTTTTTTTTTTGTCCTTAAGGCAGAAAGAGAAGCAATTAGACATTTCCTAGCAAAAAGAAACTCTCCCCCAGAGAATGCATATGAAACCAAGAGATTTCGTTAGAATCTGAGGGGATGTTCCAGGTGGACTTTTTTCAGGATGATACACAACAAAATTTTCTGTTTTTAATTATACCCGTCTTTTGCAATCCAGAAAAGCAAGGAAGGAAAGAGAACCAGGTAAGAGGTACAAAAGGTAGTTGGACGTTTTAATAATAGCTCATATGCAATGAAGTATATTAAGTGTCAGGCATTTACTAATAATTTCATGCAATTCCATTTCATTCTTATATCCATCCCATGAAATAACAATCATTATTGTAGGGCGTTTAGCCGACAGAGAAATTGAGGAAACAAGAAACTCAATAAGCAGTAGGGCCAATATTTGAACTCACGTGGCTTAATTCCATGGTTTTGTTTTTCCTAATCCCACGTTTTAATCTTTATTATCCTTCAGAATCCCAGAGTTACCTATTCATTCCCCTGTTCTTTTCCCCCATGGGAAAAATGAAGACTTGCCCATTTTCCAAGTAGTTTAATCCTGGCATTAGAGTTAAGATCTGAACCAGTCAATGTGAACAGAAGCGGAACTGTGCACCACTCCCTGTTACGCAACAGTAACAATCCTTAGACTGGGAACAGTGCTCTGCCATTTGGAAAGTCCTTTCACTTTATAATCTCATTCCATATTTACAACAGACCAGTGAGATCTGGAGTTATTATCTCATTCTACAGAGAGAACACTGAGACCAAGAGAGGGAAAACAGATTGACTAAGATTATTCCAAACTCTTTTTTTTTTTTCCTTGTTCCAATTCTGTTTCCCCCAGGAAGGCTGGGACAATTTGGGAGGCTTGCTTGGACACAATGAAGGGAACAGATGGCTGGGGTTTGGATGGTTGTCTTAGGATGGAGTGTGAGGTTCTAAATGACCTAGGCTGATTTCACTACCTTCCCAGCTCCACACAGAGGTATGGAAACGGGAACTGAAACAGCAGACAGAGGAGAAATTCAGACTCTGTCGCTGATCTGGAGACAGGGCAGGGAATGAAACACATGGATTCTTTGTCCTCAGAGAGCTTCCATTTCTGGAAACTGTGTCATGTTAACTTTTACGCATGTCTGTGTCTTGCCTACTGCCCTAGATGGGCCTTCTCTTGGCTCCGGTAAAAGACCCACATAATTCCTCTTGCTTCTACAAAAAAACCCCCGAAAACAAAAAACAAAACAAAACGAAACAAACAAACAAAAAAACCCAAAAACAGCTGATACATCGCACAGAGCAGTAAAACAATAAAAGCTAACCCTCACGAGCAAAGCATTTATTTCCTTTGTGATCTGCACTTGCCAAGATGGGCAGGTTTAGAATTGGAGGCTGCTCAAGGTCATTCAGTAAGTAATCAGTAGGGGAAGCAAAACAATTCATCTTCTGATTTTTTGCTCTACCCACAAGATTTTCTGTTTACAAAAGGTGACCAAGTACCAAATGTTTATGAAAAAAAGTAGAACTGTGATATAAGAAAAAAAACAAAACAAAACCCAAAAAATTCCTACCTATTTCCTCCCAAGCAACATATGGATGGCACTAGATGACCCTCTGGTTCACTTTGCTCTAATAGGCAACATCTAAGCAAGCCTCCATGAAATGAAAAGTAGCACATTAGAAATACATGTAAATTGAGGGTGTAACATGTAAATCACAAAGAAATCATTACTACAGGTTAATGCCCAGGAAAACAGCCTATCAAGATTTTAAAAAGGAATTAGAGACTCAATAAATAAGCAAAATACTCCTGAGCTACGTGACCTTTGTTAAAAATCAGAATGACTCTGGAAGAAATTCTGTTAAATACAAACTGAATAAAAAGGGCTAAGATGTGTTAGATACTCTGGTTTTAACTACAGGCAGGGTAAAGAGTATTGTTTGGAAAATGATTCTGGATGAAGACATCATTTTTGTTTTCTAAGATGGTTGTAGATAATATAGCAAATGCCTGGTTCAGTTTCATGACTGGTCTCCAAACTTCCAGCTGATTTCTAGAGCTACAGAAACATATTGTGATGGGTCTGCCAAAGGAGTCATCGATCTTGGCTGAATGACATAAGGAGAACTTGAGAGATGAAAAACCTTGATTCTGAGCTTCCTCTGGTGTGGGAACATTTTAATATTGAGTCTGTCATGGGTTTTCGATCATCGAGACCCAGATTCTAATTCTATCTTTATTTTCTTGGCATTACCTTTATTATCTTGGCATATCAGTTAATGTTTTTCAAGCCTTTGTTTCCCTATCTCTAAAATGGACATAATAATACTGCCCACATGGGTTTTTATGCAAAATAATGATTAATAATTTAAGTAAAATGCTTAGAAATATGCCTAGCACAGAGTGAGTGCTCAAAAATTTCTAATTATTAGTATGGGGGACACATAATTTACTTAAGGACTATGTATCTTTTTAAAAATCATGCTATGATTCAATGGACAAGGAATAAGTTTTTCAACAAATGTTGCCAGAGTAAATGGACATCACAGGAAATCAAATGAGCCTCAATACAAACCTCATACCTTTTATAAAGATTACTGAAAGGGAATCATGGACTTCAATCTAAAACATAAAACACCAAAATCTCTCATGAAAAAAAAAAGAAGAAAATATTCAGAACAAGGAGTAGCAAATAGTGCTTAGACTTGGCATGAAAAGAACAATAATGAAAGAAAAAACTGTGAAATTGGACCTTGTCAAATTTAAAAACTTTTGCTCAGCAAAGAGAGGATTTTGCTCTGCAAAGCAGCATTAAGGAGATGATGCTGAAAGAAAGTATTTGCAGATCACATGTATGATAGTAGACATAATCTACAGTAGATGAAGTTCTCTCCAAACTCAAATTAGCAAACAAACACTCTAACTAGAAGATGAATGAATAATATGACAGATACTTCACTGGAGAGGATATACCTTCCACAAATAAGCACATGGAAAGATACTTAACATCATTAGCCATTAGGGAAATGCAAATTAAAACCACAATGAGGTATCACTGAACATCAATAAGAATGGCTAAAGTAAAACAAACAAAAACAATAACTAAATAAAATGCTGGTGAGAATCCAGAGAAACTGGATCATTCATACATTACTACTGGGAATGTACAATGGTATAACCACACTGGAAAATACCTTGGTAGTTCCTTTAAAAAGTAAAAAAGGAATTACCATATGATCCAGAAATTGCATTTTTTTTCCAGAGAAATGAGAAATTATTCTCCTTGGAATATGTACAGCATCTTTATTCTAATAACCAATAACTTGAAATTATCCAAAGGTTCTTCAACAGATAAATGGTTACACTGTGGCATATTTCTATCAGGCAATACTACCTGGCAATAATAAGGAATGAACTACAGGTGCATCTAACACTCTAGATAAACTCCAAAGAGATTATACTAAATAGAAAAAGTCTCGCTGGAAAAATTGCATACTGCATGATTCAACCTATAGAGTATTTGTGGAATAACATAACTAGAGAATAGAGAACAGATTAACAGTTATGAGCAGCTAGGAAGGGGAGGAAGAAGTGGGTGTGGCTATAAGGGAAGAGGGCAAGGCATCCTTGTGATGACAGTACAGTGAAGTATCTTCATTGTGGTGGTGTTTAATGAAGCTACACATCTGATGAAATTGCTTAGATCTACATACACGTGTGCTTACGTATGCACGCGCACACATGCACGTGCACACACACGTACACAAATGAGTGCAGGTGTAACGGGTGGAATCTGAATGAATTTGGTGAATTTCACCAGTGTCAGTTTCCTGGTTTTGCTATTGTACTATAATCAGGCACAAGGCTGGTGCTTGGGAAGCTGCTGGGTGAAGAGTGCATCACACGTCCCCCTGCAGTTTGTTACAACTTCCTATAAATCTGTAATTATTTTGAAGTAAAAAGTTATGAAAACTATGCTGGTGTTAGTGTTTTAGGTAAGCACTTTCAAAGCTCTGCACTTTACGTAAAGTTCCAGTGTGACACCTGAAGCCCACAAGGTACCCATGCTATTTGGGAAGGAGAGTAATTTACAATACTTGCTAGGAAATAGGAGATGGAAAACGGAGTTGATTTCATCACACTTCTTCCGCTGCACATGCACACACATCTCCCATCATTCCTCAAGAGTCACCATATGCTAAGTGTTACATACAACACAGCAATATATTTCATGTATCCCTCATCAGAATTACAGTTTATGTGACAATATATGCCTGCACTTAATTCTTCCCAGTAACACGGAAATAGGAGAAAGAAGTCAAATTTTTAGTTCTATAACTAAATTTGTGATGTTAGCAAAGTACTTCAACTCTCTAAATAGTTTTTAATATGGTGATTAAGCGAGGTGATATTAAAGATTCTAACTATGATTAAATAACACCTAATTACTAGGAGCAAAAAATCATTAGGCACAAGTGCTAGAGATGTACTATATTTAATATACAGTAAAACCCCATCAATTTAGATTCCACTAATTTAGAACCTGTAATAAGTTAGAGTGTTTCTTTACATATCTCTATTTTAATATTTAAGAAAAAAAAGAATTTGCTATCTAAACAAACTGTGCAAAGAAGTGCCTCAGAAGAATATTCGAACAGAGCAAACTTTTTAAATCAGTGAGGACTTTAGAAATTCTTGTGTATACACAAAAATGGAGGGGTTTATCAGAAACCCTTCTTATCAGGGTACTTGGGTGGCTCAGTAGGTTAAGCATCTGACTTTTGATTTCAGCTCAGCGTTGTAAGATCAAGCCCCATATAGGACAATGCAATGGACATGGGGCTTAAGATTCTCCCTCTCCCTCTGCCCACCACCCCTTCATCTCTAAAACCAAACAAGCAAACACACACCGTTCTTATCTATACTTTGTTTTTTTAGGGACACTTACCATAGAGTGCAGACAGGGACTAGATCTTTTTTTTTTTTTTTTTTTAAGATTTTATTTATTTATTTGACACAGAGAGAGATTACAAGTAGGCAGAGAGGCAGGCAGAGAGACAGGGAGAGGAGGAAGCAGGCTCCCTGCTGAGCAGAGAGCCCGATGCGGGCCTCGATCCCAGGACGCTGAGATCATGACCTGAGCCGAAAGCAGAGGCTTTAACCCACTGAGCCACCCAGGCGCCCTAAGATTTTATTTTTNAGGCGCCCCAGGGACTAGATCTTAAAAAGAGATTCCCCTAAACTCATTCAATTTCAACCCATTCAGTTAAACTCTTTCAGTTGCTACCCTAAAAGGCATCCAGCTCGCCAATCTACTAACCTGGCCTTAGCCTGTATTACTACTGCACAATCAGAGCAAGGGGCCAAACCCAAATCCAGGGCTATTAGGGTAAAAAAATAAAACAAAACAATTAACATGACAGAATGACAAAACGAAATCTCTGGATCTAAATTTTTATTTCTAAACTTTAAAATTTTATCCACATTTTCACTATTCAGATAATTTGCAAGGCTGTGGAATTTTTCCAATTACCAGTTTTTAAAAATGTCTTTCTCACCCCTGTGCTTCCTGTTGGTCTTGCTTTTGGCTTTGGCTCCAAAAGCAATGAGCTTTTTGGGAATTGGGTTCTGCAGGAGATTTAAAAATAAAGCCTTTATATTAAGCATTATTGCATACAATGTGCATGTGCCTGCCATACCCTTTCCTCTGCCCCTTTATTCACCGAGCTGTCTGCACCTCCCCCACCCCCAAGCCTAAAGTTGGGTCTGGCTCCTAACGGAGTCATAAGGAAGTTTAAAAATCAATTCAGAGGAAAGGAAGACACAGCAGCATCCCACCCAACCCATGGTATGGGAAAAGAGTTATTACATCCTTGGAAAAGCACATCTATTTGGAGTTTAGAGATGTGTTCTGGGTCTCACTCTAAAGTTCTGTTACTTTTGGCACTATTTCATTTGTAAGCTGAAAAAAAGTCTTTAAAAGTCATGGAGAGATGGACTTCTTAACATAGTTTCTCACATGACATATTGAGTCTGGAGAGCCTTAAAAAAAAAAAAAACCCAAGGGCATCACAATATTTGTCCAAAAATAACCATGGAAGATAACTGTGTCATCTCAGAGTATCTAAAAAAAAATAACATAGCAAGTCACCAAGTAATCGCTGTATTCTTTTCTTTCTATTTAAATCTGTAATAAAGAGAACAATTTTGTGTTCTCATGGGGTCAAGCAGCAAAACTTTTTATATGAAATAAGCACTCTAATGGGTAATTTTATGAAAAATATAAGTATTATTTTCAACCCTAACATTTTCCTTACACCTCTCATAACTGACCTAACCACTGTGAGGACATAAAATTTCACACTATAATACCCAGAAGGCAAGCCAAAAAGATTCTGTGATGGTTTATACTATGGAGATCTTTTCCCTCCTCTCAAAGATTGATAGGAGAATATCCACACCAGAGCTGATTTTAGAACCTCAAATCTTTCTTTGGCAGATAAGTATGGCCAAAACTCAGAAGTCTTTAATACTTCTTATAATTCTTTATTTATGGCTAAGTGGTTTTCTGTCTTTGTGCAACAAAGCTTAGACTGAGAAATAGGAGCATATCTGCTTCCCCCCACCACCCGGCAGTACAAATCAATAAGAGACTGGCCATGAATTCTTTGGAAAAAGTTCTTTATGAAATGTAAATCAGGTTCAGAAGGCATGTTGAACTCTAAAGGAGTGATACAACCAAGATTTTGCCTCTCCTTGTTCCCTGCCTTGCTCCCTACTGGAGGAGAGTGATACACACTCGATGGGTCAGATTCTAGGACGTGCTATGTCTAGGTCACAGAATGGTCCCTGTTTCCCAGTGGGCAGGACTACTGTGTAGTACAAGGTCATTCTGATGTGACACAATGTGAGTGGACTGCTGTTCTGTGTGCAGCTGGAGTAATAATAAAGAAGAGCTTTGTGATATTCTTAATCATGTATCTTTTTTTTAAGATTTATTTATTTATTTATCCCATGGGGTGGGCGGGTCGGGGAGAACAAGCAGGGGGAGTGGCAGGCAGAGGGAGAGTGAGAAGCAAGCTCCCAGCTGAGCAGGGAGCCTGACGTGGGACTTGATCCTAGGACCCTGGGACCATGACCTGAGCCAAAGGCAGACACTCAACTGACTGAACCACCCTGGTGCCCCCTTAATCATATATCATCTGGCACCCTCTTTGCTTTCCTTTCCTGTGTCCCAGGTTGACCAATGACAATCGCCTGAGACTTGCCTTTGTGTTTAAAAGAGAGGGAAAAATCCCTAAGGTGACCTTAATGGATAGGACTTCTGACTTGCTGTTTTGCATGTGATCAGCTGCATGTGAAGAGCTATTATGTTCTTAAGCAACTTCCCTGTTCATCTGTCTCTTAAAAGGACACCATAAAGTGGGGTGGGCTAGTTGAGGAGAGGATAGGCAGTATTCTTAGATCATTTGGCATAAAATATCCAAGAGCAACCCATTCCCTTTCATTGTTTCTAAAAGTGTAGTAGAGTGAGCACTGGATTGGAAGTCCAGTGATAGGAAGTTCTGATCCTGGCTCTTATACGAACTTGGGCGACTGTTTCACCTCTTTCATTCTCTGTTGTCTCATTTGTAAAATCACTCATTTTACGAAAGAGCTGCTGTGAGCATCGGATTTCAGAATGCACGAGAAAGCCTTTTAGTGGTAAAGCACTATTTATTTATAAGGTGCTATTATATATTTAAAAGGCAAGTTCATTTCCAACAAAACCATCTGTCTTCTCATCTTTGAATGTGTCAATGAGGTTGCCATGGGGACATGGGGGCCGCAAATGGTTCTGACTAATTGTCTGAGGGATTCAGTGATCAGTTGGCTGTTTGCTCTAAATGGCACAAAAGAAGCAGATGGACTGCTTCCTTCCCCCTGACTAAACCTGCTAATTGTTTTGGCAACTAAGCCTCTGAGAGATTAGAAGTTACACCAAACACTACTTGAACCCTTCTATGTGTGCTTTGAGAAGTCTCTGAAAGGCTTGGACCCAACTCCAAATACTAGTACTACCATCATCAGGGTTAATGTTTTTATTTGGAGCTAGGGTGGGGTGGGAGTTACAACTCACACAGAATTGCAGGTGACTCGTCTGGGTAAAGAGTGACAAATAGGGAAAAGAAATATCCTCTTTCCATTAGGGAAGAACGAAATGTTAACTGTTTGACCATAAAATGGAAATTCAGCACAGCTAACTGAGAAACAGAAACCCAAGCACTTTAGCTGTAAGTAACTACTTGAGTTTAGATTCAGGACTCCTGAGTTCCCAGAAGTTATTGATATGCTTTCTAACCTTTGCTTACACTGTACTAATTTTTTGGTCTCTAGTTTTTTTCTTCATTCCACTTATTAATACCAGGTTCTTGACAAATGGAAAGTGGAGTAAAGGGGAGAATGGAACACTAAGGACATTTCCTTTCTTCCCATGTAACTGAGGTATCCATAAAAGTTAATTTTGACACAAAGTAGTATAAACACATTCCCACTGTGATCCCAGTCTGTGCCTCACAAAGTCAGTCTTCAGCAAAACTTTAATATGCAAAAGGCATTATTTAGCTAAAGAATTTCTATTTGGGAAACCTTCTTGGAAATCAACCTAAATAAACCACAAATTTTTAAAAAGTAGGGTATATTTTAAAGTTTTGACCCCAAAGAACTCCACAGACCATTAATTTTCATGTGTTTCAAATACGGTATCTATGAAGGCAAACGAGCCTTCATCTATGGATTTAAATACTCATTAATAAGGTAACATTTCCTTCAGGGTAAGATTTCTCTTAGAAAATTAAGTATGCTTCGATTGGGGCCATTGAAAGAAGAGAGAGACCAAAAAAAAAATGAATTTAATATTAGAGGTCCTTGAGTGTCCGTGTTTCTGTTAAGATACTACAAAATATTTAATCATCAGCCAACAATTTGGCAAAGGCTAGAATTAACAAAAACAATTCCACTCCTTTGGTATTTAGTCATTTTCTGCGAGCATTTGATTAAAGTCTCATTTAACCCCCTACCAAGTTGTCATTGTCAGAAAAACGAAATTTTCAAAAATTAGCTGCATTAATCGATCATAGAAATATATTATGCATATGAAAATTAAAGCTTTATTCCTGGACAATTTACCTGAAGGAAACACACGACCTGACACCTGGCATCAAGTTGCCAATCCCTCTTCATAGCAATTCTGAATTTCTCTCCTGCCCAGTGCATATAATCAATAGGGAAAATTCACTGGTAAAATTAAGAAGATCCATGAAAGGCCGAGATCTTAGCCTGTGGGAAGACGGTTCTCCTAGGGTGCTCTATCTGAGCACTAAGCAAAGCAAACGCTCATTGTATCTCCTATTCCCATGTTATTTAGGGTTCTCTTTAAATCTTTGTAGCCAGTCCCTTGATACTCCAACCTCCTATTACAGATGATAAATCTTCATATTAAACTTCCTGTTCCAGTTACTGTGTAGTTTCTCTTTTCTGATTGGATCCCTAATTCAACATCTCTGGATATACTTTTACTTTTTTGCAATATGAGTAAGGAAGATATTTTTAATTGAGTAAAAACCAACAAAGAGAAATTATAAATTTAAAAAAAGGTAAGAAAAATGCAGATTTCACTTATATGTTTATTATTATGAAAATCTGCCTCTAAGATGTAGCATTCCCAGAATGTCATGACTTACATTCATGAATACACAAATTCCTATATACCTCCCCAGTTGTCCATTTGCACTGGGTGTGTGGGTAGCATTTGAAATAAACCAACAGGCAGTCTGTTAGCTACTTGAGGATCAGTAGTCTATGTTACATATCCTGTCTCCCAATGCTAACATATGCTTATGATATTATTCGATGGTTTACTGTTTAGTGAACACAACCTAATTTTGATTAGAGCAGCGAATTCATCTCTCAGATTCCTGTTGAGGCCACATTAACTCCAGCACACGTTTTAGGAGCTCCTATTGATGTGCTGTCAATTTTCCTCCAGAAATGACTCCTTGATCATGATCTCATGAGAAGGTGCTACTTCTCCTAACACAACTCAACTGGGAGGTCCAAGGAAGCAGTTTAAGTGGTGATGTCGTTTCATAAAGCCATCTTTATGTGACCAGACAGGGACAGTCTAATCGACACTTAGTTTCAGGAATAATTAAAATCCACTTTAAGATGAACAATTTCCCATGAATAATATTAACTCACTCTGAATAGGAGAGGCTGCAACTAAAGTATCTGGTACAATAGATATGCTTTAAACAACTCTACCCTATTATTTTTTTCCCCACTGTATACCTGGTTCATATCAGCCTCCTGAGTTGGGTCGATGCATATTGGCTGTCAGCACATCTTAATTTTATGGTCGCGGTCAGAGTCCATTAATGAATAATGAAAGGGAGTGAATTTAACTGGTCTTAGCCCCATATTTTGGCCTATATAAGAACGCCATTTCCGGGGCACCTGGGTGGCTCAGTGGGTTAAAGCCTCTGCCTTTGGCTCAGGTTGTGATCTCAGGGTCCTGGAATCGAGCCCTGGATCGGGCTCTTTGCTCAGCAGGGAGCCTGCTTCCACCCCCCTCTCTCTACCTACTTGTAATCTCTCTCTGTCAAATAAATAAATAAAATCTTAAAAAAAATAAAAAAGAATGCCATTTCCTAACTCCAGAAACAATAATTCAATTCCATTCTGAATGATCTAGTTCATGGAAATATATTTTTAAATTATGAATTATTGAAATCAGCCAATAACCAAGACAATCTCTTCAGTATGTGTGTGTTTTAAACAAAAAGCTTAGAATATCACTCAGCATGCCCTGAGGAATGAAACATGAATAATTAGATGGTTCAGAATTCCCCTTTCTCTTATTAAGTGATCCTTTCCCTTGGTTCTAGTCTACTTAACTATGAGATTTCAGGTATTCAGCCTTTATTGAGAATCAACCTTATACAAGACATTGGCAGAGGTTTTATATTGTGGTGGTTTTACTATTAATAAGTACAACAGTATGTTAATCAAAACTCCCAATTGCAGATGTCAAAAACCGAACTCAAGTCAACTTAAACAAATGCGGGAAATTTATAGTGCTCTTCGTGGAAAAGCTCTTGAATGGTTCTAGTTTCAGAGATAGCTAGAAGAGAGTCAACCCATGCAGTAAGAACTCCATCTTTCTTTTTGCCACATCTCAGCTCTACTTTTCTCTGCTTTAATTTCATTCTCAAGAAATTTCAGTGCATGTGGTGGTTCTTGGGAGCCCCAGATTTATGCCCTTCCAGCTTGAATTCCAGTTGAAAGGCAGTTTCTCTTCATCAACGTACATATGAACATCCCAGGTCTGAGTCTCACTGTGGGTCACAGGAAGCTTTCATTGGCCAGGAAGGCTTGATTCAAGGAACATGGGTATGATCAGCACCAACTAAATCATAAGGAGTCCCCAGACTTTCTGGGGAAAATGGAAGTAGGCAATGGATAGAGAAACAAAAGTTGTCCATTTCCAGCAGGTGTTATTTATTTTAGCTAAGTAGTAACCTATAAGCCAATACTTAATCATCATGATGTACCTATTTCTTTGAATCATTATATGTGATTTATAGATGAGACAGTTGGTCCCCAAAGAAATTAATTAACATGCCCAGGATTTCATAGGTGGCAGGTATTAGAGTTGCTATCAATATAATAGAGACAAAGTAATTACTCCTGAGGAACCCCAGTCTGTAAGGGCATGATCTCTAAAATGTTTTCCAGGACTAGTGTGGCAAGACGTAGGAAGAGAAAGTGTTTAACTCAAAATAATTCACGTATTTGGATTTGAATTAGATTTCTATCTAAATGACAGAACTCAAAGTCTTTCTACAAAATAGCAATATTAGAGGCAGTAGAATACTTGTGATCCTTACAGAACCAGCATATAGCTCCTTCATCTTGATCAGAGATGAAAATGCATATTGCCCTTTCAGAGCAAGACCTTCCAAACTCCAAGGAAGGTATGTATGTGCAGCAAGGAAGAGTCAGGAATGACTCAGTTATTTATTCAAGACAATAGAGTATTTATTTACCTGTGCTATTCATTCATTCAAAGGTGTTTACTGAGCCTAGACGCTGTGTTCAAAATTCAAAGCAGTTTGTACCAAAGAGATGCTCAAGCTACAATGTTTGAAATAAAAGGGACCGGTTCTGATACTCTGCCCTTAACCATTTGCTTTTCAGGGACTGAACCATCAGAGAAAATCTAAGTACATTGACTGCAAACACCAATTACACTGTGTGTGTTTGTCTTGCGTTTTGATTTTTTAGCTTCCAAAAAATATAAAATGAGGGAAAATTTAACCTATTGGCAAAGAACCTAAGCCGGGAAGACTCGATCTTGGAAGGCCAGGCAGAACTTTGGTGGGCCAGGTGAAAGCCATGAAAGTGGAAACCAGAACAGTGTCACTTGTGCATGAGTCAGGAGCCAATCCTTTTAGAAATAGAAAAATGGGAACGGTAGCTATACAGCCTGTTGGAAGTGCTGGGTGCTTTTTTATACTTTAATTGCACTTAGAGTTGACAACTCCCAAATACTCTGTGTTGGGTGAGCATTGACAATTTTATCTCCAAGAGAGAAGATTCTCAGCATGTGAGGGTGGCATTCCAACAGCCTGCTCCCCATCCTTATATATCTTCAGGAGATTTTAATGTCAAAGAAACCTAAATCTGTTTGCTTGGAAGCCTGCCACAGCAGCAACTTCCCTCAGCGAATGCCTTCGACTTCCCTCATCACCCACGAAGTCAGCATCTAGCTCCTTTTTGTAGGAGACCAATTCCAAAGGCAGTTTCCAAACACCTGCCACTGCTGTTCTTTGACTGCACTCTCAAATGCCATAGTGGGGAATCTGTTCAAGCAATTACCACCCCAGCTGATAACCCACAGAAATTCAGCTGCTGGATCATCTGTGTCTGTTCCCTCATCCGGCGATGTTCCACGCAGGTACAGAGAGATTCAGCAAAGCCAGACTCGGAGCATTCAGCAACAAGATGAACAGCAGGAGTCTCCTGGCTTTCTGGACACTTTCAGTCTCTCCTCCTCCTCTTACTTGCCTCATTTTTTTTGTATCCATAAAATGGGAATGATTTCATGGTCTAGGTATGAGGAATTAGAGTGAGCAGAAATACAACAAAAATTATAGGGAAATATTTTTGTGGGGTCGTATTATAAGATCTGCTTCATGAAAAATAAAATCAGGTCCCCCGGTCTTGGACAGTTTCTTCAAAAATCTTTGTAATCCTGGGAACCATAGTACAGGAGGACCCCATGAATCCATGCTATGTTGGCTACAACTTGTGGCCTTTCAAATCCATTGAGACAGAAAGCAGACTGGTAGTTATGTGGAGCCCAGGGTAAGAAGAGGGTGTGACTGTCAATGGGTATGAGGAATCTTTTTGAAGATGATGGAAATGTTCTGAAATTGGAGTATGGCAATGGTTGTGCACTCTGTCAATCTACTAAAAAAATCATTAAATCGTGTGTTCAAAACAAGTGTATTTTATGGTATATTAAATTGTATCCCAATAAGACTTGTAGCAAAAATAAAATGGTTTGAAGGATAAATGGATTTGTTGATAGTTGATAAAGCAAATATAATTTTAATTGTGCAAGCTGGGTATTGGTCATGGACAGGTGTTTATTGTTAGATTTTCCTCCTTTTTTGGATATTGAAATGTTCGTAATAAAATGTCAGATAAAATATATGTGTACAAAAGTTGGTATCTCTGGGCTTGGTGGATAGCACTGAACCTTCCATTTAGTGTATTTCTGTGTAAATACACACACACACATACTTAAGTTAAAAGTATAAACAAGCAACCCCTTACTGTGTTTGAGAAAAAAAAACACTGAATATGGTAAGATTCTTGTGATTAGAGATGACACTCAGTAAATAATGAATGAATGATACTTAACCAATTACTTATAAAGCCACTGCCTTACCTCTTGTGCTATTCTAAGGACTTTACACACATTATCACATTTAATTTTCATCAACAACTGTTTGAGGCATGTACTATAAATAGCTCTATTATACAGATGAAGAAACTGAGGACTTAGGGGTTTTAAAAAGCACATAGGAGTGGAGGAGTTCAAAAGTGACACAGATCCAACTTGCAAGAATGAACATTTATATTCTGGTCTAATGAATCTATCTTGGGAGCAACTCACATGACAGTGATCACAATTTTATAAGTCTACTTCCTCCTATGGGGGGGAAACAAACTGAACTGTCTATGTGACAATTAGTTTGGCCATGCTGTCATTCTAGCCTCTGTTTCTACATTTTCTACAGCAGAAAAGCTTTTGGTATCATTTGCGAAAAAAATGTACTATGTGCTACTGCTTTGGTTACTGTGGAGTATTTGCTCCCAACTCAACCACGAACGAGTGAGAATGAGTAGGAGATATTTCAAACTGTAGAGCAGCAGGATTTTTCCTGTTTTAGAGAAAGCTATCCACACAAGAACTTACATGTTTTTTTCAGGTAGCATATAAGGATTTCTTATACATGTTTATTTCACATAGGTCAAACTGTTGCTTTTGAACACTGAAAAAAATCTTAATTATCTGCTCCACTGCCAATGAAGAAAACCAGTGAGGAAATATTCAATATGACTTTCAAATCTGCTCTAACATAAAGTGTTGCCAAGACAATTGTGCCTGTTTGGTTCAAAAATCTAAAACCAGTAGCCAAAATCTCTAGAAGGTGATGAATATCGAGTCACCTGTTTTTGAAAAGTTGTATCAGAGACGTGTTTGGAGGGAGGGGGAGGCCACAGTAATATAGGGGGAAGAGTGTCTTGCTGAAAATTTATTCTTTTGGGTGCAATCTGTTCACCTTTACCCTCAAGAGTCCCTTTTCTTTCTTCTCCCCAGTTCTCCTTTCTTCAAGCTTCACTTAACCTTAGATCTATGAGGAAGACTCAGTGTAGGTGGAGGTGAGGTGCCATCCTAGGCTGTTCCCTTTCAAGTAGTCTGATATCAGTTGAGGTGGTTTTATCCAAGTTTTGGCTTATTTCCAGAGAGTTTTACTAAGAAGCCAAGAATCACCACTTTCAAATCCAGTCAGCTTGTGTATACTGACACAGTGACTTTCCACTGGAGCCAGAAAAATGAAATAAGTACAGAGCCATATGGTCCTGCTGCATAGATCAGAGGATTTATCATAATAATGTATTTTTTTCGTAATCATTGCTGTTATTTCAATTTTAATTTTTAAAATTTTTTATTTAAATTCAGTTAGTCAACATAGAGTCCATCATCAGTTTCAGATGTATCTTTCAATCATTCATCAGTTGTGTATAACACCCAGTGCCCATCACATCACGTGTCCTCTCTATAGAAATGTTTTTGGGTGAGGTTATAGGTGACCTCACCACTTTCAAATCCAGTCAGCTTGTGTATACTGACACAGTGACTTTCCACTGGAGCCAGAAAAATGAAATAAGTACAGAGCCATATGGTCCTGCTGCATAGATCAGAGGATTTATCATAATAATGTATTTTTTTCGTAATCATTGCTGTTATTTCAATTTTAATTTTTAAAATTTTTTATTTAAATTCAGTTAGTCAACATAGAGTCCATCATCAGTTTCAGATGTATCTTTCAATCATTCATCAGTTGTGTATAACACCCAGTGCCCATCACATCACGTGTCCTCTCTATAGAAATGTTTTTGGGTGAGGTTATAGGTGACCTCAATATAGTACCAGTTAATATTTATGGAGGACCTACAACCTATCAGCCTATCAGGTGGTATGCTTTACATCCATGATCTTCTTTTATCTTCACAATTATCCCATCAGGTGACTTTTTTTGGGGGGGGGGGCTCCTCCATTTCTACAGATGAGTCAACCTTGAATACACCTGCTAGATTAGGTTGTGCTCTATCTCCCCATCCAGGAGGTCCAGCTGCAGGCTGGATGCTTACCCACTTGTCAACCTGTCTCCAAGTTCAACCCTTTGCTGCTTTCTCCACAAGGAAGCATCCAAAATAAAGTATGTGTGCAACTCTCAGTTACAGCTAGTGATAAAAGATTTCCTTTTGGGGAATCACTTTTCACTTATAAAGTACAGACCTTGCTCCATGGAGCATCTGTGGTGGGAAAAAAAGAATTATTTTAATAAAATGAAAAGCCCCAGATGCTCCCAATATTGAGTGATAAATTCACACCCTGTTTGGGAATTCACTAAGGATTTAAGCTAGATCTATAGAGAGAAAGTTAATATCTCTGACTGAAGTTAGAACAAAACCACAATACTCTCTTCTATAATATAGAAGTGATCACCTATATTTTCCATTTCCATTCAGCCTTTCATTTAATTCCCCCCCCCTTGCATGTGGTGGTCTTCTTTGATTCAATATTTCCCCCAATACTGTGGTGTGGAGTCCTGCTACGTGGGGGGTGGCATTCTGAGCTTGAAGTACTCATGCTTCATGTTCACCTGGAGATAGGCGGTCTCCAACTTGGCAAGGCTTAAAAGGACCTGGCTGAATTCCAGCCCCCCTAATTATGTTCTAATCTGTCTTTATTCCCTCTCTTCATTTTTCATGTAATGTTCTTAACACAGTTCAAACCACAATTTCATTGCTTTCTAGCAGGAAGGGAAATTAATGGATGTACTGTGAGATTATCTAATGACATCTGATTTATTTTTAGATCTACTCCAGTTAGATGATACCTAAACAGAGATTGCTAGGATACGAGCTAATCTGCACTTTAAAAAGTATCTATTTCCTATATGAGATACACAAGCTTTGCCTCTGTGAGATAAGTTACATGCAGTCATATGACATATGCAATGTTTGCATATCAGCTACACCTACTGAAAATATTCGCCTCCTGTTAAAAAAATTTTTCGTTAAATACTTAATGAAGACTAAGTTTCACGAGTAACAGTAACTAACTGACCCCAGGCTTATCGCCCCCTGTTGTTCCATATATGTGCATCTTGGTTCCCCCATCATAATAAATATTCTCTGAGTGACACATACCAGCTCAGCTTCTCTTATGTGCCCCACAGCACCTACAGACAAAGCTGGGCACCCTTCGCTCCTCCAAAGGTCTGGTCTGCTTCCTGGGGGCACTCACAGGCAGCAGGTACCTCTACTAAGAACGTGTGTAAGTGGGTGTGGTGCAATGAAGAGGCACTGGTGTCAGCTGGGAAGTGACCAGTCTGAGCATTACCGGTTCCATGAATTGGAGCAAATCCCTTTTGAGCTTCAGTTTTTCAGATTTCAAAAGAAAGGCAATATTTCAGGCTCTGCTTACATCTCAGGACAGGTGTGTCTTAAGCGATGTAATGCTCATATACGTATCTTGTAAAATCCGCTCTACAGTGGAAGTTCATAGGAAGAAGAGGAAGGCAAGGGAGAGGGGAAGAAATGATTAAGCCTTTTCTCTCATTTAAATTACAAGCTCCGTGAGGTCAAGGGTTATAGATCTCAGGTTTTATTTTTATTAAATAAAACTTGCGTCTCCTCTATTAGAACCTCACAGAAAGGCATGATAGAGATGGGAAGACACGGTAGAGGAACACTTGAGGAGACCAAGTATACATTTTTTAAAAAGATTTTATTTATTTATTTGAGAGAGAGAGAGTGAGCAGGAGCAAGGGGAGGGGGAGAGGGAGAAGCAGACTCCCTGCTGAGCAGGGAACCCGACGTGGGGCTCAAACCCAAGACCCCAAGATCATGACCTAAGCTGAAGTCAGACGCTTAACCAACTAAGTGACCCAGGTGCTCCCAAGTAAACATTTTGAAATGAAAGTACCTATGCCCATATAATTATGTCCCTCAGAAGCATGAGCATCATTTATCTGAACATGAAGCAGAGGGACAGAAACCCTGTGGTTGGGAGAATATGGTCTTTCCTCTTCCTTTGTTAATGGGCATGAAAGCCTGTCACACACTTCTGAGCACATCATCAGCCTGCCTGTGAGGGAAAAGCATTTTACATGATGCAGAATCATTTCATTTTGAGCTATAACCTGACCCTTTGTTTTTAATTGTCTGATCAAAAAGTAATAAAAATAGTGGGAAAATAGAGACCTCTCGAGACCAAAAGGAAAAAAAATCACATTTTTCTATCAATCAGTCTTTCTTTGAACCTGAGTAAATCGAACTCTGAAAATGGGACCCGAATTTCAATTCTCCTAATGACTGCGTGCCCAATAGGCACTGTGATCTACTTTTTGTAAAATGACTTTTTCAGTCATGTCTCAACTATATGCTATAAATTTATACATAACAAATAATATCTTACTTTTCCATCCTATGGTTTTCAATGTATTTTCATATGGATTCTGTTTACGCAATGTTCTTGGCAATTCAGAGATGCCGAATTAGTGCCTCCCTTTCACACATGGGTTATCTGAGGCCCAGAGACATTTGAAAACTTGCTCAAGGTTCTACAGGTTTCCAGGTAAGAATAAAGATAAAGAAGAATGCAAGATGTGGAAAATCAGGCCTCAGACTGCCTGAGGTCTCCCAGTTAGTGAGAGTAGAGGCAGGACTTGAACCCAGGGAGATTGAGCCCACAGCCTACTCCCTTACCGTGTGGCCATGTACTCTGCCTGCTGGATGTCTGGTGCAGAGCCCGGCACACAGTAAGTGCTCAGGAATTATGTATGTCCTGTCACTATTGGTGTCCACGCCCTGAGGCAAAGAGGGCAGACATGTTTAAAGAAGATGTGACCTCCTCAAGGTCGCCAGCTGGCCCTCCTTCTGTGGCACCATATTGCCACCACAGGCAGGAACTCTAAGGCCATCTATTTGAGCTGTTGCTTTCAATGGTTCCTTTGGTGTGGGTCAATTTATTTTAAATAGATGACCCTGTATTAGTTGCTAGGTATACACCAGCATACGGTCCTGCTTAGACAACACAGGTTGTTGAAAAATTTCCCTTTTGTGCCTCCTCTTACATGTGAAATCATGTTAGGTTAAACCCAGAGAAATAAATTCCACCCAGACAAACAATATTGGACCATGAGTCCAGGGTTCCTGAAATGCAATATACCAAGAAGATCGTCACAGCCCCCGTCTCAGCAATGTCTTACACTCTCCTACCTCCTACAAATCTGGACTCCCCTCTTTCTATTATTGACTATTCATAAGACCTGAGAGTCTTTCAGAAATCATTGGGCTAAACGCCTCATTTCAAAGAAGGGGAAACTGAGGACCAGAGCAAGGAAGGGAATTACCCAACACAAAAGCCTGTGAACCTCATTCAGAAGAGTGACTTCAGTGGCCAGTCTGTCCAGTGTATGTTTGTTGGTTGGTTTTACCATGCTGTGTTACTGTGCCTCCTGTTGGAAGCCACAGGCTACAGGGTTTTCAAGAAACAAGCTCTCATCTCAAACTTTACGCCCCCCTCAATCCTGGATTTGTAGAATCCTAAAGGGTTTTCCTCAGAAACTAAAGTCAAATTAGTAGCCCTTCAGCTTAGACTAGGAGAATTTTAAAAACAAGAGAATTAACATTTATCTAGCTTTTTAGGATTTCCTCTGTTGGAGCCTGGACCCTAAGGAATGGGTGATGGTATAACATCTTGGGTTTGAAGGAGAGGTAAATAAGCTGGTGGTTCTAACTGCTATGAGGACAGGGGAACCCCCCCCCCACCCTTCCGCAAAGGAGGTCAAAGCTAGTATTAGTCTTCACTTCTAGGTATAAGCAAGTCTTCGATTTGCCTACATCTACATTTGTTTACTGACGGTGATTCAGACATGCATTTAAACCTTTCTAAAATATTTTAGATTTTATGTTGAATGCAAGCAGCAAACCAGAAAATACTGGTCAGGGAGGGAGACATAAAACACCCTAAAATACTAGCAGTTGGCCAAGATTCACATGGTTGATGCCTATAAAATTTGTGCTCAATAAATTTTATTCTCATTAACTGCATTCTGGACAAAGAAAACAATGGATTAAGGTTTAGTCAAATTAATATATTTGATGTTGGGGCATTCACATAAACATGGTCGTATGGCCTTGCTTTCCATTTCAAATGCTGAAGTAAAAATAAGGCAGGGTGAAACCCAGTCAGCTTTGATCAATCACCGATTTCAGTCTAAAACTGCTAACAACTTTAGGTCTGTCTTGAATTACATTTGCCCTGACCAACATTTGTCATGGTTCTGGGTAAATAGCCATTACTGATAAAATATGGTCATTTGTCTAAACTTCATCCCATCAACAGGCAAGTGGAAAATTCTTGGATAGCTAAATATTTGGAGCATCACCTAGGGAACTTGGAGGGTCTCCCAAGAATTGCATGTTATCCATCCCTTTGTAGGTACAATTCTGAAAAGATATACTTTTATTACAGGGGCATGACAGTGATAAGAAATGTGTGTAAGAGAGTCATGCGCATATAAGTATACACACACACACACACACACACACACACACTAAGGAAAATTAGCAATGGTCATAAGTGTTTTATTTCTAGGGCTGAGTTACCTTGGTTGTAAATACTGGATGACAAGACTGAATAACAGAATATAATGGTGTCTAGGACATATTATGTGCTCATTTATTGAAAACAAACAAACAAGCAAACGAACGAAAAAGCTTTGGATGGGGACTCCAAATCGCTTATTGCCAGAGAATTTCCTGCAAGTGTATGAAGAAAAATTGAGAGTCTTGGTAAGTTTTCTCCCCTTAAGTGCTTTGAAATTGCCTTAAAAATCATTTAATAGGCCCTCAAGGAAATCACACTGATTATCTGGTCCAGAAAGAGAACCCTCCTTCCTGAGCCCCTACCTCAGGCACAAAACTTGGGTGTGAAAAACTTGCTTTCTTTCAAAAGGAAAATGAAGGTTCGAAGGATGAGAAAACACCATAATTAAGGGTGTTCAATAGAATGTGATTCACATTTTTAAAAAAATGATACTCCCTACCTCTCAAAAAAAGGAGTGAGTGAGAAAGAATTCGTAAGGCACAACTGAGAACAATGATTCATCCATTAGAATGAGTATTTAATCCTGTACAAATAAACTCCTGAAAGTTAATTCAACCAAATTAATGGATCAAAGAGATATTGAATACCCTCCAGGTGGAAGAAAAGAAAACAAATCAAAAACCCCAAAATTAGGTGAGGCACTGGGAGGGAGTGAAAAGTATAGGAATAGAGGAAAACTTCCCCACTTTTAACAGAACTCAGAAGCTGTCAGAGGGAGAGACAATTAGGTAAGAGACCAACTCTAATTGCCTTACTCTAAACCCTGCAAATAAAGATGTATCAGAAAAGGAGATGCAAAGGACAATATAATGCTTTCCTCTCTGGCATGAAATTTATCT
Source organism: Ailurus styani (assembly GCA_002007465.1). Taxonomy (NCBI): domain Eukaryota; kingdom Metazoa; phylum Chordata; class Mammalia; order Carnivora; family Ailuridae; genus Ailurus; species Ailurus styani. The sequence continues at coordinate 393,143 of LNAC01000966.1, forward strand.
TGTGAAAGGAACAATTATCTCAAGGCAGACTTCTTTCTCAATGACATCAGATAAAGTTAGCTTTAAAGGGCAAGATAAATCCACCTCCGCCTGTATTCCTTAGGCATGTTCTAGTTCTACAAACACAAGTCACTGCACATCTTCACTTCAACCTGTAAATCAGAACCACACACCTTCAATGAGTCAGGCTTCCTCCCACATTCCTCTCTCTCTCAATGAAATCATGAAAGTTAAAGTGAAAAATTTAGAGGATTTTTGGTTTTTCTCCAGACCAGCAGTTATTCATCTTGAGGGAAAAGCTTCTCCCGAGTCGGGCCCAAAGCACCTTCCAGGTGTCATTCCCTATCACAGTGCAAAGTTCAACAAATACACTGCAAATTCTCCTACTACTATGTAAATAGGTAACTTTTCTGTGTTCTAATTATATTGCAAATATTATGATTTTTAATGGTGTATCTGAAGGGATTAAAAAATTGAAACGGCACAATTATATCCTGTTTTTGTGTATCATATTCATCGAGAATCTCCCTACTCTATATTTGCTCATTCTATTCTACCTACCTATTCTGCTGGCTGAACTACCACTTAACCTTCTTTGAAATGATTTTCAAAAACATAACAGCTTTTTTTTTTCCCTTTTGCTCCATTGTCTCAGTGCATCCACCTGTTTTGGTGTGGAAGAGGATGGGTATTAGGAATATAGGAACAGAAGCAAGACAAGGAGAGAGGTAAATTTTTGCTTCTGACATTAAAAAAAAGAGGAATCAATGTTGTTGCAAAGCAATTGTCTTACATCTTGAGAAAATATAATCAAAATTATTTTATTTTTTATTTAACATTTCAAAAGGCAATCTAGTCTCTCTGTGTTATGGTTTTACATGAGGAAGATTCAGACAAGAAGAGTAAGAAGAATAGGGATAAACCCACCTTCTTCTTCTTCCTCTTTTTCTTCCCCCCCAGGGAAACAATGGGAATGAAGAAAGAAAAGAGAAGGAGAGCAAAGCTGGGTCCCCATTTTCTTCACTCTAGGCCAAAGCCCAATGAGCAGAGTTAACTAGATGGGCAAATAAGAAAGGGCAGTTGGTGCTGGAACAAGTTGGTCTCCTAAGCCATTTACCATGTCAGTCTGAGGACGCAATGTCACATAGAACACATACAGGGAATTCCTGAGGCTTAGCACTCCTAATCTACCCTTGATTCTGCTGGGGTAGAGATCAGACTAGAAGCTGCTAAAATTATGACTAGAGGGCTTCCAACAGGGATGCTAGAGGAAGAGGAAGGCAGCTCTCTTGCAAGAGCTATTAGCAAAGCACTGAAGCTGGGTCTAGATGGAGGTCACAGGCAGTCGGCAGAGGTAGCCATGGTACCAGTGGAGATGACGTAAGGCTGCGTCAGTTGGGAGCACCACCAGCTCTAGTGATGCCAAAAGAGACCAGGTCAACAGTACCATCAGCCACCCTCAAAGTGCATAAGCTAAAGAGAGATGAAGGGACATTACTCAGTGGACAGGAGCCAGAGAAATCCATGACCCAAGGGCCTCAACATCTTCTCAACCAAGAGACTGAGAAAGCCATTATGTCTTCACCCATATACCCAGATGCCATCTTAGAGAGTATCTCAGATGCAGTGGTAGAAACGAGAGACTGAGCTGTTTTTTTTTTTTTCCAGATAATTCTTGTGCATGAGACTAAAATCATCCTAAAGAGACTGCATGAACTAAAAGGCACACTTGGTATCTTGACTGGCGATTGACCCATAGTTATTTTTTTCCTTCACTACTGACAGGGTAAAGGACCTGTGAAGAAGACCATATTACTTATACATTATTTAAAGAAATGACATCTCTGCACATTCAAGTTGTACTGAGCATTCAATGTCTTACCCTACTCTGCTCCCAGTCTCAGTGCAAATGCCCCTCATATCTGTGGGAATCAACTAGGTCTGAATTAATCACTTCTTTATCTGACACCTCAGATTTCACTTTCCTTGAGCATGGACTCGATTCAGCCTGGTATTGCAGACAATATTTGCATAACTGTGTCACAAACATATAAGCTCTTTGAGGGCACCTATTCCAGTGATCAGGCAATATTTTGTCTTACTGAGTAAATAAATTAACTGAATTTAGAAGCTAAATGGCATTTTTTTCTAATTAAGAATGTTTTGTTGCTAAGGTCTAATTTGTGCTCTCCTACAGTTCCTATTGTGACTCGCATAATTAAGTGGGGGCTCTATAAACCTTGTAAGCTGGCTTATGATGTTAAATCCACAAATGATGCGGGAGGACAAAAACTTTTCATGCTTGGATGGCTGTGGTAACTCTTATGTCTGTCTGCCCACCATGCACAAGGTCTCCTCTTTGTTCTGGTAATGAACTATAATCCACAGACTCGTAACTAATGCGAAGCCACAACTGGTAACTGTCTCTGACAGGCAGTATTGAAGGTGGCTTCCAAGCTTCCCACACTCTGATGTAGGCACCCTGGGGGTCTCCTCTTTTCAGAGGGAGAAGAATCTGTGAAAACGATAGGAGAGCTTTCTCTTGATGAGGTTACCCATCGTTGACTTGGAGTTCAGCAAAAGGGAGATGATCCTGGATGAACCTGACCAAATCAGGTGAGCCATTCAAAGGTGAAGCATGAGAGATGTACTGTGTGGAAGGCCTGGAGAAAGCAAACCTCCAGGTATGTGAGAAGAGAGGCGCTCCTGAGAGTGACTCCTGGCGGATAGCCAGCAAGAAACCTAGTGGAACGGACTTGTGTGTAGAGGCAGAACCAGATAGAGTGAGATGTAACGAAGATAACCTGTATTTGTGTGCATGCTATTGGTAGAGCTGAAACGGAAGAGTGACAGAGTGCCACAAAGTCACTACTTCCTAAGCACTGTGCATTCCAAACCACGTTTTGATGTTCAATGATGTCTACATTAGTAAACTACACTCGCAGGTGGATTTAACTCCTTTGGGTTTTATTTTACTATAGTTCTCGTCAAATTAAAATACTTTTTAAAATGTCTTTGGGTTATAAGGAAATCTGTTCTGGAGAGGAATATAAATTCATTTCTCACTATCAGGCTGTGCCTAAGATTTATTTTTTTAAGACATAATAGCTGCAGCCATATTTCCCTAGTGATAAAAAGAAATCCCTTTAGTAATCCCTACAAAATCCGAAAGAGCTAAAATGCAATGAAGAGGATTTCTAATGGTAAGTTATAAATCCTTTTAGAGAACATCTTGGTTTAAAATAATTTCAAAAAAAAGAATGCTTAGGAATTGAATAGTACTATTTAGAAATCCTTCAGCAATATCAAGGACACTCAAAAGGGTTTCACATTCAGAGCTGAGAAGATGAAATGAAGTTGTATCGGTGATGGTCGCGGGCAGTAAGAAACTAAAGGTACCAGAGAAACACAACTGGACACTCTCCAAGTGTGACAGAGGTCCAGGCGCCATTTATTCCTTCCACCCCAACTTCAGAGACTCCTCTCCAGCAAGGATTGCAGGCAGAGATCTAAGCACCTTAGAACTCAACATATTTCTTAGGTTAATTAAGGCAAAACTTAGCTCAGTGTAAATGTTAACCTTTACAGAAGTTTTACTCTCCGGCACTCCAGAGAGTAAGTTCTCTCTCTTCCATCTGGATGTGTTTCCAATATTTGACGGGAGCTGCTACTATTACTAACTTTCATAAATTGGATACCTATAGGGCCAAGCATGAAACTGAAACAGAGACATAAAGATAGAAGTTGTAAAACTTCAAGACAATGAGAGTGATAAGATCTGCAGCAAACTTGAAGGTCAATGTCCCCACTGACAGGGGCAGCTGTTACTCATTCTCCACCCACATGTGGTAATTTGGGAATTAATCACAACAGACCAGAGATCTGGATCATCAAGAATAAAATCCTTCCCTCTAAAAAATGTCATGAATTAACTTGTATAGTAAGATGTCACATTTGATCCTCTTAAAGATACCCTTTAAGCTAAGACTCTAGAACACCATTAATATTCTAAAGTTATTGGTCATTTGATGTGGAGAATATAATCTGAAGCCTACGTAGATTTTATTAAATAGAAGTGGAAATCTTGAGATCCTTCATTGAGTTCCTACAGTTGGGACCTGAAAGGCTGGAATGTTTTACACTGAATTAATGCTGTAAAATAGAAGCAATAAATTCTGAGGGGTGCAGATTGCATCTCCAGGAAATATATTGTGTAAAGATACATCCACTATATGACCTGAAGACATGGTGAGTGCTTTGGACACTCTTCCCAGAAAACCATACAGTATGTAGCATTTGGCATATCATCTTTGAGGTTCACCCATTCCCTTGAAGAGTATTCATTGTGTTCAAGTCTAAATTCCCTTAAAAATAAAAATGATAATGATAACAAAGGCTAATACATATTAGGCACCACAATGGGATATTAAGAAGATTACAGGTGGTAAGTGCACTTATCTCAAGAGTTATAAGGATGAAATAAATCAATACATGTAAAATGTTTAAACTGCGCATTATGTTACCAACTTGCAGCTTTAAAACAAATTATTTTTTTGAACAGTGTTAGACTTACAGAAAAACTATGATGATAGTACAGACCTCCTACAGACTCCACACCCAGTTTCCCCTACTATGAATGTCTTCCGTTAGTGTGGTACACTTGTTTTAATTAATGATTCCATATTGAAACATTAACTAAAGCCCACGCTTTATTTACATTTCCTTAGGTTTTCCCCTAATGTCCCCTTTCTGTTCTATGACACCACCAGGATACATTCCATGTAATTATTTTAACTCCTTAGTTTCTTATTGGCTGCAACAACTTGTCAGACTTTCCTTGTTATTGATGACCTTGATAGTTTTGAGGAGTACTGACCATACACTTTGTAGAACATCGCTCAGTTTAGATTTATCTGAGGTCTTTCTCATGATTAGACTGCGATTATGGGTTTCAAAGAGGAAGCCCAAAGAGCCCAAGTATCATTTTCTTATTACATCAAAGACACAGAGTATCAACATGGCATCCCTGATAATTTTAACTTTATTCTGACTGGGATATTGTTTGCTAGATTTACCACTGGCAAAATTAGTCTTTCCTCCTGCCCCCTGTTTTCACACTGTTCACTTTGGAAGGAAGTTACTAATGCACAATTTACCCTTAAAGAGTAAGGAGTTATGCCTTAGCTCCCTGAAGGTAGAGCATCTACGTAAATTACTTAGAATTCTACATAGATTTGTCTATTGCTTTCTATTCATCTGTGTTCATTTGCTGATATCAGTATGAGCTCATGGGTATTTATTTTACGCTTTGGGTTATAACCCACTACCACTTTATTTTGTTTTCCCAGTTTTGTTCTCTAGGAGCTCTTACAGTTAGTGCCTGTGTCCCTATGACCCCATCAGCGTAGGGTGTTTACTTTTTGTGTGTGCACTTGTTTGCTCTCTGGCACTACAAGATGGCCCAGGCTTATCCTGCCTATTTTCTGCCCCAGTCCTTGAATGAGTCACTTCTGCAAGGAGCCCTGGATCCGTTTATCAGATCGTCGTGTTAGCAACCAAGGTCTGGATGCTAAGTGTGCTCGTTGTTACTGCAGAGACACCTTTATGTGTTTATCCACCAACACATATACACATTTAATCCCTGCTCTTTTGGGATACACCTTTATCAACTACAGTTCATGTTTATGTACCATTTCTTCTACGTTTTGTTTCACAAACTCCACATATTTCCAGGACTGTGTCAGTGTTGTTTTTCTCTACTCCTTTTAATGAGGTTCTTTCATATATATGTATATATATGTATATATATTTCATATATATGTGTATATATATGTATACACACACACACATATATATATATAATATATTTTTAAGATTTTATTTGAGGGAGATAGTGAAAGACAGAGCATGGGGGGAGGGCCAGAGGGAGAAACAGACTCCCCACTGAGCAGGGAGCCCAATGTGGGACACGATCCTGGGATCCTAGGATCATGACCTGAGCTGAAGGCAGACGCTTAATCAACTGAGCCACCCAGACCCCCGTTTCATATATTTTAATATGATTAGTTTTGTTGTTGTCATGGTCTACATTCATCTGGGATTCCCTTGACCTCTGAAATATTTTTTTATATTTGTATACATTCAAGTTTATTCTTTGTTCTGTAAATTTCAATGGGTTTTGACAAATACATAGTGTCATGTACTGACGACTACAGTATCAGACAGAATAGTTTTACTGCTTTAAAAATATCCCCTGTGCTTCATCTATTCAATCCTGAATCTCTGGCCACCAAAGATCTGGTAACTCTAAAGTTTTACTTTTCCCAGAATGCCATACAGTTGAAATCCTGTGTTATGTAGCCTTTCCATAATGGTGCCTTTCACTTAGCCATATGCATTTAAGTTTCCTCATGTCTTTTCATAACTAAAAACTCACTTCTTTTTATGCTGAATAATATCCTACTGTATGGATGTGCCATAGTTTGTGCATTCACAGATTGAAGCTGTTATAACATCTACCTGCAGGTTTCTGTGTGGACATAAACTTTCAGATCAGTTGGGTAATATCTAACAGCATGATTACTTGATTATTTGATAAGATTATGTTTAGCTTTGTAAGATACTGTTAAACTGTCTTCCAAAGTGGTTATACCAGTTTTTATTCTCACCAGTAACACATGAGAATTCCAGTTGGTCCATATCTTCACCAGCAATTGTTATTGTCAGTTTAAGATTTAAGTCATTCTTATGGCTTGGTGTCCTTCACCCAGTATTTGATTTACATTTATTTTCACTCAGTCTGCAGTTTGACTTTCGACCTTCTTAAGGTCTGTCACAGAGCAAAAGTTCTATTTTTAATAAAGTTTATCAGTCTTTTCTTTGGAGGATCATACTTTTGGTGTTTCATTTAAAAACTCACCATCAAATCCAACTCAATCAAGATTTTATCCAAGTCTCCATTTTTCAAGAATTATATAGTCCCTTTTTCTAGATGGCAAAATTGGGAGGTGAAAAATCACTGGGCCAAGTTCACAGAGCCTGAATTTCAACTCCATTTTCTGACCTCCAAACCCTATGCTCTTAGCAGATATATTTTATTTTTAAGAACTGTGTCATTTAAAGTGAAGATTAAATGAGATAATGCATGGAAAGCACTCCGAGCATGTTGAGTACAATCTATCTTTCTATCTATTATTGTTATTGTTTTGGTTTTGCTGTTATTAATATTCCTCTTAGGCATGCTTATTACTTCAGGTTTTGATTTCAGGTATAACCACAGTAATTCAGAGTGAAACCTCCCTGGCCTACTGGACTAAAGATGTGGCACTGAACGTAAAGTAGTTTTATGGAGCTTGATATTGATATGATTAAATAATGCAGAAATCCGAGTGCCCTTCATTTCACAGATCAGCAATGATATATGGAATATCTAAGCAAAACTATAACTTTCTCCCTTATTAAGACACTTGAGCTAAGATCATTGAGAAGTCCTCACGTGCTCTTTGGGGTCTCTTTTTCCTTACTACCTTCAAAAGAAAACATTTGGCATTTATTATTTAAGAGGCAGGTGCAACGGATTCTCTTATGAATGCAGTAAATCACCAAAGATGGTTTGTGTATGAGGAGCCCGGGAACATCCTGCAAGGCATCTTGTGAGGGGAAAGTGAAGCTGCTGCTGGTAATTTAAAACATTTTTTGATCTCTTGCTGTATGTTAGACACAGTAACAAGAATTTAACACATATTATATTACTTAACCCCAGTTATTCTTATTATAATTGAAAATCAGGAAACAAAGTCTCAGAAATATTAACTAAATTGTGTAGGGTCACATGGTGAGGAAGAATGATCTAAGGATTTGAATTCTGGTCTCTCTGAACCCAGAGACTTTGCTCTGAAGCACACAGCTCTTCTACCCAATAGAAATTGTGTGGTTAAAGGCTAGAGCTTCATCATGCCAATTTCTTGTAAAGAGAAAGACCTCAAGGCACCAAAGACATCAGGTGGGAGAATTTTGGAAGACTACCCCAAAAGTTGTACTTATGCCGTGCGGTCAGGAGAGTGACAAAACATCACAGCTTCCATTCATAGAGTTCGATTCCTAAGCAGTTTAGTAACTAAGCAGTATTGCTCCCAGAATGTTGGACTGTATTCTACAAATAACTAGAATGAATGAGAAAGATAGAAGCATCTGGACCATGCTGAATGCTGAGCTGTCAATGTATGCTAAGGAAAGGACTGGTAGCCTAGAAGATCTGTTCTTTCTAGCAAGCTAATCCAAAAAATCAATGCTAATATGTTTGAATGGGAGAGTCAGAATCAACTGAGAAACCACTTCAGTCCATCCCAATGGTATAGCATGGTAGACACATACATATATAGCTGATGTTGGTAAAAACAGGACCTACTTTGAAGCTAACTCTTTTTTATAGGTCGTATGTTTTCCATGTAATAATACGTATCTGAGGTAAGGATGGACAAATGTCAAATACTTTTTTATTAAAGTCAAGGTTGAATTGATTCAATATTGGAAGAATGTGCTAAAGGCTCTTCCAGATTTAAGAAAAACTTTCTGGATGGGTCTGCTGGTCTCAAACATTTACCATGGATATAATTCTTACACTGGAGGTTATTACGCAGAAAGAAGTGGTGTATGACTTTTCATAATTTACTGATCAAATAAGCCTGAACATATAAGTTGGGCACTACCTTGGCTGCGTATGAGATTGATAGAATCACAGGATTAATTTCCCCTAAGATTTAACATCTCCCATACATCCAATATCCCCCCCTGCCTCACCCTGTAGGGAGTTTGGAGGTAGAAGAAAGGAAAGTAAAGGGAAAGTATGGCTTTTGGTAAGACACCCTGATTTCCTTCTGGAATATTACTTCTCTGAACTACATAGCCTCAAGTTAGATTAATGAGCTCTTAAGGGTTTTACTTTTCAGGAGAATGATGCAAAAAGGAAAACAGCAAAAAGTGGTGGAGTCCATTCATTCTGCAAGTGACAACTTATAGACATTGTGAACAAGATCCTACATCTTAAATCATGGCCAGGTACTGATTTCTGTGTGTGTGTGTGTGTGTGTGTGTGTGTGTTTCCTAAAAGCTATTTTTCCAACATCTCCTTCAATTTTCCAAGTCTCCTGGTAGTCATCCAGTAAATTCATTTTCTACCTTTATTAACTGGATTGGCCTTTTTTAAAATTAACTGACAACAGAACATCATGTTGCTTCTCTACTAAAAACTTATCAATGGCTCAGTGGCTGCCATTGCATTTAGAAGTGGCCCACAAGGCTTGTAAGACTTTTCTTTTCTTTTTTCTTTTCTTTTCTTTTCTTTTTTCTTTTCTTTCTTTTACTTTCTTCCTCTCCAATCTCATCTCTTGTCCCTCTCCTCCTCACTCACTCTGCTTTACACTGATCTTTTTTTTTTAGTTCCTCAACAGGCCAAACTCCTTCCCTAATGTCTTCTGCCTTTGAGTTTTCCTTGCATTTGATTCCCCACTCCTCACAGTTCCCTATCTTTACATCACAGTTTCCTTAACCATGCTTTTGGTCTTGGATTGAATGTTCTCTCTTCATCTGGGGCTACCCTAGATAACCACCACTTTCCAGTTATTTCCTATTCTCAGTGCTCATTCATTTTCTTTATAATGCTCATTGATTGCAATATCTACTTACTTGTTTAAAATCTCTCCCACCTAGAACATAAGCTCCATGATGGCTGGCATTCTATCAATCTCCACAGTATCCTCGGCGCCCAGAATGGTGACTAGCAAATAGTAATATAGAAGTAAATATTTTTAAATACCGAGATTCAGACAGATTCAGATATAAGCATTATGAATGTGAAGGCATTAGTCAGAATCTGCTCTCTATGTCACAACTTTCAAGTAAGGAAGATTACTTAGTAGTTGAGAATGGCATTCAGAAAATATACTTTGTAAGCAAAAATTGTGTGATATACCTACAACTAACAGTCACGTTCCAAGATGGCCACATTGATTCTTACCACCTTGCCCTTGTTAAGTCTTCTCCCACACTGAGTCAATCTAACCTGCACAACCAATAAGATATTGGTGGTGTGTGATTTCCAGGGATATGCTATAAAATCTAAAGCTGTGAGTGCCTTGCTCTCCCTTGGACATTGTGCTTTGAGGGAAGCTAGCTGCTGTGTTGTGGAAAGACTCCAGCAGCCTCATGGAGAGGGCCAAATGGTAAGGAACTACGGCTTTCTTCAAATAGCCAGCATCAGCTTGCCGGTTGTGTGTATGGGTTATCTCAGAATGGGATCCTCCAGCCCCCATCAAACCTTCAGAACTGCAGCTCCAGACACTATTTTGCCTATAATCTCATGAGACACCCTGAACTAGAAATACATTATTCAGTTCTGGATTTCTAAACCACAGAAATGGTGAAATAATTAATGTTTTTTGTTGCTTTAGCATCTAAGTTTTAGGGTGATTTGTTAGGCAGCAATAGATAACGAATATACTATCTCATAGAGTCTGGAACGTAATAAATATTACAATGATGGAAACTAGTAACAGCCAGTAGCAGCAACAGCAGAGTAGCTACCTGAATGGACTTAGAGAAGAATAGATACATGTGCATGGAAAGGGAATTTTGGCTATTTATTTTCCTGCTGAGCCCTGGGTAGCTGTGACATTATGTACTGGACATCAAAAGTGGCGTTCTTCATTATGCCAGGCCAAAGGGTAGATACAGTTGACACAGTAGAACAATGAAAGAAAACAAAAAGAAGTGGACGTGAAAGCATTAGTCAGTATGCAAAGCTGATCACAAAAAGTGTCTAATTAATGTGCATTAATGCTGATGATCTTGCTGATAATACTTCGATTCTCTGGATGGTTCCCTGAGTTGTCATCTATATAGATTACCTTTCATTTTAGAGAAAAGACCCTAAAAATGAAGACCTGTGACCAGCCTAGTTTTCGGGCCTTGAGTCAAGATACTTGGGACCAAGCTTTCTAAGTTAGTTTCAATTTCTTCAGGTTCTGATAACAGAATCACACTTCTAAGGTAAAACAAATGGAAGGTGTTAAATAATAGACAATTCTTCCAAAATAGGACTTGGTGGTAATAGGAGAGATAATTCCAATTATTTTTGTTCCTTTCTTTTTCTTTCAAGTGCAAGTTCTTTTCAGATCCAGGGAAGCAAAATGAAAAACAAAATAGATCTTTGTGATGAAATTTGGTGCTTTCAAATTGTCTTTAGGTCCATACTTAAGGAAAAAATTAAAACTGATGTATAAGTTTAAAAGACAGCCCCAGGGCGCCTGGGTGGCTCAGTGGGTTAAAGCCTCTGCTTTCAGCTCAGGTCATGATCTCAGCGTCCTGGGATAGACGCCCGCATCGGGCTCTCTGCTCAGCAGGGAGCCCGCTTCCTCCTCTCGCTGTCTCTCTGCCTGCCTCTCTGCCTACTTGTAATCTTTCTCTCTCTGTCAAATAAATAAATAAAATCTTAAAAGACAGGCCCAGAACTTCAGTTACTAAAGGTTTCATGTCCATTAATTTGGACTAGGTATTCTTGAATTTCAATAGGAGACCATAGATTAGATACAAATTGTGTTGGCTTTTATACTTTTTGCTATAGTTTTTTCTGCATTATGAAACAAAAAAAAAATCAGTTCTGCAACACCACAAACATGAACAAGATAGACAAAAAAAGTCTTCCGGAGGTTGTGGCTTTTACTGATACAATGAAAATATTTCAATAATTCCAGAAACAAAACACACTACTGCAATTCTGAATCAATGTGTGAACACACTGGAAGCCTGAAACTCAGGGGCTGAGACCACAGAGAACAGATGTATGATATAATACCACAAGTGGGAGAAGGCAAATAAACTGGTTAAGAAGCAAGAAGGGACAATGACAATATAATGTGTTACCCCCTTAACTTAATTGTCTTCTAGAATCATAGGATTTCTGTGTTGCTTTCCATTTGTTATGAAACCACATTATCTAGTTTTTCTGTAACAGTCTTGGAAATTACCACTGCATGATGGAATATTTTGGATGGAGGGCTAAGCACGTTCCAGGCTGTATTCATTTTCTCTTGCTGCGTAACACATCACCACCAAGACACTGCTTTAAAAACACTTTATCATCTCACTGTTTCTGGGTCTCTGGAGGCTGGCACATATCAGCTGGGTCCTCCACTCAGGGTCTCTCACAGCTGAAATCAAGGTACTGGCTTATCTATGTCCCCATTTGGAAGCTTGACTAGGCAAAGATCTGCTACAAAGCACCCTCAGGTTGCTAACAGAACTCATTTCCTTACAGCTGTTTGAGGTCCCCCCACCATTTTTTCCTACACGCTGGTTGAGGACCTCAGCACGTAGAAGCTACTCTCAGAACCTATCCATTAAATGGCATAAAAGTAGATTTCTCTGCAGCTTTGAATTTCTCTGATTTTTCTGTCTCTGACCATTAGACAGACCCTCTTTTAAAGGGTCATCTGATGAGATAAGTTTCAGTCATATTCAAGAGCAGGAGACTCTTCAGGGCATGCAGGCTGGCGAATGGGGATCTTAGGAGCCATCTTTCCACCATGATTATCATCAAGGCAGACAGGTTGGAGGGCATTATGCACAGAAGGGCAGCACAGATCCAGGCACATGCCTGCAACCAGGAGAAATGCCCTGCTGCTTCTTTCCTACAGGGACATGAGCTTCCCGAGACACTGAAAGTTATGAATTATGATACTGGTCAGGGAGAATGGACACAGCTTTATTCTCAAAATAAGAATGTGGTCTTGCTGCGGCTGAGCTCAGCTCAAGAGGCAGCCATTCCCTAAGTGAACGGATTCAAATTATTTGAGTAGGTTCTCTGGATCCCTGACTTAAGAGTGACTACAAAGGGCAGAGTGCAGAAAAGAGTCCGGTCTTTCCTCAAATCTGGCAGGATGTCCCCTGCACAGAAAGTGTTCTCTCAGACTGTGGACCAGGAAGGACTCAGGGCCAAGAGAAAAACTGTGCCCAGACATATTGCCCTGATTCTGCTTGCTATTACCACCTTGCTGGCTATACCATTGAGCCAATCAACATGGTGTGCTCTAATGTTTTCAATACATGATGGGCTCCACTGAGGAGTGACTGAAATAAAATGACCAGGTTTGTCCTGGTGCACAGGTCTCAGACAGAGAGAAGTGAAAGCTTCCAACTTTTATATGTTCTACCCACCAGTGACTGGCAAGTTGTTTGTTATCATGGAAAATGTTTTAAGATAAAAAAAATGATAATAATTCCATCTTTTCTTTTCCCATACAGCTAAAAATACAAATGGACGGGGCTTATATTAAAGTGAGTATGAGGTCTACTGTTATTCCATTGCTACTTGGGGAGAGTACCTTTCCAAGAGCCAAAATTATAGAACACGATGGGTGCTTAAAATGAAGTGTTGCTATTTACTAGCTGTATGACTTTGAATAAGCACCTTTTTCCTCTTAATCTCCTCTTCTCTACAATGGGACAAATAAGAGTGCCCATCTAGAGAGTTTTGATCATCAAATGAGATATGCATTTTGCCTGGCATACAGTAAGAGATTTGTAACTACTACTACTACTACTACTGCTAGTACTATCAGAATAAAAATTTTAATGGAATTTTTATTGCTATAAAACTATGACAACCCATTGCTTGTGGGGTCACAATTAGTAGTTCTTAAAGCTTAGTGTGTGTCAGAATCACCTAGATGGCTCAACTACATACACACTTCTGGGAACCTACTTCCTCAGTTTTGGATTCAGCAAGTCTGGGGGAGGGGGGCGAGAATTAGCATGACATACTCATGATCACGGTCTACTCTATGAAGTTTGTCACTTCAGAAAGGCAGTAAGAAAAAAACGCAATCCAAGTGGTAATGACATTCTACTGCATAGGCATTCCTACAACGCGTGATATTTTTCGCTCTTATGAGTTTATCTGATGGTTTATAGAAACAGAACCAATTTTAATTAACTGTGACATTTTAATAGCATTTATTTTGGAAAACACAAAGAAAGCATAATGTGTAGGATCTTGGACCCCTGTTTGAAGAATAGGAAAGTTTTTAGACAATAGTAAATTTTTGGATATTGATTACCAGGAAGTCACCCCGTATTGGTCGCTAGTGGGCAGTATCCTCTCTTTTTGCTAATATGGGGCTGAAAATACCTGTTTTCTGAAAACCATTAATCATGCAGGTTGGTAACACTCAGGGTAGTCCTTATCATGCACCTTGGTATTAACCTTGACCATAAAGGTTTAATTTATTGCATACTACGTACACAAAATTTATGGATTTTGTCTATTTTAAGCTAATGTTGATGTAGTCCAAGTTGGTCCAATGAGATACAATGCCAGCACTGTGTTTGGAACCATTGAAAAAAAAGTAGTTCTCTTGGGCTCAAGGTAATTTAATATAAGCCAGGAACTGGGAGCACAGGTGGGTAGCACTCTTGTCTTCAAACAGAAAAGAACTTGCCAGACAACAAGACCAACTCAAAGGACAACAGAGCTTAGAAATAGGAGCATGATTAATGGTGATGTTGAATAATTGGATCCAACTATGCCTGAAGACATATTTTTTTCATATATATAAATTATATACAAATCAATAAATCCTTTTTTTTTGCTTAAGCCAATTTAAGCTGATTTTTCAATCTGAGACTGAAAGACCCCTGAATAGTATCACTTGGAAATTGTATTTTTATAAAACATGAGTGACTTATCATCAGCACATATATTATAGCATTTCATGACAAATCAAAGACATGGTAAAGAGAAGAAACCTTAACATTTATTTTACATTAAGGCTGTCATCTAGCTATTATCTGTCATTGGTTGTCATATTACATTTTTGTCAAGAAAGTATCATATTCTTTACATTGACAGAGAACTAAATTCAAATCAGCCATTATTCTACTCCTTTCACACACAGCATATCTCTTTCTTATCTCAACATATTAGACATAGTTTAAACCCTACCCCAAATTTCCTTACTAATCACCAAAGATGGCTGGTTATTATGTGTACAGCTGCAGTTTAAAATTAAAACACAGAACAGAGAATGAAAACATGTTAAATCACTCCAATCTCCACGTGGCATGTGGAAGAATAAGGAAATTTGGGGCCATGCCCTTCATCGTATGGTTGCTGTGTCAGGATGGCCACCTTCTCACTTCCACTGCAAAGGATTCCAACGCATTGTAACCACAGAATGTTTTTTGCATGTTTCCAGAAAGCTTGATTCAACTGAAGAGAAAATCTGAACAATACCTAATTTTTCCCCTTTCTCCAGGTTAGTATTTTGCTATCTAATATTTCCTTATTCACAGGGGAGGGACCAATTCTAGGAATAATTGCTCTCTTTTTTTCTTTATACAAGCATAGGTAAACAGTAATTTTATTTTTTCTGGGGCACAGCTTATAATAATTTATATTTCTCTTATAATCTGTCCCTGTGGAAATTCACATCAATTACCAACAAGTACAGTAATTTGAAGAAAAGATTATTTAAGGACTCTTTCCAGTCTCCATGAGTCTAATGCCAAAGGCATTAGTACACTTTTGCCTGATGATGGCAACGTAAGCTACCTGTTACTGATGGAACTGCCGAGCATGCGTGCTTTAAATATCTACTTCTTACCTATGTAGCAAGTGGAACTGAACTCAGATATGATATGCCTTGCCCCGAGTCACAGAGCCCTGATGGACTCCCAGCCTGATATTCTTTTCCATTTCCTATACCCCTTCATGGTCATTTACTCCTTCACAAGGCTTTAAGGAAAAGTCTAGAATATTGCAGCAGATACTAGCTGTGTGAAGAGGGGCTGTGAAATGAACATAGCCAGAGCCCTGAACCTTGCAATGATTTCCATTGGGTTTATCGACTAAGAGTTCCAGCTCATAAAGCACAAACCCTTGTTATTGAACTGATTTTAATCATCTCAGGAAGAGGGCGATGTCTAAAAAATCACCCGTATCTCATAGAATAAGTTAAAAGAAATCCTCTGTCACATAATCCTCTCAGTGCAATGTTATTAAGTCATAGTTCATTTTCTTGGGCTTACCCAAGTTATGGAATCCCCACACATGACATACAAGGTCAGTTTTATCCTGTATGTGGAAGTGCAATTGACCAATCTACTATATAATTCTGTAATAGGGTATGATTTACTAAATGGGAATAGTTATGCTTGAAGTGAAGGGGAAAAAAGGAAGTGGGTTTATAGGGCATCTGGGAGCCCATATGATAGAGCAGAAACAGGCTCTCAACCAGGAAACTGTAGATCTTAGTTATCTCAGAGATTAGTCATTAACTCACTGGATAACCTTGAGCAAATCACTTCAGCCTGAGCATTTCAGTTTGCTCAAAGGGAGTTGGAAAAGTTTACCACTGAAATCAACTCTATACAGAGAGCTTGTTAGAGGGAATGTAGTGGACATCTGGACATCTGTCTTGTCCTGCCCTGTGCTCATTGCTTTTGCTTCATCCTTCCGTCTGGGCTCTACCTCTTTTTCACTTCATATTAGTCCCAGAGGCTGCCAGTCCCAATTACATATTCTCTGCCCCAGTGATGGCACATGATTCAAGTTCATCTGTCAGCGACTTTCTCCCTATAGATACAAGTACTGGTTCAGAAATGAGCAATAATATGAAAGACAGACAACCAGAGTCACTTTTGGAATTCATATGGATGTAGGGGATGGAGAAATGGACTGATTTTGGGGGGATTGTTACCTGTAATGCCAGGTGAAACTGGGCCTTCCTATAACCTTTTTGATACCAGGTGAAAGGCAATATATAAGAATGAAGCCAACCCAGAGGAAAGTAGAGATGAAAAATATAAAAAGAGAGAGAGAATCCAGGTTTTATCGTTAGGACCTCTGGACATAGCTCTACCTGAGGACATATTTCCTCTCCTGGACTTCCCAAAACATAATCCAATAAGCTCCCTTTCTTTATTTATAATCATTTGAATTACTACTGATTGTACTTTGATTAGTATCTCCAGCAATTATGTTATTTAATCTCTAGAACTGAACATTATGCCACAATTAAATAGATGCTCATTAAATATGTGTTGGTAAATCAAATGTGTGTTACAAATGGCTCTAGGAAGTGTATGTCCGATATTTAAGTCTACATTGTTAAGAAACATGATGACTTTTAGAAAATAAATCACCATGCATTCATTCGCTGAATATTTATTGGACAACTTTTACATGCTAAGCCCTGAGGATGCAGTACCGAACAAAAGAGACAAAACTTCCCGCAACCACTGAGCTAACATTATAGCAAAACTTGAGTTACATTATATTTAATTACATGTAATTCAAATTTTGGGAACATTCAATCCACTATATTCAGGAACAATTAAATCCAGCATACAAAATAACAATATATAACTTACAGATCTTAGTTCTCCAAATACTTTTCTTTCACCAGAGAATTTGGAACCAAGTGTACCATCAAAGCCTGAAGGTACAATATTTGTTAAGTTTTTAAACAAGAGTTCTTGCTTGCTGTTTTGACAAAGATATATTTATGCCTTGCCTGATTGCACATTTCTGTAAAATAATTTTAAGTAGTCCCTGTCAACTAAAGTTAGATTTAATACAACCACTCTGCCAGCAATTATTTTTAAAAAAAGGCACTGACATTTCCTTCTTTATAGTTAGATGTTGCCGTGATATAGAGAATAAAGACACCATGGTCCTGAATTTCGATTGTTGCCTGATGCAATGCTCATTGCATTCCCTCAACCTCAAAGGAGCTTGTCCTTCTGATTAAACTGTCATAGAACATACTAGGTAAAAGTCAGGCAATTCCAAAAGATATACCTGATCTGATAAAAGCATATAATCCATACCATACCTACTTCATTCTCCTAAATTTTACCATTTTATTGTTAAGAAAAGCAATACAGTATGCTATGGGAAACTTTTAGCAGAGCATAAATGTTCTATTTATGGGCTACAGACTTTTTCATGCACTGCGCTGGCAAATCATTCTAAATAAACCAGAGTGTTGGCAATACCCAACATAGTAAATTATCACACATTTTCTTCAGTTGGTGCCTATATATATTCGCCAATTACTGCTGGGGTATAAAGCTTGATTCTAGGCCTTGCAGAAGAAAGAAGCAACACATGGTGAATCTGTGATAGGATATCTGATATATTGGGCATTCACTAGGCTTTCTTGTCTAGCAGTTCTTTCTGCACTTACTCCTAGTGACGAAATACCTCTCTCTTCTCTGAAATCCATTCTACACAGCTGGTTAGAGCTCTAACTTCCCAGCTAGAGATTTGGTCCTATGGTTGGCTCTGATCAAATGAATCCAACCTGTGTGGCCAGAGTGATTGGTTCAGTTGTTGGTAAATGACCCAAACGAAGCAATGAAAATTCTTGTTAGAGAGGTTCTAAAGAACCTTCTAAAGAAGGTACAGGGCATGATTACTCAGCAGGGATCGATGATGGCCATCTTGCCCACCAGGCTGAGAAACCCCATTTGTGAGATGGACAGAGACATGGAGACCTATTTCGAATCATAAAGGAAATGTAACAGGAAAACAGAATAGGAAGAGGAATTAAAGAGAGAAATTTGGGGACACCTGAGTAGCTCAGTCGTTAAGCATCTGCCTTCAGCTCAGGTCATGATCCCTGTGGGATCAAGCCCCCCCATCGGGGCAGCCTCCCCGCTCAGCGGGATGCCTCTTTCTCCCTTTCCAACTCCCCCTGCATGTGTTCCCTCTCTCGCTGTGTCTCTGTCAAATGAATGAATAAAAAATCTTAAAAAAAAAATAAAGATGGAAATTTCACCACATCATTTTTGCTCCCCATATGCAACTACACTCTGGGTCTTTGAAAATATTTGAGGTGATAAACCTCCCTTTGTTTTTTTCCTTAGATTAACACGAACTGCATTTCCTCAACTAAAATAACAGTGAATGTACATTGGGAAACTGACACGTCATTACAAATACAGACCCACAGAAGTGTCATCCAAAGTGACTGATTTATACATTGACTGTCTGCAAGATTCATTCACCCATTAAAATACATGCCAAGCACCTACCATGTTCCAGGCACTTGGGAGAATAAAGATAAGTAAGACCCAAGTCCTTCAGAAGTCCATTGTTGAGAGGGAAAGGCAAACATAACAAAAAGCTATTCTAATGTGACATGATGACAGCTTTAATTGCAGTCTGAGAACTGAGGGTCTGATGAGAGTATTCTTGGAGGCTGAGGCAATTAGGGAATGGTTCCAGGAGAAATGGAGTACAGAACAATGAACTAAATTCAAGTCACCCACTGATAGGAGAAATGCATTACCATTTTACCCCTTTTGAGAGCCTGGGAGGAAATATTAAGTTATGCGGAACAGAGGAATGTCTGGGCCTGGTGAGGGCTGCTCACGCATAGCTGAGAAGGTCAGAACCAGGTCCCTGATTCTTGACTGGTTTCTACCTTGCCCTTGCTGGAAGATCATTTTTTCCCCCCAAACCTTAGCTCTTTGATGTACAACCCACCTTCTAAGAACCATGATGTTTCTGAAGTCCTGTGTATTTCTGGTGCTATTCGAACCATAGGAAGAGAGAAAAATATATGTTTTTAATCTTTGAGTGGCAGAGTGACTTGGGTGCAAGACATTTTCATAGCAGTAGATTCCATCCATAAACATTTATTGAGCATCTACTACTTCCCAGGATCAGTGCTAGGAGCTAAAGGGAACCGCAAAACACATACGATATGAACATGTGGGGAGAGACACAGGGGGCAAAAAAACAAGTATTATATGGTAATGACCTTAATGCAAAGTAGGAATCTCTCTGGCCTGATGGAGTCAAATGCAACATGATCATTCTGGGCATGGCTTGGAGCAAAGTTTCTCAACCTTGGCGACACTGACATCTGGGACCAGATAATTTATTGCTGTGTGGGGCTATCTTATACATCAGAAGATGCTGTACAGCATCTCTGGCCTCTACCCACAAGTGCCAGGAGCATCCTCAGTTATGACAACTAACAATGCCTCCAGTTGTCAAACCTTCCTTGAGGGTTGTGGTGGGCAAATGACCTCTGGTTGAGAACTATTGGTCTCGAGGTACTAATATTTAAAAAAAAAAATGGAAAGACCATATATGGAATTCCAGCTAAGAAACAGTAATAAGTATCTCTATATAAGAAATTCCCAAACTCTATTTAATTAAAATGTTAACAAGCTCAGATGTTTGTAGCAGTGTACTGAGACTAGAGGAGTAAATAAGGACAAGAAGCCTTATGTTCTATCCTCCCAGGGCATAAACTTTCCTCTCGAGGATTTAGAAGGAAATTAAGCAATTTAGGTAGTAATTCAGAGCACCCATATTTATATTTAAGCAAATGCACATAAATTACAGGATAAACCCACTTTTAGTAGAAGCTCGAAAGAACATTTCCAAATGCTATGGGTTATTTC
This sequence comes from Ailurus styani, assembly GCA_002007465.1. NCBI lineage: Eukaryota > Metazoa > Chordata > Mammalia > Carnivora > Ailuridae > Ailurus > Ailurus styani. The sequence continues at coordinate 413,621 of LNAC01000966.1, forward strand.
AGGCTATAGTCCCAATCCCTTCAAACACACCCTCGTCCTCCTCTGCCATCAAGAGAACATTGGAAAAGCACACAAGGACCCAGACATAGATTAGTACACAGGGAACACATGCACTTTAAACAGGATTATAGGAAATGAAGTGGCTGGACTCATAGAGTGACTATTGCAGAGAAATCTGGGAGAAGACAATTACCCCTACTGATGTTGATAATGGTGATGAAGATGATTGATGATGATGATGACGATGATGATGACAAAGCCACACTTGTAATGAATACTTGATATATGCAAGGCTCTGTATTATGCACTTCACATTTAAGACCTCACACCCTGTGGGGCAGCTACTATTATTCTAAAGCAGAGGAAGTGAAGTTTTCATACACAGAAGTACTTTGTCCCTGGTTGCAGAGCTAGCATATTAGTTTCCTGGGGCTGCCATAACAAATGATCACAAACTGGGTGACTTAACACATTTATTCTCACATAGATCTGGAAGCTAGAAGTCTGAATCAAGTTGTTGATGGTAGGACCATGTTCCCTTCAAAGGCTCCTGGGAAGAATCCTGTATTGCCTCTTTCTAGCTTCTGGTGGTTGCCAACAATCCTTGTCATTCCTTGGCTTGTAGCTGTATCACTCCAATGTGTTCCTCCATCTTTATACGGCCTTCTTCCGTGTGTGTGTGTGTGTGTGTGTGTGTGTGTGTGTGTGTGCACGCATGTGTAACTCCAAACTGTCTTCTCCTTTTAATGACACCCTTTAGTCAATGGATTTATAAGCCACATCTAATGCAGTATGACCTCATCTTAATTTGATTACATCTGCAAAGACTGTTCCCTAATAAAATCTCATTCAATACTGGGGTGTAGGACTTCAATATATCTTTTGAGAGGACACAATTCAACCCACTATAGCAAATAAAGGACATAAGCCGGTCTCCCACTCTTTTGGTATTTTTTTTTCTACAGTGGTTGAAGAGTTTCAATTTGTATAATGGCATAGTCTAAGTGGAGGAAGGAAAGGTGACTCCCACGTAATGATACTTTAGCTAGGGTCAGCTGGATTATTATTCCCAATGCCCCACTTTCTCCCTGTGATAGAATTATACATGCCCTTTGTCGTGTAACTTGGTAGTGAGTCCCCTCACTGGAGGCAGAATATGCATCTCTATCTTATTGACTTTGAACTTGACCATTTAACTTGTTTTACAGTGGGCAGAAGTGATAGTATTTCAATGCTAAGCCACGGTTTTAAGAAGCAATGAAAGATTCCAACAGTTTTCTTGAGCTTTAGTCCTTTGCCACAGGAAGAATATACCCCAGAGAGGTGACAATCTTTCCTGAGTCTCAGAATGAATACACACAAAGCCAAAGTGAACCTGACAAAAAGCCTGAAATACAGCCTATCACAACCAAATTCAGCCAAGCCTAACTGAATCACAATGAAAGGCAAACCCTTGAACCTGTAAATAAATGTTTACAGTCATAAGAAACTGGGATTGCTTGTTACACAGTGTTAGAAGAGAAATCTGGCTAATACAGGTACCATATACAACAGATGCATAGAACATCTAGTCCCTTTTTGCAACCCAACTCTAAAGCCTAGGTAACCTGAGAGACTTGGGAAAAACAGAATTTCTGTAAATAATATCATATTTTCCTACTGGCTCACATAATCATTTCAGAGATGTTTTTGCCTGGGGAAAAAATGTCTTTGAAATAATAATGAAAGCCACACTCTCAAGAATGCAGCAGACTCAACAAATACAACCCTGCCTAAGTCCCTGTCCTTGACAATACAAGAAACTATTGAGTATCACTTCATGCTGAAGGAAGATGTCTCATTGGAAGAGGACATAGTCTGGTTTTTTGTTTTCTTGCTGTTTGGTTAAGTTTCAAGGGTAACTGTTTTGGACAACTTTTCTTTGCTTAATTCTATTTAACTTGCTGTTCCCTTTCTTGACATTTTTGTTGAAAACACTGAAGCTAGAACACAATGCTTTGCAATCTCTTATCTTGGCATCTTAAAAAAAACTTTTAAATTTATTTTTTGATTTAAATGATAGGGAAGTATCTAAAATAAAAATAAGATATGTCTCTTCTAGCAGATCCCACTCCCCAAACACCATAGTTAATAGCGTGATATGTAGAGTTAAGACCTCTCCAAATCCTCTGTTATCCTGACAAACACTAATGTTTATTTTTTATTTAGGAGCAAGAGCTAGGTCCTGTGACTGATTCCTCATACTTAAAACACTTCAATGGCTTCTCATTCCCCATAGGATAAAGCTCGGCATCTTTAATGAGGCTTAAGAAGCCCTGTCCACACCCACCATCTCATCCCAAAGATACTCTTTACTATATTTTGTACTGGTTGCTTTTCAGCCATCCTGGACCTCTCTGGGCACATTTCTATACTCTGTTCCCTCTCTTCAACTATACCATAGGCCCCTCCATCCCTGAGTTAACTCCTTGTCAAACATCAGGTCTCAGATGATCCATCATGCTCTCCAAAACATCTTTTATTTCCTTACACTAGATAAAGCCCCTGATATGCTTTTAGAACCTCCTTTGCTTCCCTACTAAAATATTCATTATAATTTTAATCACATTTGTTTATTTTTTCCAGCTTTTAACTACATCAATCAGGTTCCCTAAATTGGCCATGGTGAAAACCAAGTGCCCATTATCATTTAGCGTAGGGTCCTATGAGTATTTGCCTCTAACCTGCATGATGTAAAGTTTCCCTGTCATGTCAGGACCTTAAGCCAAGTATTGGCCCCACTGAAAAAACGTCTTCTCTCCCTTCCTTTGACTCTGCCATCTTTGTTGTAATTAAAAAAAAAATCTGTGATAACTACAGAATTAGGCTGTGCTGGTAAATCCAACTTACTAATATGGAACTTGACCTATCCATAGCATGTCCTCAGAGACTTCACTCTACAACACCTAAGCCAAATGAATAGACACAAAGACAAACATAACTGGGTACAGTTTTGGCATAGGGTCTTTAGCAAGGCCACAAGTTTTAGCTTCAACTTACCTGTGCAGGTGAGCCACTTTATTTTGATGATAACTGTAGTTTTTCACTGCTTGAACAGGCTAATAAATGCTTCTGTGATAATAGTCTATGTCTTGGGGGAAAAACTTTTAAGATCTAAATTAATATACATGCTACCCTGAGTACGTATGCTTTGCCTCGTTGTTGAGTATTTCAAAGGAGGAATAGTAGTAGAGAAAGTACACCATATGGATAAAAAATGTATAATGTTTTTGCCAGCGAACAGAACAGAACAAAAGAAACTAAAAACAAGATAGACACAGTATACACTAATCATAAAACAACATTCACCAGTCCCTTCTCTAAATGCAGTGTAAGGACCACTCACATGGGATTTCCCCTAGGGGATGTTTGAAGTCCACACCTCACACTGGCTGAAACCAAAGTTTTGAATTCAACCTGCTATGCTGATGAGTTTTTAAGGTCTTTAAAACATGAGTACTGTAATATGGGCAGTATCTGAAAGTACTAGCATGTCAATGTGAAGTGAGAGGTATTTGTTAAAACTGTGTCTTGGAATAGATAGAATATTTATTGTATTTGAACTCTGGTCCCACTTAAAGTTCATATTACTTTGTTTGAGGAAGCCCCAGATATATATTAAATTAGGAATCAATGAAAATTTTATATTTTCCTGGCTCAAAAAGATATGTTAAAATATATATTAATAGCTCCTGTGTTCAATTTCCTATCCTGTTCTCACAAACCCCTTCCAACTCACTTAGGGTGACAGACTTTAGGAGGGCACTTTTCCCAGCTCAATACTTTGTCTTCAGAAAACAAAACTCATAAAAATCAAGTTCAGATGGATGAGTGGCAGCATTTTCAGGGAATATTTGCAAATGCTCTCCTAATGACGGGCTGGTATCACTTAAAGCTTATCCAAAAGTGTGGCCAGCCTTCCCATATCAGAAAGACTTTCAAGCTGTAATGTAGTGAATCCTAGATAAGCTATGATCTAATTAATCATTTCTTTCACTATAGTATAATGTAGCCATAAAAGAAGCTTTTGATGACTGACAATGAATACTGAAGGAAAAAAAAAAGAATGACAAAATGTTAGAATTTGTTAGTATCTCTCTTTCTGACACCATTCAAAGGAGAGAGAAGGCTGACTCCATATAATAGCAGTTCTTTTGATAGAATCTTCTTCAAGTGGAGAAGGAATTCATCCAACCCGTGGAGCCTGTGAAGTTCACCAGCTCCCTTTGTTCTTATTCATTCTTACCAAGAAAACTTCTCTGTAAATGGGTCTCCAGAGCTCACCCACATGCCAGGAGAAATTCCTAGTGTAGATGAACAAGAACACCAGTGATGCCAGTAAGAATTACAGAAGGGGCAAGAGCAGTAACAATGGCAGCTCCCTTTGTGCCAGAACCTTGTCCCGCATTGTCTCATTTCATATTCAAAACCTCTCTATGAGGGAGGTATAATTATTACCCTCACTTTAGAGATGAAGAAACTGAGGCTCAGAGAGATTAAGTAATTTGAATGAAGGGGATAGCCACATAATTAAGTGAACCAGCCACCATTCAGGCTATTATTGTCTGAATATAAAATTTACCTTCTCTAATTTTGTTTTCTTTCCCATAATAGAGTACCTGTTGTGGGTTCAGTTTGTGAATTTTTACTGGGCCAGTGTTGGGAGTGAGACACTCAATGACACCATGGAATCAGAGTTTTGGACATGGCTGTGAGTGGGCAGCCATATTTAAATATGCAAATGGTAACTGAAATAGGTTGCCAACCAAGAGCTGATATTTAAACTGGGAATACAGAGCCAGGAATTTATGAAATAGAGCTAATAAAAAAAAGTGCAGGGTTGAATGTTACTAAAGGTCATTACGAAGCAACATTTAAAACAAATTTGCTCTTGGGGCAAGATTTCTTGTGCCAGAAAACAGAGGCATATGGTTGAGTATGCTAAATTGAAAGAGCCAAGGATGGCACAGACAGTCCAAGCTACTGTGTCTACTACATCCATGCATCCATGCATCCATCCACCCATCTTTCTTTCCTTCTTTCTTTTTCTTTTTTTCTTTCATTGGAGTAACTTTTATTGAGCACCCACTATGTGCCTAGCCATTGTGAATATAATGATGAACAAGATATAGATCCCACCTTCATACAACTTCCATCCTACAGTTTTACATTCCAAGATTTTAAATCACTCTCCATGGATGTCAATTGGTACAAACAAGCCCCTGAGAATGTAATCACTTGTGGTCATCCAACTTGAGAGAGTCTGTCTAAAATCAATAACTACAGCCTAGATCTAGAAAGACCTGAGCATGGTCATAAACAATTCTTATGCCACTTGATCCCTTATCTATTAAGGAAATAGAAATGACAGGCCACAAAGAATATACTTCATCAAAATTATTGTGGATTAATAAAAATTAAAAGAACCATCATATAAAATGGTGGTCGGTGTTAAAATATCAACTTTTCTTACTTATCTATGGTTTTATCCTTAGTGCAAAGAAGCATGGAATTTAGAGTTAAGACAATCTACTGTCCTTTCTCTCTAAACCAACCTAATGATTAACAGAAGCACAAAGACTGCACTGCAAGAGCCAGCATTGCTTCTGTAGACATTAATATAGCTCTAAGAGATACTAGTTTGAAAAAGCTTACAGAAAAATATCTAGAGAAACTCCAGTCCACTTAAGAACCCCAAATGAAAGCCAAATGACTAAAAAAAATTAACCAAGCTCTGATATGGGAATCACATTGCAAACTTGCTCTTACCAATGTTCTAGAAAGTTAAGCAGCATGAAACTTCATTTGTCCTAAGTGAGAATTTCTTAAACAGGATGCAAAAAGTACTTAGAAACTTGACTATTTTCAAGTTAAAAATGTCTGCTGTTTAAAAGCAAGCGAGCAAACACCCATAAGACAATGAAAAGGCAGTCTACAGTACAGAATACATAATACAGATAACAGAGGTTTTATATCCAGAATATAAAATAACTTCTATAAATCAGGGAGACAAAGCTAGACAATACAGTAAAAATGGGCAAGAAATCGAAATAGAAACCTCACAAAACAGAATATCCCAAAGGCCAATAACTCATGAACAAGTGTTCAACTTCATTAGTGATTAATAAAATGCAAGTTAAAGGCAAAATGCCACTATAATACTCACCCAAATGGTAAAAAATAAAAAGAGTGTCAGAATCGAGTGCTAGCAAGAATGTCAAGCCCAGAGAATTATTATACAGTGCTCCTAGTGCTGATATAAATGCGTGAAACATGTTGAAAAACTTCTTGTCATTTTCTACTAAAACTAAACTAATGCTTTGTATATAGTGACCCCAAATCCAAGACCTAAATATGTACCCAAGAGCAATACATGTTTCCAGAACACATACAATAAAGTTCATAGCATTGTTATTTATAATAGCTCCAAACTGAAATTCAGTATTACAGAGGATTTCTAGACATGGTCAAATAATTGTATCATGCAGTGATAAACTATATCAGTTAGCATAATTCATTTTACAAACATACTGTGAAACAAATGGGACCACAGTGTATTCGCCCATCATCAAAATTCACAAATAGACAAAAGCAGTCTGTAGGGTATTGTTTGGATCATACCTTTGGCCATGAGTGGAGGTAAACAGGAGAGGTGTTGAGAAAGGCTTCTGAGTCACCACTGATCATGTTTTCCTGAAGGATCTGGTATGTTCACTTTGTGATGGTACATTAAGCTCTGTGTGTATAATTTGCAAACTTCTTTGTGTTGTGATACTTCCATAAATAAAAATTTTAAAGAAACTTTGAAAGGCTGCTTATGCACAGAAAATGATTTTGAATTATGTGGGGAGTAGACAAAAAAGCAATGCTCATGTTTTATTCTTTATCCACACCAAATAATGATAAGCAAGATGAATTTAGCATGGGACTCAGGGCTTCATTATTGGACAGATATTCCTAATTTCCATAAAAGTTTGGCCTGAAACAGAGTGCAGACCTGAAGATGGGGTGAGTATCTAGGAAACTGGCCTGATTCATTGTCTGAACAAGTTTCTTATGTTTTCAAAAATCTGCTAATTGCCCACAGAGGAAAGAAGGACAGATGATTTTTAGGAGTTTAATTTATGGACTCAACACAGTGGTGTGTTTTTAAGGGGCCACCTCCTAGCAAAGTGGGAAATTAATGTTCCATCCTCAAAAGTTTGAGCTTCCTTGGCAGCCTAAAACAATTCAATATATCCTGAACACTTAGTAAAAAGTCTGGCACATTCTATGTTTGACGAATGGATGGCTGAATGAATGAATGAATTGGAAACAGGGAGAAATACAGGGAGAGAAGCAGGGAAAAAGGGAAGGGAAAGAAAGGGAGAGGGGGAAGGATTAAAAAAAAAGAGGGAAGGAAATAGCTCAGGCAGATTAAGTGTCTGCATGAAGAAGGGTTAATAGGATTAATAGAGGTCTCTACCCTCCTATTGACCCTTCTTCAACTATCTTTTCTAGCTCCACGTGGGGACAAGACAAGGGTTCTTCTCAGCATGGAAATCTGACCCAGAGCCCAACTTGTAAAACACAAAACCTGAATGGCATTGGTTAAATGGAGTAAAGAGAATGCAGAGCCCTGCTCTCTTAGTAATTGATGCCACCCGAGACTTCTTGGAAGCATATTTGAAACACAGAAATATCAATCTATTGATAATCCCAAAGCACATTTTTCTTCAGTATGAGAAAGAAATAAACGCATGAAATCTATAATTTTCAACCCTAAAAATGCCTGTGTTGGAGGCCACGCCACTAAAAGCCGCACTATAAACACAATGAATGTGTCTGCTTGCTAATACATGTTCATTGTGTACTACTATGTGCCTGTCCCTATGGGAATGATGAGGGGTCAGATGGTGAAAGAAAGTAAAGAACCACTTAGGATCTTCTCTCATATCATAGGGCAACAGGCTTTACCCAAGGATCCATTATTATGAGAGGCAGCTGCATGAGGCTAGAGAGCACAAAATCACACTTGAATGTTGAAAACAGAGCCTGAAAACTCAAAGGTATTTTCAGCTTGCTGCTTTGGCTTCAGGCTGTTCTGGGTACTCAGTGGCAAGTTAGGGAAGCATACTAGAAACTGTTTAAAAGTCCTCCAACAGTTTCCAATTGCCCTTAGGACAAAATTCAAAATCTTTATGATTTAAAATAATTATCCCCAAAGAGGAGGAAATGTATTATAGAAGACCTTCAAGATGATAGTAAATCCTACTCCAAAGGGGTGGTACATGGCTCAGGCACTAAATAACCATGGATTGCATGATGAGAAAGTTTGCTTTTCAATTTTCTTACTAGGATAAAGTCTCAGTGTGGTGCTAAGTTAGCTTTACTTCCTTCCAAGTACCGGCTCCCCTCCCTTGATAAAGAACAGTCTTCATGCTTAGTATCTTCAGATGGTAAGAACACTTAGAATTTAACAATATAACTTTGTTTCTGTTTAATTCATTTAAAAAGTGACCTTCTAATCAGAAGGTTGTTAGACGTTGGCGTTAGATGATGGCAGAGCTGCATTCACATAGTGACATGAAGTCTTTCTTTATGCATTTAAGAAAATAAATGACTCGAGGCAGAGCAACATATTGAGGAAGTAACAGTACAAGCGTACCCAGCTGGGACAAAACCATGAAAGTGGTTTGAACGTACTGAAGACTGATGAACACAGGTATGTCCCACCTCCATCCCGCCCCTCCCATGCCATGATCTTCCACTCCATTTTCCAGCCATTAAGTCTCTCTAGGTGTCAAATCCACCCTGTTTTATTGAATTGGGGCCCAAAAATCAGATTTTCTCTATTTGCATATGTCCTTTCTCTGTCTCTTCCCTTCTTTGCCTTCACTTGACTGGCTCCTACACATCTGTCAAGGGCCCTTCATATGCCACATCTTCAGGGCTGCCCTTCCTGCTGCCCAAACACGGATTGGTGTATGTGCACGTGTGCTATGTGTTCAGATATCTGTCACCCAAACAGTCTGGCACCTCCATGCAGAAGTGTTTGGGCAGAGTTTCTGTCACATATCTGAGTTAAGTATTTATCAAGTTGATGAATGGGGGGATAAAAAGCATCCTAAACAGGAAATTGAATTTATATCACTGGTTACTCAAATGAAGAATGCAGAATGATAATTTCCTGGGTGCATGTGTAAAACACACTTCCCTAGTCTTCCACCCTTGAGAATCTGTTTCATCACATTGGGCTCAGGAACCAACAATTTTTACAAGTAAAATAGCAGCCCACATGTCACTTTGACAAAGATTAAGTGTATACACGTGACAGTCAATATCCTTTGGACCTATTATCTTTCTTTTGCTAAAACAATTCTACATGAGTGAGTAGTTAATCTTTGCTCATTTACTCAAACCCAATATTTATTCAGCACCTGCTTTGTTAACAAATGGGAGCTTCCAGATTCCCAGTATATATAGGAGCTAATCAATAGTACTCATTTGGAGACAGAAGGAAAGACATCCCCCAAAATACGTTTGTAACATTTCAGGTTATTTTATTGGGGTAAAAGATAAATTTTATACTTACAAAAATAAAATCACTCTCATTCTGTTTTTTTATATGCATGCTTACACATACACACACGTGTGCACACACAGAGTTTATCAGCTTAAATGTGAAAAATATGTTGATACAGCTTCTAGCCACAGTGTTTCTGAAATATGAACTCTAACAATTTTCTGAGTCTCCAGCCCTGCAAGGTCCATCAAATCTTAATTGCTTTTGTATAGGATTTAGGATGAGATTGCTGTCATGTATCTTGTAGAAGTGATTTATTTCATCACCATATCCATCTTCTGTCAATCATCTGAGTTATAAGTGTTAGCATCAATTCAGTCATTTGATTCCTTATTCACAGAAATTCATAGCAAAGTTCAGGGAGAACATGGTATATGAGGTACTTTTAGCTGTCCAGCTCTCCTCTGAGGCATGTGAATATAAAATGTCATATTGACATCCTAGAGACAGGGAGCTTAATGTTAGTGTTTGGATAAGATGTTTGAGTTTATTGTTCAGGTTACGGATTACGAGCAATTACATTAAACTGTGATGAAGGGGAATATCTTTTTGAGTATATTAGCTTTGCATTACAGAAGACCAAGGTTAGCTCATTATCCCTCATTGTGGTTATCTCTGAAGCACAAGGAATTACACTGCACATTTGTGCATTCATTTTCTCTGACATGTTAACTACAGTATGACTGTTCAGTATGCATGGATTCCCATTCTCTGAGCAAAGTGAAAACTACACAAGTGACTCTGATCTAAATAAAATGTGCTTAGTAGCAAATATGCTCTTTTAATCCTTTGTATTACCAAAGTGGGTTTGAAATCGCCACATAGGAAAGGAAGGAACGGACAGTACTTGAATTCAAAAGTGATGCATGATTAAAAAGCTATGTTTCAAGTGGACTGCTCAAGTGGTGGAAGGATCAAATAACCTTGTCTCTCATGGTTGAGGGCAGCTAATAAATGGGAGAAAATATAAACAGGATCCAATAGAATCTTCCTAAATCATAGCAGTTCACATCTCAAAGTCTTCATTATATTGAAACTATAGTTCATTCTCAAAATGGGAACTTGACCAAGCTATTACTATGCACCTCACTTTATACCTCACTTGAGACAATGTATCTGAAACATAATCAGTTGCTGGAGTGTTCTAATGCATGATAATGCATGTCTTCTAGTTCATTATTTCCTGATGTTATGACATTGCTGTCCAATCCTGGAGCATAATGAGGAGCTCAAGATCTTATATTATCACTTAATGAAGCCCAATTAAGAATCATTAACCTTTGATCTACTTTGCATGCTTAATGGCAATGAGTGGTCCTGGGAAAACTTTAAAAGGTGAACTTGGGCAAGATTAGTCAATGGATTTTTTTGAAGAGTGACAACTGTCTCAAACCACCATTTTCATCAGAAGCAAGGGCCAGGTGAGGCTACTGATTGATAATAAAACTACATACACATCCCTCAGGTCAAATGTATTGAATACTGCAAGGATTTTTATAATGGCATAATTATTTGGGAGAGTTTACTGAAACAAGAGATTATAGAGAAACATGATTTTGAAGATTTATGTTTTTAACATTTTATCTATTAACTGCTTGAACCTGGAGAACAAATTGTATTTTTTTTTTATTTTTCAACTAAATCCAGCTGGTATTTATCACCATCATATGCATAAAGTATAAACATTTATAAAGCATGATATTATGACCCAATAAGAAATTAACTTTGCCAACATTACTAATGAATGTGTATATAATGCATAAAGCATTATATTTTACATAGGGTTAACAGAAATGGAAAGTTTATACAAAGAAATGGTTTAAAGGCTGCAAGAAATTACATTAAAACACATGTTGAACTATGTATATGTGAGTATCATTAAGTGTTTTAAAAGGATGTTCAGGTTAATCTGAAAAAAATCAATATTATATAGAAGCAGAAAAAAATGAAGACAGAACTGAGGTACAAGTTGAAGCAACAACCTAGCACTCATCATTCTTAATTTCTACTTCTCTATTTGAAAACATTAACCTGTCAAAATAGTTTCGAGTAAAATACTACTGCACTGTTTATAACACTTAAATCCTAAATATCACAATCTCAGAAGCTAAAGATACCATGCATAGCACTTTATGTCTTACTAATTTTTCTCTCTAAACTGAACACAGTAACAGGTGCCATATGGGGGTTTTACAAAGCTTCCTGAATAGAGAAATGCACAGTACCCTGTTTTCCAACTGAGAAGTGATACTGAGTCTGCAGTTTCTAATAGTCTCCTATAGGAGTCTGGCATTCTGAGAGCTTGGTATGGTCAAAAGTGTCCAGCTTTTTTGAATAATCAGAGTATTTGGCAGCACATCTGAAGGGTCTTATACAAAGGTTTAGTCAAACAGTAATGAGAAAGTAATATAAGAACAACATTTCTGTATAATAGTCTCTTGTGACACTTAACTCACCATTGTCAACCTTTTGTTTCATAGCAACTGAGTACCTCCAATGTCAGTCATTATGCTAAAATTATAGTCATGGGAATAGAAAAATTCACTGCTTTGATTTCTATAATCCCAAGGAAACTTTCTTACACGGGCTACTCAAAGCACCATCTTTCTCTGAAGGAATAAGATATATTTTTTATCTATTGCTGCTTAACCCATTATTCTGATATTAGCAGCTTAACACAACACAGTTTCTTTAGGTCAGGAATCTGGGTACAGCTTATCTGGTCCTCTGCTTCTGGGTCTCTCAAGCTACAACCGAGGGATCAGTCAGGAGGATGGTATTATCTGAAGGCTCAACCAGTGAAGGATCTGCTTCCACACTCACTTGTGTGATTGTTGTCAGGATTCAGTTCCTTCTGGGCTGTTGGACTGAGGGGATTAATTCTTGACTGGCTCTTGGCCCCAGGTCACCCTTACACCCTTACTTAGTGTGTCTTGTCACCATGGCAGCTTGCTTCAAGAAAGCACACAGGCTAAGAAGGCAAGATAGAGAATGCCAGCAAGATGGACGTCACATCCTTATATAACCTAATCTCAGAAGATCCCATCACTTTGGTTGAATTTTGTTTTTTCAGAAGATGGTCACTATCTCCAGCCCATGCACAAAAGGAGGGGATCACACAAGGGCATGACAACTAGCAGCAGGCAATGGTTGGGGGTCCTATAGAAGCTGTCTACCACATAGGTGATGTAGCGTTCTAACAATCATACACTTAAAAGGCTACAGGAATATAGCAAGGACCGTAAAAAAACCAAAGCATGTGAAATGCTAAAAGAAATAATGAGAGGCGGGGACCCCAGCAAATTAGGGGCACGCACTCTTTGAAAGGGCAAGCACTACTTAGTTTCTGCTGATTTGGGCCAAGCAGGAATGAGGACCCACTTTTGCCAAATGACTGATTTTTCAAGGGATAATGTGAATCCTAGTTTCTCTCTAAAATCATGTAAATGTCGAACACTGGGACAATACGGGTTGGCCAAATGAAACTTCCTTACAAGTTTTTGTTTGGTATCCTTTATCTTTTATTTATTACAAGCTCCTCTTCCATTTCTGCTTACAATTTGCCTAACTCAATAGGAGTCTCATAGTTCTAATTAAAATATTATATGTTCTCAGTTCTAGGCAGGGACAATTCTTAATCAGGTGCCAAAAATTGATGTGCACTGGTTGATTTGCCTATAGTGTTTACCCATGGTTGATTATTTATTTGCATTCATATAAACACACAAATGAGTGGGTAAGGTAGACGAAGAACATGCAGAATGCTGTCCTTCCACATTTAAAGAGCATGCATTTAAGCAAAGTTGCCTTATTAGACTTCAAACCCAATTCAAGAGAAGCAATTTTCTACTTCACAGATGTGCATCCTCCAACCCATTTAGTTGATAACTAATAAATGAAAAACTCCAGCATTGTTGGGGTACATCAAGAAGAGACAGATTAGCTGATGTTACTTTGGAAACTTTACAGTGGAAACATTTTCAGTGTTCTCCAGGGACAGAGTTGCAAATAAGAGGTCCTTGAATAGAACACTAGATAAGTGCTTGTTATTACATTATTATTTAATAATTCAGCAACACATGGAGTGCAAAAAAAACCCCTCAATTCAATTTTTACAACTTCAATTTCTCTAGAAATACATGCCAAAGTAAAATGAGCAAAAAGGAATGAAGAACCAAATAAGCAGAAAAAACATGGTGCAAAACAAAAATCCTAATGAGACTCCCACATTCACCCTGTGATACTTATACACTCATATTAAATTCTGAAGGTCATTTAGTAGTACTCTGTTGTAACATGCCTAAAAATATTTTCTACCTAGAGAGGAGAAAATCAGAGAAATATGCTGAGCTGGCACATGTCCTTGAATTTTAAATTTTAAAAATACCCAAAGTGGTGTTTTTGTGCAAACAAGGTAGGGAGATGTAAAATATAGTTTTCCTGGAAGTGAGTAAGTTATGACCTAATGAAATTATGAATGATGATGTGATTTTCAAAACAACAGTAAATGCAATCTTGAGTGGTTCTGCTATAAAAAGCTGCTTTTACTTACCAAGTAAGGGCCTTCTGAGCACCATCTCCCCCAGTCCCTGATGCATGGACAATGAAAACATCTAACATCCCAGAGTTCATCAGCAACAAACTAGACCCAGATATGGAAGTATGGAAATTTTCCTTTTGATCAGTAAGGAGGAAGCTTAGGGAGACACCGTTGACTTTTTTCAAGCCACTCTCCTAGGGCAGCTTGAAGCTCTTTCTTAACTCTCAGCCTTACACATGATCTCTTCTAGGGCTTCTGTCTGTATTCGAAACTGAATCTCAACTTCTCACTTGGGTTTCAAAGCTCAGTGCTACCTAGCCCTTGCTTTCTTCTCCAGGCTAATCTTACCATTCCACCTCATCTTCCTTACGGCCTAGCCATTGCCTTCTTTCAGATCCTTGTACATACCAAGTTTTTTCTATTTCAAGACATACAAAGCTGCTGATTCTTCAACAGGAATGCTTTCCCCGAGCTCATCTTCCAAACACTCTTTGCCCTTCAGTTACTAGCTTTATACACTATTTGCTGGAAACCTTCTCTCAACACTCTGAATTAATTATCATGCCCCTCTCCCCACTGTTACTTTCCATCTTAAACTTTTGCTTGCTTCTTTTCTAACACCTATTATAATTCATGGTTGTTTATCTGATTGTGTCCTTTCCACCAGATTATTAGCTCAATGAAAAAGGAATTCTAGTTACCCTGTTCACCATCATACCCAGCATCTAATCAGAGTGTCTGGCACATGAAAACAATTCATAAGTATATGGAAGATGAGTAAGTGAGTCGATAAATAATTGACAAATTGTAAAGCCTTTTTGTTTAGGCCACTACATTGCTTAACACAGTAATAGCCACCATTTACCAGACACTAGGCTTTGCAGGACTATCTTTTTCGATTTTATAACAATCCTCTGAAGAAGCTACTGTCATCACCACCACATTTTAGAAAGAGAAACAGAAGCTCACAAGTATGAAGTTATTTGCCCCAAACCCAGACAGATAGTAAAGGGAGAAGTAACAGTATCTGAACCTAGTTCCAACTTACTGAGTAGTTCTAGCCTGTAACTATTACACACACCATTAATATTAAATCCCTTGTTAAGAATCAGGAGTTCCTAATTATTTATACGGGGACTACATTTTAGATAACTGCCTAAAACCACATTTAAACGTGTACCCAAGATGACAATAGATCTAATCACAAATTGACTGTAATAGGAGTTCACTCCTATTATATTCTTGATTACTACAGCTAGAAGTCTCAGGATGGCAAGTTTCTCTCTTCCAAAGAGCAAAGTGACAGTAAAGGAACTGGAAGAGCTTAGAGCTCCAAGATTGTTTTGCTTAGTGAGGCTTCCCTTTAGTCACTAGCTCTGTAGCTACATCTAAGAGAAGTCAAATGTGAGTATCAGTTTGCTAAAAGAGCTAGATCTAAACTATTCTGAACATCAATGTTGATTTACCAATTAAATACCCCAGAGCAGTTCATAGGAGCATGCCTTGGTGTCTCCCTGGAAGAAATATACAGGCAACCTAGAATTCACTGCTTCCTCCTTCGATGATATACGTTACCATTTCTGCCTAATTAGAGTTACTCCTTTTCCCTCTTAATAGCTTTCCTATGCATATTTGTCCCCATTTATGTAATATAAACAGTGGCACCATCTGAGTTACTGTAATCGCTACAGTTTGAGTAAAGTCTATGAAGACATCAGTGAAAACACCAGTTCTCCATGATCACCAGTCCATAAAATATCTTAATTCAAATGCCACCAAGAATCAGATGAGCAGTATAGTGAATCGCAAACAATGAAATCAATTTTCCCCCATGTTCCTCCCAGATCCGGCAAAAAATCTACTCCCAGGTTGAGCTTTTGTGCTGACTTTCATCCCAGAGCACAACTTTACAGCAGAGTTATAAACCCCTAAATTGCTGACACAGCCTTAATTATAGCTATGCTGGTGACATCGTTCTAATGAACTCTTTGTTATTTTATGTGGCCTGGGATTCCCAGAACAAGCATTGTCTAAATGTACAAACACACTGGTCAGGGTTTAGTGGGATATTTTTGGAATGGATTATTAGAAGATGTGTGAGTGTAGCTTTTAATGCAAATATGAATTATGTAAATTTTAATGTGTGTGAAATCACAATGGCAATAGCATTGGCCATTACAGAAGACACTTGAAATATGAATCTTCCCAATTTAAAAATGTATCAATATTAAAAAGGAGAAAAAAATTACCTGTAAACTGTATTTATGTTTCTATTATTTCCTCTATTTGTCATATTCAACAATTTGACTTTTAAACTGAAGTACCAGTCGCCATTTTTCAGCTCCATAAAAACCAGTGTTCTCAAAATGTAATGTGCTTATGAAGTGCAATCCAGTTAAAATTCGGATTTTGATTTGGTATATATGGAGCAGGGCCTTGGATTATGCATTTTTCACAAGCTTCTGGTCCATATCACTATTTATTTGGAATGGAATTTCTAAAAGAGATTTGGGTTACCACTCTACTGTTTTTATAGCATTCAAAATCACTCTGAAAATATGTTGGGTAACAGATTCACACCCAGAAATATGTGTTTTCTTACAAGTTGGAGATATGATTTTTAAAAAATTAAAAATCCTGTAACTTGTTATCTAAACATTCTTTGCTATTCGTTCTAGCACTGTTTAAAAAAAAAAACAAAAAGCTTCTGGAAAATCAATGACTTTGGAACTGAAGGGAGTATCTTAAAAATACCATGAAAAAAGGCAAACAACCAATATGACACACCATATTGTTAATTTAGGGAAAGAATACTCAGAAGTAAAGTTAATGCTAAGAAGACAAAAAGCAGCATGAAAACCAACGTTTGTAGATTTACATCTCCCAATCTTTTTTTTTTTTAAGATTCTATTTGTGTGTGTGTCAGAGAGAGAGAGAGAGAGAGAGAGAGAGTACAAGCAGGGGGAGTAGCAGGCAGAGGAAGAAGTAGGCTTCCCACTGAGCAAGGAGCCCAATGTGGGACTCCATCCCAGGATCTGGGGGATCATAACCTGAGCTGAAGGCAGATGCATAACTGTCTGAGCCAACCAGGCATCCCAACATTTCCCATTCTTTAAATGTATTCTCATAGGAAAAGGAGACTTGAATCCTCCAAGTTTCTTAAGTGTTTGAGGACTTCAAAATATACCCCTTGCCTGAATACATGGACCCTATTATATTTAAAAGCTAGCTGAAAACAAAACAAGGAACCTCACAATATACTATTTCCCTGATTCTCTTTGTTTCAAGCTTGATATCTTAAGATGATGAACTATGCTGTTTTGCAACATAAGGATGCTGCATCACCTTTAAGGAAAATCTTAGGAGGAAAGTTGGCTCAAAAGCAATAATCTTAAAAGTCCACTTAGGTACTGTGTTAAAACAATAAAAAAGCCACTCATTTTAAGAGGTTAATGAACATAATATTAAAGGATTAGATTATAAACACCTAGGGGGGAAAAGTCCATTTAAAAAAGCATCACATAGAAGATGTTAGGCCACGTTCTGTGACTACAGATTTCAATTTCTACTCTGAAAACAAAACAAAACAAGATAATAGACACATAAGACTGCTATTAAACTTACAGGGTTTACTCAAAATCTGAATCTATTTCATTGTACTGGGAAATTCAAACGTCAATTGACATAGGAAAGTGAAGGGGCCACTTAAGTGCCCTATAGAAATGAATATACATTCTGTCATATTTATTAGATAAATTATATCTCCAACTTGAGAAAACATGTATTTCTGCGTATGAACTGCCGCTCAGATATTTGCAAAGGGGCTCTTGAATGGCTTGTGTGATTCACAAATTTGACACGATATCAGATGAAATATTAATAATACAGCAACACAGAGAGATGGGGAAGATAAGAGAGTAGGAGATCCTAAGCTCACCTTGTCCCATGGACACACCTAGAAAATAACCGCATCAGTGCAACCAACTCAGAAAATAAACCCCAGGATGATAGAAGAGACTTTCCTCTGCTTGTCATAGAAAGGAGGGTATTATGCTGAGCGAAATAAGTCAATCAGAGAAAGACAATTATCATATGATCTCTCTGATATGAGGAACTTGAGGGGCAGGGTGGGGGGTTGTGGGGGGTAGGGAGGGAAAAATAATGAAACAAGATGGGATGGGGAAGGAGACAAACCATAAGAGACTTCTAATCTCATAAAACAAACTGAGGGTTACTGGGGGGTGGGAGGGTAGGGATAGGGTGGATGGGTTATGGACATTGGGGAGGGTTTGTGCTTTGGTGAATGCTGTGAAAGATGTAAGCCTGATGATTCACAGACCTGTACCCCTTGGGCAAAGGTCATATCAAAAAGAGTAGAAAGTCTTGGTTACAATTTCAGAGGTTAGGCTTCTTGACAGTGTCTTCTTACTCTTTACATCCTGAGAACTGGAATAGAGCAGAGGAACACAGGGGATGGGAGGGAAAACTGAATGGGAAGAAATCAGAGAGGGAGACAAACCATGAGAGACTCTGGATTCTGGGAACCAAACTGAGGGTTACAGAAAGGAGGGGATTGGGGAGATGGGGTAACCAGGCGGTGGGTATTAAGGTGGACACGTGTTGGGATGATCACTGGGTGTTATACACAACTAATGAACTGTTGAATATTACTACAAAAACTTATGAGGTACTATATGCTGGCTAACTGAACATCATCATCATCATCATAAGAGAGAATTAAAAAAAAAAGAGTAGAAAAGGCAGAGATGCAGTTGGGCATCAAACTCCCAGGAAAACTAATGACAAATGAAGAGATACCACATGCCCAGAGAAGAAAGAGGAACAGACCCCCCAAACATCCCAGAAACAGGGGGCCTGCATTGAAAAGATTAGTTCCCATAACATTTGGCACTGAAAACCAGTTGGGCTTCACTTCATGAGTTTTTATAGCCAGTGGAGCTTAACTCCAAGTAATTTAAAAATTGGTGGGCTTGGCTCTGGGAGAGCTGAAGGGCATCAAGTAATGGAGTCACCACCTTAAGCATATGAAACAGCCCCACAGAGATACAGCATAGAAATAGTCTGAAAAGTGCCTGGGGTTTACAGAAAGGAGATTTATTTACTCATCTTAGAATATATTCTGAAGAAGCAGGGATCTTTACAAGACTTCTCCAAGAACAAAAGAGCTGGAGGGCACCATTTCTCTCCCCCGCTTCCTGGACTAGATACCCAGACACCTGCAGGAACCGGCGAGAACACTCACCACCTCGCATGCTAATACCACATGCCCTACCCCTGTATTCTCTTGTGGACGGTCCCATCCAATCCATCCTGTTCAGCAGGAATCCATCCAAACTGGCTCCTGCCTAGTCTCATCCTACAAGTAGCCCCAGCAGGGACTGCCACCACTCCACAGTGACTCCTGCCATGAGGAGAAGGTAATATAACCAAACATACCACTACCCTTACGGTCCCAGCAGCTGAAAATTATAACTGGCACTACAGAGAAAGGGCCTTCCAGTCAGTAAATTTGCAGCTCTGGTAGGCATCTGGCCTGACTGTTGTCTCTGCCCACCAACAAAAGCCTCTCTGGGGACAAAGGAAAAGCACCTATTGGTGACTGCGACCATAGCTGCAACAGACAGACTGAAGGCAGACATCTAGTTTCTCTGTAGGCCCCACCCACCAACAAAGCCTCTCAGGGGACAGTTCAGTGCAACTAAAACATCAGGAAACAGGCTGAGAGCAGGTATCTGGTCTGATCCTCACTGCCCAACGATCAGTACATCATGGCCCCAGAGTGGCCTTTAGCAACAGAGGGACCAAACCCATCCCAGAAAAGGCAAAGAGACCACTGCATCCAACTAGACTGAAGGCAAATGTGGTTCAGCTAGAAGAGCAGGGCACATGCAACCTATAAAGTAGCCATTCCTGAAGTGGCTATTTCTGCTAAATAGTGGACATTGTGCTACAGGGCACCACAGGTCCTCTTCTTCATAAGGTGATGAGTTTTAATATCGGCAGACAAAAATTACATTCCTAATACATGAAAACAAACATAGACAAGATGAGGAAACAGAGGAATATGTCCAAAATGAAATAACAGGATAAAACCACAGCAAAAGAGTTAATGAAATGGAGATCCATGATATATATCATAAAGACCTCAAATTAATGGTCCTAGCTACCTACTGGATTTGAGAAAATAGTGGAGGATCTCAGACCTTCAACAAAATGATAGAAAATATAAAAAAAGAATCAGAAATGAAGAGCTCAATAATCAAAATTAAAAATACACTAGAGGAATCAATAGTCAATTATAAGAGACACAAAAAGAAATCAGCAAGCTGAATGACAGATTAATGGAAAGCAACCTATCCAAATATCAAAAAGAAAAAAAAAGTAAAAAAAAGTGGGAACAGATTAAGGGATCTATGCAACATCGTCAAGCATAATAACACCATTATAGGGATTGCAGAAGAAGAAGAGAGAAAAAGGGGGTAAAATATTAATTTGAAGGAACAATAACTGAAAACTTCTCTAACCTGGGGAAGGAAATGGATATCCAAATTCAGGAGGGGTCCAGAGAGCTCCCCAAAAAATCAGCTCAAGGAGGTCCACACCAAGGCACATAGTAATTAAAATGGCAAAACGAAGTGATAGAGAATTTTAAAACCAGCAAGAGGAAAGAAAACAAGGGAAACCCCATAAAGTTCTCAGCTGACTTTTTTTTTTTTTAATTTTATTTTTATTATTTGCCCAAGGGGTACAGGTCTGTGAATCATCAGGCTTACATCTTTCACAGCATTCACCAAAGTCAGCTGACTTTTTAGCGACAACTTTGCAGACCAGAAAAGAGTGGCATAATATATTCAAAGTGCTGAAAGGAAAACAAAACAAAACAAAACCCTGAAGCCAAGAATATTCTATCCAGCAAGGCTATCATTCAGAATGGAAGTAGAGATGAAAAGTTTTTCAAAAGTTTTCCAGACAAACAGAAGTTAAAGGAGTTCATTACCGTTAAACCAGCCTTATAAGAATTGTTCAAGAAAATTCTTTCGATGAAGACAAAAGGCCATAAGTCAGACTAAGAACATTAGGAAAGGAAAAAAAAAATGGTGCACCTGGGTGGTGCTGTCAGTTAAACCACTGACATTTGGTTTTGGCTCAGGTAGTGATTTCATAGTCTTGATCACAACCCTGAGATCCCTGGGAACACTGGGTTGTGAGATGGAGCCCCACATCAGGTTCTGGGCTCAGCACAGAGTTTGTGTCTCCCTCTCCCTCTGCCCCCCCCCCACTGCTTGCTCTGTCTCTCTCTAAAAAGAATAAATAAGTCTTTTAAAAAAAAGGAGGGCGCCTGGGTGGCTCAGTGGGTTAAAGTCTCTGCTTTCAGCTCAGGTCATGATCTCAGCATCCTGGGATCGAGGCCCACATCGGGCTCTCTGCTGAGCAGGGAGTCTGCTTCCTCCTCTCCTTGTCTCTCTGCCTGCCTCTCTGCCTACCTGTACTCTCTCTCTGTGTCAAATAAATAAAAATAAAAACTTTAAAAAAAAAAGGAAAGGAAAAAATTACAGTTACATATGAACATAATAAAGTCTTAGATTAATCACTTATAAAACTAGTACAGATGTTAAAGCACAAAAACAGTAAAATCAATTATATCTATAAAAATCAGTCAAGGGATTCACAAAATAAAAGGATGTAAAATATGGTATCATACATATAAAATGTGGGGAGGGGGAAATAAAAATGTATTACTTTTACATAGGGCTTAAACTTAAGTGACATCAACTTCATATAGATTGCTATATGCCTAAGATGTTATACATGGAATCTAATGATAGCCACAAATCAAAAACCTGTAATAGATATGCAAAAAAATAAAAAGAAGGCAATCCAAGCATATCACTAAAGAAAACAAACCACAAGGAAAAGAGCAAGAGAAGAAAGGAACAGAGTTTAACTATAAAAGTAACTATAAACAAATAAAAAAACGACAATAAGTACACATCTACCAGTCATTACTTTTAGTGTAAATGGACTACATGCTTCAATCAAAACATATAGGGTTGCTGAATGGATAAAAATGCAAGACCCATGTATATACTGCCTACAAGGGACTCACATCAGAACTAAGGACACATGCAGATTGAAGGTGAAGCAATGGAAAAACACTTATGCAAATGGAAGGAAAAAGAAACTGGTGTAGCAAAACTTTTATCAGACAAAATAGACTTTAAAGCAAAGACTGTAGCAAGAAACAAAGGAGGACACTGCCTAGTGAAAAAGACAACAAACCTACAAGAGGATATAACAACTGCAGATATTTATGCACCCAAAATGGGAGCACCAAATACATAAACCAACCATTAAAAGACATAAAGGAAGAAACCGACAGTAATATAATAATAGTAGGGCACTTCACACACCCTACTTGCAACCATGGATAAATCATCCAGACAGAAAATGAACAAGGGAACAGTGGTTTTGAATGACACATTGGAGCAGATGGACCTAACAGATATATTCAGAACATTCCATATTAAAACAGCAAAATACACTATTCTTTTCAAGTGTACATAGAATATTCTCTAGAATAGATCACATATTAGGATACAAAACAAGTCTTGATAAATTCAAAAAGAAATCATATCACATATTGTTTTTTACTAAAACATTACAAAACTAGAAATTCAATCACCAGAAAAAAATCTGGAAACAACACAAATACATGGGAGCCAAATAACATGCTACTAAACGATGGATTGATCAATTAAGAAATCATAGAAATGAATGTAAATGAAAACACAACAGTCCAAAATCTTTGAAATGCATCAAAAGCAGTTCTAAAAGGCAAGATTATAGCAAAACAGACCTACCTCAAGAAGAAAAATCTCAAATAAAACCTAAACTTATATGCAAAGAAGCTAGAAAAAGAAGAACAAACAAAGCCTAAACCAGAAGTAAGAAAATAAAGATAATGGCAGAAAGAAGTGAAATAGAAACTAAAAAATAACAGATCAATGAAACCAAAGGCTGGTTCTTTGAAAGATCAACAAAACTGATAAGCCTTTAGCCAAACTCATCATAAAAGAGGATAAAGAATTCAATATCAGAAGGGAAGGAGGGGAAGTAAAAACCAACACCACAGAAATCACAAAGGATTATAAGATTATAAAAAATTATATGTTAATGAATTAGATAACCTAGAAGAAATGAACAAATTCCTAGAAACATACAACCTTACAAAACTAAATCAAGAAGAAATAGAAAACCTGAATAGACTGATTCCTAGGAAAGACATTGAATTGGTAATAAAATAACTCCCAATCAACAAAACTCCAGATGGCTTCCTAGGTGAATTCTACCAAACATTTCAAGAAGAGTTAATACCTATTCTTCAACTATTCCAAATAATAAAAGAGGAAGGAAAGCTTTCAAATTCATTCTACAAGCCCAGCATTACCCTGATACCAAAACCAGAAAAAGACACTGTGAAAAAGAGAACTGCAGGTCAGTATCTCTGACAAACATAGATGTAAAAGTCCTCAACAAAATATTAGCAACACATATCCAACATTATGTTAAAAAATCATTTACCACAGTCAAGCAGGATCTATTCCAGGAATGCAAGCATGGTTCAATATTGACAACAGTATCAATGTGATGCATCACATTAACAAGAGAAAGGATAAAAGCTATATGATCATTTCAGGAGATCAAAAAAATGAATTTGACTAAGTAATGGATATTCACAAAACAAAGTGTAAGCAAAATAGGGTTAGAGAGAACATACCTCAACATAATATAGGCTAGAGATGAAAAACCACAGCTAATGTAATACTTAATGGCAAAAACCAGAACTTTTTGTCTATGATCAAGTACAAGACAAGGATGTCCAGTCTCGCTGCTTTTATTCAACATAGTACTAGAAGTCCTAGCCATAGCAATCAAACAAAAAATGAAAGGCACAAAAGTTGATAAAAAAGTAAAACTTCCACTATTTACAGATGACATAATACTATATATTAAAAAAACCAACCAAATAGCAATCCTTAAGGCATGTGGCTAGCTCAGACAGTAGAGCACGCAACTCTTGATCTTGGGGTTGTGAGTTGGAGCCCCATGTTGGGACTAGAGTTTACTTTAAAAAAACAAAGAATATTAAAAACAAACAAATAAACAAACAAAACTCTGATGACTGCCAAAGAAAACTACTAGAATGGATAAATGAATTCAGTAAAATCATAGGATACAAAGTAGATATACAGAAATCCTTTGCATTTCTATACAACAGTAATTAAGTAGCAAAAGAAAATTTAGGAAACAATCTCATTTACAATTATACCCAAAATAGTAACATACCAGGAATAAACTTAACCAAGGAGGTGAAAGATCTGTATTCTCAAAGCTGCAAACAAATGGAAAAACACTCCATGCTTGTTTTGGAAGAACTGATGTTGTTAAAACATCCATGCTACCAAAAACAATCTACAAATTTAATGCACTCTTTCCAAACACCAACAACATTTTTCACAGAATTAGAACAAGTAAGGCTAAAATTTCTATGAAACCACAAAAGATTACAATCAAAGTAAGCTTAAGAAGAACAAAGATGGAGGTATCACAATCCCAAATTTCAAGACATAATACAAAACTGTAACAATCAAAACAGTATGATATTGATACAAAAATGGACATGTACATCAATGGAACAGAAGAGAAAGTCCAGAAATGAACCCACATTCTTATGGTCAATTAAGAAGGAAAGATAAAGAATAGGAAAAAGATATACTCTTCAACAAATGGTGGTGGGAAAACTGGGTTGTTACATCCAAAAAAATGATACTAGACCACTTTTGTATACCATATCCAAAAAATAAACTCAAAATGGATTAAATGTGAGACCTGAAATCATATAATATCCAGGAGAAAATATAGGCAGTGATCTCATTGACATCAGCCACAGAAACATTTTTTTAGATATGTCTCCTTTGGCAAGGGAAACAAAAGCAAAACTGAACTATTAGGACTACACAGAAATAAAAAGATTTTGCACATTGAAGAAAGCCACCAAAAACAAAAAACAACAAACAAACAAACAAACAAAACCCCAAATAGGCAACCTATTCAATGGGAGAAGGTATTTGTAAATGATACATCCTATAAAGTGTTGATATCCAAAATATGAAAAACTCAAAGAAGTCAACACCAAAAAAATAAATAATCTGATTAAAAGTGGACAGAGGACCTGAATAACATTTTTCTAAAGAAGACATATGGATGGCCAAAAGACACTGAAAAGATGTTCATCTTCAATTATCATTAACAAGTTAAAACTATAATATCACATTAAATGTTAGAATGGCTAAAATAAAAAACAGAAGAAATAACAGGTGTTGGCAAGGATGTGAAGAAAAAGGAACCCTCTTACATTTATGGTGGGAATGCAACCTGGTGCAGCTACTGGAAAATAGTATGGAGGTTACTAAAAAATTTTTAAAAAAATTACCATATGAACCAGTAATTCCACTACTGGATATTTACCCAAAGAAAACAAAAATATGAATTCAGTAAGATACATACACCCCTATGTTTACTGTAGCATTCTTTATAATAGCCAAGATATGGAAGCAACTCAGTGTCTATCAATAGATGCAAGGATAAAGAAGATGTGGTACACACACACACACACACACACACACAAACAATGTATTATTAGTCATGAAAAAGAATGAAATCTTGCCATTTGTAACAATGTGGATAGACCTGGAGAGTATAATGCTAAGTGAAGTAAGTCAGTCAGAGAAGACAAATACCATATGATTTCACTCATATGTGGAATTTAAGAAACAAATGAACGAACAAACAAGAGACAAACATTCTCTTAAACACAGAATGGTTGGTTGCCAGAGGAGAAGTAGGTGGCAGGATGAGGGAAATACATAAAGGAGATTTAAGACTGTGGCATTTTAAGATATGGCATTTTGACTTATATTGATGAGAAGTGAGAAATGTAGAGAATTGTTGAATCATTATATGATACACTTGAAACTAATATAACCTTGCATTTTAACTATACTTGAATAAATCAAATAGTATAACAACACGTATCCTAATTGGAACTGTATGCACTCAAAGTTTGTGGCATCTCAGACAGTTTACAGTCTACCTTCAGGCACAGTGCAATTTTGTTCAAGAGGGGAGGAATGCAAGGGTTTCAAGGAAAATATTTAAAAGGCAGAGGACTGTATTTAATTCTTATATAGAGCCTTTAGAGTCATACAGCTTAAAAACACTTTCAAACATTTAGTCTGGGGATTTTTAAACCTTTTAGCTAAGTAAAACATTGTACAATATATAAAACAGATACATACAACCAGATTTGCTCTGGTTGAGGTCCCTCTGCTCTCCTGGAGTCTCATACTTCTTCCTCCATGTGCTATCTTTTATATTCCTGAAGACATTGCCTGAGGTAGACTATTCAACGTATGGTCTAATTCAAAACCTATATATTACTCTAGAACTATAAAATTACTTGTCAAATAGCACACATACACTTGCCATCAGAACCTGAACTAGAATTTGAGTAAGTTCTCCTTATTCTTGGTCTACAGCCAGGCACTACCATGATATTGGGTTGCCCCAATTGATAGGGCAGTTAGGTATCTCTACTTAGAATTTTAAGTGAAGTATGTTTCTCAATGCACACACCAGGACAATGATTTCCTAGCTTTTCTTCTGGTTCATGAATTAAAGACTGCTTCCCGTAACCCAAATTACTATAGTTTTAATGACATGTTACTTAAGAATTCAGAAGTTTTTTCTTTATATATATATTATACCTTTATTAAGATATAATTTAATACCATAAAATTCATACTTTTAAAATTCAGTAGTATTGTGTATATTTCACAGAGTTGTACAAACATCACCGCTACCTAATTCTAGAACATATCACCACCTCAATAAAGAGCCCCATAAAAATTAACATAGAAGTCACCCCTTATTCTTACCCATCTCCAGGCCATGGAAACTACTTATCTGTTTTCTCCCTATGGATTTTTCATAAAATTGAATCCTATATTATATGGCATTTTTGACTGTCTATGTTCATTTAACAAATATTTTCAAGGTTTATGCATGTTCGAGCATGCTGCAGGACTCTGTTCCTTTTTACGGCCAAAAATATTCCTTTTTATGTATAAACCACGTGATTTTTATACATTCAGCAGCTGAGGGACATTTGAGCTGTTTCTACTTTTCGCCATTATGAGTAGTGGTGCTATAAATAGTTGTGCACTAGATTTGGAGTAGGTGTGTTTTAAGTTCTCAGGTATTAACTAGGAGTGGAATTGCTGGGTCACATAGTAACATTATGTGTAACATTTCAGAGGGCAGTCCAAGATGGTGGCATAGGAAGGCCTGAACTCACTTTCTCCCACAAACATACCTAGTTTGAACCTACATATCAAGTAATTCCCCCTGAGGAACAAGTGAGTGCTATTTCAATAGCTTCTGCACAATAAATGACAGAGGGTCACATAGTGAAGGTTGGAATGGAGGGAGACATGGTAATAGGAACACCATACCCAATGCAACAACCTACAATATGGAGAGATATCACTGAGGAGTCTGCATGTACTTACCTACCCTGGGGGATGGGGAAAAAGTTTAAATTCAGTTTAAAAGGCAATGAGACTATAAGTGAAGGAAATCTATTTACTAACCCTAAAGCATCCACCAGAGACCACTAAACTGTTGGAACTCTCTTTGGGGTCAGAGGTACTGATGAGCACCAATTTTTTGCATCCTCCTCAGCTGTCTCTTCAAAGCAGCCTGGTGTGGCACACCCTGGGACCCCCTCATTCATGTATATACCAGCACCAGCTGTCTCACTGGGGCAGCCACAGAACACACACTTCAGGAGAGCCCTGGCTCATGTCCAATCTAGGCAGCTATCCTCAAAAGGCAGCTCTGGTATGGCCATCCCAAGACCTTCCAGAACCAATGCCCACTACAACTTTAGCCAACCAGTTAGCCTGGCACAGTGTGCCTGATCCAGCCACCCACCAAGGCAACCCCCATGCAGCGTGCCCAGAGACCCCACCAGGCTGTCCCCACTTCGGTTTCAGCTGTCCTACAAAGCTGACCCCAGCGAAGTATGTTTCAGATTCTCCCAGCCACTGTCCATTCCAGTTTCAGCTATCTCATGAAGGTGGCTCCAACAAAGAGAGACCCAGGAACCTTGGACTGTGCCTACTTCTGTTCCAGCTGTTCTGCTAGGGTGGCACTGCGATGGTGCACCCAGGACCCCTGGACATCACCCATACCAGCTCCAGTAGACCCACTAGGGTAGTCCCAATGCAATGCATCCTGGGATTTCCTCAGTCTACATACACTTTAGCCCTAGCCAGCCCTTAAAACCTCTAGGAATACAGTTTACAGAGAAGATGCTCCTAAACAAGGCTTCTCCTTCAAGACTGGGAAAGGTAGCTGTTATACTTAATTCACAGAAACAAATACAGAAAGTAAAAAAAAAATGAGCAGAGGATTATGTTCTTCATGAAACAACAAGAGAAAACCCCAGAGGTACAGGAAAACCAATGAAATGAAAATATGAGTTCAAAGTAATTGTCATAAAGATGCTCACTGAATGAACTTGGGAAAAAAATTAGAGGAACACAGTGAGAACTCCAACAAAGAGTCAGAAAATTTAAAAGTGACCCAACCAGAATACAGTAGCAGAAATAACGGAAATGAAAAATACACTACAGGGAATCTACGGCAGATTAGATGATAGAGAAAAATGGATTGGCAATCTGGAAGACAAAATAGTGGAAATCACTCAATTAGAACCACAAAAGGAAGAAAAAAGTGTTAAAACAGGATAGTTTAAGAAACCTCTGAGACAACATTCACATTATAAGGGTTCTAGAAAGAGAAGAGAAAGAGAAAGGGACAGAATATTTATTTTAAGAAATAATAGCTAAAATATCCCTAATCTTGGGAAGGAAACAGTCATCCAGGTCCAGAAAGCAGAGAGAATCTCAAATATGATGAACCCAAAGAAATCCATAACAAGATACAATAAAAATGGCACAAGTTAAAGGAGAATCCAAAAGGCAGCAAGAGAAAAAACAGAGTTATATGCAAGGTAAGTCCCATAAGATTATCAACTGATTTTTCAGCAAAACTTTGTAGTTTCAGCAAAACTTTGTAGAAGAGAGTGGCTGGATATATTTAAAACGCTAAAAGGGAAAAACTTATATCCAAGATTATTTTATACAGCAAGAATATCATTCAGAACTGAAGGATAGATAAAGAGTTTCTCAGGCAAAAACTAAAGGAGCTCATCACCACTAAATAGGCATGACAAGAAATGTTGAAGGGTCTTTTTTTTTTTTTTCTTTTCTGACTCCTTTTATTTTTTTTTTAATTTTATTTTTATTATTTGCCCAAGGGGTACAGGTCTGTGAATNTTATCATTCAGAACTGAAGGATAGATAAAGAGTTTCTCAGGAAAAAACTAAAGGAGCTCATCACCACTAAATAGGCATGACAAGAAATGTTGAAGGGTCTTCTTTTTTTTTTTTTTCTTTTCTGACTCCTTTTATTTTTTTTTTTAATTTTATTTTTATTATTTGCCCAAGGGGTACAGGTCTGTGAATCATCAGGCTTACATCTTTCATAGCTTTCACCAAAGCACAAACCCTCCCCAATGTCCATAACCCATCCACCCTATCCCTACCCTCCCACCCCCCAGTAACCCTCAGTTTGTTTTATGAGATTAGAAGTCTCTTATGGTTTGTCTCCTTCCCCATCCCATCTNTAAAACCTCACTACTAAAGGTAAATATATAGCAAATGCAGTGATTTAACCACTTAAAAACTTGTATGNAACCCCTCACTACTAAAGGTAAATATATAGCAAATGCAGTGATTTAACCACTTAAAAACTTGTATGAAGGTTAAAAGACAAAAATAGTAAAATCAACTATACCTACATTAAGTAATTTAGGGATACACAAAATAAAAAGTTGCAAAATGTGACATCAGTAACAAAGGTGTGTGTGTGTGTGTGTGTGTGTGTGTGTGTGTGTGTGTGTGTGGAGAGAGAGAGACAGTAAAAGTGTTATGCTTTTAGAATGTATATGAAGTTAAGTGACTATAAGCCTAAAACAGATTGTTCCATATATAGGTTAATATATATGATCCTCATGGTAACAACAAACCAAAAATATACAATAGATACACAAAAAATAAAGTGAAGGAACTCAAATATAACACTAAAGAAAATCATCAAACCACACAGGAAGATATTAAGAGAAGAAAGGAGCAAAGAACTCCAAAAACAATCAGAACACAAGTAACAAAATGGCAATAAATACCTACCTATTCGTAGTTACTTTAAATGTAAAAGGAAGAAATGCTCTAATCAAAAGTTTGGCTGAATGGATAATAAAACAAACAAGATCCAACTACATAGAGTGTGTTCTTTACAAGGGACTCCTTTCTGATCTAAAGAACAATAGGCTGACAATGAAGAGATGGATAAATATGACCATGCAAACAGAAATAAAAAGAAAAATACATTTGCAATACTCATATAAAACAAAATAGACTTTGAAACAAAGACTGTGACAAAAGACAAAGGAGGACATTACAAATAATAAAGGGGCAAATTCAAGAAAGAGATGACCCATTTGTAAATATTTATGTACCCAATATGTAAATATATTAAGAATATTAACAGACATTAATGAAAAACAATTTACAGTAAGATAATGATACTAGTTGATTTTAATACCCCACTTAACATCAGTGGATAGATTATCCAGACAGAAAATCAATAAGAAAACACTGGCCTTTACACATTAGACCAGATGGACTTGATATATATAGAACATTTCATTCCAAAATTGCAGAATACACATTTTTTTTTCAAGTACACATGGGACTTTCTTCAGGATAGATCACATGTTAGGATATAAAACAAGTCTCCGTAAATTCAAGAAGACTAAAATCTTTTCAAGCATCTTTTCTAATCACAGCGGTATGAAATCAGACATCAATTACAAGAAGAAAACTCAAAAAAAAATGCAAATGCATGGAAATGAAACAACCAATGGGTGAATGAATAAATCAAAGTCTAAATCACAAAATACCTTGAGATGAATAAAAATAAAAACACAACTTTCCAAAATCTGTGGGATGTAGCACTCGGAAAACTATAAGACTTTGATGAAAGAAATTAAAGACACCAGAAATGGAAAAATAAACCATGTTCACAAACTGGAAGAATATTTTGAAAAAGTAGATACTACCTAAAGCAACTTATATATCCAACTCAATTCTTATCAAAATACCAGTGACATATTTACCAAACCTATTTACCAAACCTAGAACAAATAATTATAAAATTTGTATGGAACCACAAAAGTCCCCAAATGAGGCAAAGCAATCTTGAGAAAGAAGAATGATGGGGAAGGGAACATGCCTCTTGATTTCAAAATATATTACAAAGCCGAAGTAATCAAAACAGTATGGTACTGATGTGAAAACACACACATAGACCAAAGGAATAGAGAGCCCAGAAATAAACACACTAGGCAGCTACATGCAAAAGAATGAAACTGGACCACTATCTTACACCATATATAAAAATAAATTCAAAAGGGATTAAAGAGTTGAATAGAAGACCTGTAACCATAACTCCTTAAAGAAAGCATAGGTAGTAAGCTCTTTGACATTAGCCTTAGCAATATATTTTGGACTCTTTCCTCAGGCAAGGGCAACAAAGCTTATATAAACATATGGTATCATATCTAACTAAAAAGCTACCGTACAGCAAAAGAAACCATCAACGAAAAGGCAACATACTGAATGTGAAAAGATTTACAAATAATACACGTAATAAGAGGTTAATGTCCAGGAAGGAGCAAGATGGTAGAGGAATAGGAGGCTGATTATCATCAGATCCCAGGAGTTCAGCCAGATAGTTACCAAACCATTCTGAACACCTACAAACTCAACAGGAGATCGAAGAGAAGAGCAGCAATTCTAGGAACAGAAAATCGACGACTTTCCATAAGTTTCGGGTCTCTTCTGATTTGGTTAGTGTATATTTTTCTGGGGTCATTGCTACCCTTTTAGTATTTTGTTCTCTCACTCATCTATTCTTATCTGGATAAATGACAAGATGGGAAAACTCACCACACACACACACACACAAACACACACACACACACACACACAAAGAACAAGAGGCAATACTGATGGCTAGGGACCTAATCAATACAGACATTAGTAATATGTCAGAACTAGAGTTCAGAATGACAATTATCAAAGTGCTAGCTGGGCTCAAAAAAAGCATGGAAAATATTAGAGAATCCCTCTCTGGAGAAATAAAAACCCTTTCTAGAGAAGTAAAAGAACTAAAATCTAACCAAGTTGAAATTTAAAAAGCTATTAATGAGGTGCAATAAAAAATGGAGGCATTTGGGGTGCCTGGGTGCCTCAGTGGGTTAAATCCTCTGTCTTTGGCTCAGGTCATGGTCTCAGGGTCCTGGGATTGAGCCCCACATTGGGCTCCTTGCCTGGCAGGGAGCCTGCTTCCTCCTTTCTGCCTGCTTCTCTGCCTACTTGTGATCTCTCTCTCTCTGTCAAATAAATAAATAAAATCTTAAAAAAAATGGAGGCTCATACTGCTAGGATAAATGAGGCAGAAGAGAGAATTAATGATATAGAATACCAAATGATAGAGAATAAAGAATCTGAGGAAAAGAGAAACAAACAACTACTGGACCATGAAGGGAGAATTCGAGAGATAAGTCATACCATAAGACGAAACACTATTAGAATAATTGGGGTCTCAGAAGAAGAAGAAAGAGAGAGAGGGGCAGAAGGTATACTGGAGTAAATTATAGTACAGAATTTCCCTAATTTGGTGAAGGGAACAAGCATCAAAATCCAGGAGGCACAGAGAACTCCCCTCAAAATCGACAAAAATAGGTCCACACCCTGTCATCTAATAGTAAAACTTACAAGTCTTAGTGACAAAGAGAAAATCCTGAAAGCAGCTCGGGACAAGAGGTCTGTAACATACAATGGTAGAAATATTAGACTGACAGAAGACCTACCCACAGAGACCTGGCAGGCCAGAAAGAACTGGCAAGATATATTCAGAGCACTAAATGAGAAAAATATGCAGCCAAGAATACTATATCCAGCTAGGCTGTCATTGAAAATAGAAGGAGAGATAAAAGCTCCCAGGACAGGGTGCCTGGGTGGCTCAGTGGGTTAAAGCCTCTGCCTTCGGCTCAGTTCATGATCTCAAGGTCCTGGGATTGAGGACCACATCGGGCTCCCTGCTCTGCAGGGAGCCTGCTTCCCCCTCTCTCTGCCTACTCTCTCTGCCTCCTTGTGATCTCTCTCTGTGTCAAATAAATAAATAAAATCTTTAAAAAAAATAAAAGCTTCCAGGACAAACAAAAACTAAAGGAATTTGCAAACACCAAGCCAGCCCTACAAGAAATATTGAAAGGGGTCCTCTAAGCAGAGAGAGAGCCTAAAAGAAACATAGACCAGAAAGGAAGAGACACAATTTACAGTAACAGTCACCTTACAAGCAATACGATGGCATAAATTCATCTATCTCAATAGTTACCCTGAATGTAAATGCGCTAAATGCCCCAATCAAAAGACACAGGGTATCAGAATGGATAAAAAATAAGAACTATTGATACGCTGTCTACAAGAAACTCATTTTAGACCCAAAGAGACCTCCAGATTTAAAGTGAGGAGGTGGAAAATAATTTACCATGCCATGGACATCAAAAGAAAGCTGGGGTGGCAATCCTTATGTCAGATAATTTAGATTTTAAGACAAAGACTATAATAAGAAATAAGGAAGGACAGTATATCATACTGAAAGGGTCTGCCCAACAATAAGATCTAACAATTTTAAATATCTATGCCCCAAACATGGGAGCAGCCAATTATATAAACCAATTAATAACAAAATCAAAGAAACATAATAGTAATACAATATTAGTAGGGGACTTTAATGCCCCCCCCTTACTGAAATGGACAGATCATCTAAGCAAAAGATCAACAAGGAAATAAAGGCCTTAAATGACACCCTGGACCAGATGGACATCACAGATATATTCCATCCCAAAGCAACAGAATACACATTCTTCTCTAGTGCACATGGAACAGGCTCCAGAATAGATCACATCCTGGGTCACAAATCAGGTCTCAACCAGTACCAAAAGACTGGGATCATTCCCTGCATAGTTTCAGACCTTAAGGCTCTGAAACTAGAACTCAACCACAAAAGGAAAGTTGGAAATATCTCAAATGCGTAGAGGCTAAAGAACATCTTACTAAAGAATGAATGGGTCAACCAGGAAATTAAAGAAGAATTAAAAAAAATTCATGGAAACAAGTGAAAATGAAAACACAACTCTTCGAAATCTTTGAGACACACCAAAGGCAGTCCTGAGAGGAAAGTATATACATTCCTGAGAGGAAAGGGTATGAAAAACCCACAGCGAATATCATTCTCAGTGGGGAAAACCTGCGAGCTTTCCCCCTAAGGTCAGGAACACGGCAGGGCTGTCCACTATCACTACTGCTATTCAACATAGAACTAGAAGTCCTAGCCTCAGCAATCAGACAACAAAAAGAAATAAAAGGCACCCAAATCGGCAAAGAAGGAGTTAAATTCTCACTCTTTGCAGATGATATGATACTTTATGTGGAAAACCCTAAAGACTCCACTCCAAAACTGCTAGAACTCATACAGGAATTCAGTAAAGTGTCAGGATATAAAATCAGAAATCAATTGCATTTCTATAGACCAACAACAAAACAGAAGAAAGAGAAATTAAGGAGTCAATCCCATTTACAATTGTACCCAAAACCATAAGATATCTAGGAATAAACTTAACCAAAGAGGCAAAATCAAATTCAACTTTTCTTCTTTCATTGCTTGTTTTTTGTGTCATATCTACTAAACTATTGCTTGATACAAGATCACAAAGATTGACCCCCATTTTCTTTAAACTGTTTTATAGTTTGAGCTATTACATTTAGTTCTGTAATCCCTTATAAATTATTTTTTCATATAGTGTGAGGTGGGGCCCCATGTCATTCTCTTGCATGAAGCTATCCAGATGTTGAATAGATGTTTCCTCCACTGAATTTGGTTGGCACACTTGTCAAAAATCAATTAACTGTAACTTAAGAGTTATTTCTGAATTTTCATTATTATTGCACACACACACATGATACATATAATATATATATCATAAGGATGAAAATTATATCTGTTATATATATATTATATATATAGATATAATATATATATGTAATATCTTTAGTGATATCCCCTCTCTTTTTGATTCCTAATTGTAGTAATTTGAGATGTGAGTCTTCTCTCCTTTTGGTTACTCTAGGTAAAGTTTTGTCAATTTTGTTGATTTTTCAAAAAATAAGTTTTGATGATTTTCTCCCATTTTTTTTATTATCCACTTCATTTATTTCTACTATAGTCTTTCCTTCTTCTACTTAATTTAGGTTTAATTTGATCTTTTTTTTTTTTTTAAATATGGGACGCTTCCCAAATTTGCATGGCATCCTTTTGCAGGGGTCAGGCTCTAATCTCTGTATCATTCTAATTTAGCATATGTGCTGCTAAAGGAAGCAATATTTTTCTAGTTTTTTAAGTGGAAGATTAGGCTGTTTATTTTTAAATCTTTTTAAATTAAAAAATACCTATTGCTATAAATTTCCCTCTAAGCAACTGCTTTTGTGACGTTCTGTTTTAATATTTTATATTTTCATTTTTATTTATCACAATTTACTGTCTAAATTATTAATGGTTTTTTTCCTTGACCTCTGACTACTTATGACTATCTTATTTAATTTTCATGTATTTGAGGATTTCCCAAATTTCTTTGTTACTGATTTCTAATTTTATCACTTTATGGTTGGAAAATAAACTTATGATTTTTGATCCTTTTAAATTTATCAAGGCTTATTTTATGGACCTATATATGGCTTATTCTGGAGAATGTACCACCTGTACTTTGGAGAAGAAAGTACATTCTATTGTTGGTTGAAATGTTGTGTAGATGCTTATTAAATCTAGTTAGTTTATAGCATATTAATCTATTTCTTTATTGTTCTACCCATTATTAATAGGGTGTTATTGAAGATTGAAGTCTATTATTATTGAATTACTTATTTCTTCCTTTGAGTGCATCATCCTACTACCTAGGCTTCATGATTTCTTTTTTCTTTAATTTATTTTATGGGGGCGGGGTGTGGAGATGTAGAGGGAA
This sequence comes from Ailurus styani, assembly GCA_002007465.1. Taxonomy (NCBI): domain Eukaryota; kingdom Metazoa; phylum Chordata; class Mammalia; order Carnivora; family Ailuridae; genus Ailurus; species Ailurus styani. The sequence goes on from LNAC01000966.1 coordinate 450,119, forward strand.
TGAGAGGATCTGAAGCAGATTCCCCACTGAGTACGGACCCCAATGAGGGGCTTGATCTCACATCCCTAAGATTATGACCTGACCCAAAACCAAATGTCAGATACTCAACCAAGTGAGCTACCCAGGTACCCCTAGGCTTCATGATTTTTTTTTTTTTTAAAGATTTTACTTATTTGGGCGCCTGGGTGGCTCAGTGGTTTAAAGCCTCTGCCTTCAGCTCAGGTCATGATCTCAGGGTCCTGGGATCGAGGCCCGCATCCATCTGGCTATCTGATCAGCAGGGAGCCCGCTTCCTCCTCTCTGCCTGCCTCTGCCTCCTTGTGATCTCTCTTTGTGTCAAATAACTAAATAAAATCTTTTAAAAAAAAGATTTTACTTATTTATTTGACAGAGAGAGACACAGCGAGAGAGGGAACAGCTGCAAGGGGAGTGGGAGAGGATGAAGGAGGCTTTCCTGCACAGCAGGGAGCCCGATGCAGGGCTCGATCCCAGGACCCTGGGCAGAGGCTTAAGGACTGAGCCACCCACCCAGGTGCCCTGGCTTCATGATTTCTGGGAAGGGATATTAATCATTTTAAGGAAGCTTGTAGATGATTTGTTTTTCTTTGCTGCTTTCAAGGTTTATTCTTGTTTTTTGATAATTTAGCATATGTGTAGGTGTGTCTCTTTGAGTTTATCCTCCTTGGAATTCACAGATGTCCTTTAATGTAGGAACTGATTTTTTTAATCAAATTTTAAAATATTTAAGTCATTAGCTTTTCAAATTTTTTTCTTTTCCTCCTTTTACTTGACTCATTTATCTGTATATTTGTCTACATGATGGGGTTCCCACAGATTGAAGCTCTGTTCATTTTTCTTCATTCTTTCTTTGTGTTTGGACTGGATTATTTAAATTGACCTACATTCAAGTTTTGTTTATTCTCTCTTCCGCCAGATCAGTTGTGCTGATCCACTCTAGTGAATTTCTTTTCTTTTTTTAGAGAGAGAGGGTGAGGGGAAGAGGATGAGAGAGAATCTTAAGCAAACTCCACACCTGGCACAGAGCCCAACAAGGGGCTCTAACAAACCTGAGTTCATGACCTGAGCCAAAATCAAGAGTCAGACACTTACTCAACTGAGACACACAGACACCACCCTCTAGTGAATTTTTAATTTCACTTTTTATACTTTTCAACTGGAGATTTTCTCCTTGTTTCTTTCTTTTACAATGTGTCTTTGACAATTCAGTGAAACATTTTTCTCATACTTCTCACTAATTCTTTTGACATAATTTTTATTAAACACTTTTATTTTAGTCCATTAAGTGCTTTTAAAGCTTATTTGCAGTCTTTGCCTATTAAATCCAACATTTGTGCTTCTTCTGAGATAGTTTCTATTGATGGGCCCTCCTCCAGGGTATGGGTTATACTTTCCTTTTTTTTTTTTTTTAAACTTGTCATTTTAAATATATAATCTGGAAACTCTGCAAATCTTATCCTTCCTGATCCCATATTACTTTCCTATCACTACTGAAACAAATACCACAAATTCAGTGGTTTAAAACTACACAAATTTATTATTTTCCAACTTTGCAGGTAGTAAGTCCAAAATCGGTCTCACTAGGCAAAGACCAAGGTGTTGGCAGGACTACATTCTTTCTGGAGGCTCTGTGATAGAATCTGTTTTCTTTCTTTTATTTTCTTTTTTTTTCCAGCCACTAGACACTGCCTGGATTCTTTTACTCACTGCCCAATCACATCTTCAAAGTCTTTAGTAGCTTTTTGAAGTTTTCCACATTTTATTCCTCTGACACTAACTCTTCTTCCTCTACCACATTCAAAGAACCTTTGAATTGGGACTACCTGGATAATCCACGATAACCTCTTCAAAGCCACCTGTTGGCTAATTTAACTCCTTGCCAGGTAACATAACAGATTTTACAACTCCTGATGATGAGAACATCTACATCTTTGGGGAGGGGGCATTCTGCCTACCACAACTTCATAACATTTCCTATTGTTATTAGTGATGGATTAATGAATATCCTGGACTAGTGATGTAAAGTCTGAATTTTGTGTGTGTGCATGTAGCCATTCACATCTCTGCTTGATTAACTTAATTGTCGGCTAGTGACTGGATGGAGATTTCCTTAAATAACTTGAATCAGTAAGTCTCCCAGTCATTGCTGAATATCTGTGTGTGTCTTGGGACATTCCTTCAGTGTTTTGGCATTTTATAACTCGGAATTAGCTTTCCCCTCTTGCTCTGTGCTGAGTCTCATTATGAGTCAGATTAAACAGAGTTTCTGGCCTTCTCAGTTTATTTCTGACATTAGTACAGCCCTGAACACGTGTGTTACCACCTGGGGCTTTGTTGGAGCATTTTAAATATGTTGGGGCATTTAAAATGGACATCTCATTCATTTCTCAGTTCTTCCTTTTAAGTTTTTTGGTCAGTCACTTGTATCCCTGCCTCAGGATTAAATGACTGCAGCTGATTGTTTTGACAAATACTCTGGGGATAAGGCTGTTTTCACCAACAAATCTACAGCAGACTATGTAAAACAAAGCCCTGAAAATTGGTTTTTTGAAGTAGCTACTGGATAAGAAAAGTAGTGAAAATACTCTGGGAATGGGTTATTAAGAGAACCCAAACTGTTTTGCCCCATCCGATGCCTGACAGACTGCTGGGTTTCACAAATACCATGGTTGTGAGGTTATTGGTTTCCACGGCTACTACATATCTGGGACAGGGAAATGGGAATAAAACAGTTTAAGATGTCACAAAGCTTGCTTTTCTTACAAATATTCAGCTGCTTTCTTTGACTAAGTGCTACTGGAATTGTTAAAAGCCTTTCATTTATTCCCACACTTCTTTAGAAGTTTATTTCTAGAATTTTTTCAATTGTTATTGCTTTTATGGAGAAGTGGATTTTTAGAGGTCCTTTTTTAAGAAAGATTTTATTTATTTATTTGACAGAGATCAGATCACAAGTAGGCAGAGAGGCAGGCAGAGAGAGAGGAGAAAGCAGGCTCCCCGCTGAGCAGAGAGCCCGATGTGGGGCTGGATCCCAGGACCCTGAGATCATGACCTGAGCCGAAGGCAGAGGCTTTAACCTACTGAGCCACCCAGGTGCCCTAGAGGTCCTTATTCCACCATTTTGAAAGGTCCTTATTCCACCCTGACAGGTCTTTCTTAACCTTCAAAATTTGCCATTTCTACAACTTACATAGTTTTTCATTACCAGGATATCAAACCTTCTGACCAACCACTGAAGGTAGCAAGCCTTCAATCATTTGAGAATTTACCACAAGTATGAGTTGTTTTTCTCTACCTCAACCCCCACAATTGATTCTTCTAAAGTCTAGTTAAAAACCAATTTGTCTCTTAAAATCTTCATATAACCAATAGAATGAGATATATATTATGATCATTATGACATTTGGCCTGCATCCAATAACTTGAATCTTTCATGTCATGCTCTTGCCTTTGGTAATAAAATTTGTATATATTTTCTATTGCTGAGTAACAAATTACCCAAAAGTTACTGGCTTAAAACAATGATTATCATGTATTAGTCATAAAAGTCCTATCTATTAAACAGGTGTTCAAGGCTCTGTGATCAAGCAACAATTGTCATGTGGTTTCTGTGGTAAAGAAAATTGGAACTGCTTGGTTGGGTGATTCTAGCTTGGATTCTGTTATGTTGCAGTCAGCTATTGACTGGGTCTCTCTTCCCAAGGTGATTCAATTACCAAGCTAGCAGTCTCAGTTCCACTCCAGATGGGCCAAGGGTTATTTGAGCACAAATACTTGGAGACGTGAATCATTTGAGAACATGACAGAGACCACTGCTATAATATCTATTTTACTGAAGACCTTGTATGAGATATAAAATGTTAAACAATGTAACTCTTTCCTTTAAAAAGTACAAATCTATTTATAGAGGAAAAGGTAGATATTTTGGTAATGATACTACTGCAATTGATATGTTATAAATGAAAGATTATATACTCTAGGAAATAAGAAAAGGTAGAGATCATATCCAATGTCCCCAGCAGGGGATCTGGAGTGACAGGGACTCTTGGCTGTGACTTAGAAATTAGAACACAATTGTCCATTTATTAGTCCCAATATATTCCTTCCCTGATATTAAGGAAAATATGCTTATTTGAATTGCTTAGGTCAGAAGCAGATTTAGATTCCTTGAACTGAGTTTTTATAAAAAGACTTTCAACCGCATGGTCACCACATAACATGAAATATCATAAATGATTTTTAGCTAAACCATTGATACCAGAATTTACTGACCATAATTATAATTTGCCACCAGGATTTGAAGAAAAACCAGTGTCTTCTGAATTTAATTCCTATACTCGCATAGAGATTAGCCAGATAGCATTTATAGCCAACCAAAATAATTTGAATAGACTGATAATTAGCAAAGAAAGTCCATCAGTAATCAAAAAACTCTGAACAAACAAAAGTTCAGGACCAGGCATCTTCACAGGCAGATTCTACTAAACGTTTAAAGAAGACTTAATACCTATTCTCCTCAAACTATTCCAAAAAATAGAAAAACTTCCAAATTCATTCTATGAGGCCAGCATTATCCTAATACCAAAACCAGAAAAAGACACCACAAAAAAAAAAAAAGAGAGAGAACTACAGACAATACCTCTGACAAACACAGATGCAAAAGTCTTCAACAAAATACTAGCAACCCAACTCCAACAATACATTAAAAAAATCATTCACCACAACAATGTGGGATTTATTCCTGGGATACGAGGGTGGTTCAATATTCACAAATCAATCAATGTGATATATAACATCAATAAGAGAAAGGATAAAATCCCTATGATCATTTCAATAGATGCAGAAAAAACATTTGACAAAGTAAAACATCCATTCATGATAAAATCCCTCAACAAAGTAGGTTTAGAGGGAACATACCTGAACATAATAAAGGCCATATATGAAAAACCCACAGCAAACATCATACACAATGGAGAAAAACTGAGTTTGGCACTTAAGCTCAGGAATAAAACAAGGATGTTTACTCTCACCAGTTTTATTCAACATAGCACTGGAAGTCCTAGCCACAACAATCAGACAACAAAAACAAATAAAAAGACATCCAAATTGTTAAGGAAAAAGTAAAACGCCATTGCAGATTACGTGACTGTATATGGAAAACCTGAAATACCCCATAAAAATAACTATTAAAACTGATAAATTTAGTAAAGTTATAGAATACAAAAATCAATGTGCAGAAATCTGTTCCATTTCTATGTTAATGTATAGAATGGTGAAACAGCACAAAGAGAAATTAAGAAAATAATACCATTACAATTGCACCCAAAATATAAGATCCTTTGAAATAAACCTGACATTACATAAAGAAATGGAAAGATATTTCATGCTCATGGATTCAAAGAAAAAATATTGTTAAAATTTGCTTTGCTACCCAAAGCAATCAACAGATTCAATGCAATCCCTATCAACAGCATTTTTCACAGACCTAGAACAATCTTAAAATTTGTATGGAACCACAAAAGAGTCCAAATAACCAAAGCAATTTGAAAAAGAAAAGCAAAGCTGGAAGCATCACAATTCCAGACTTCAAGTTATACTACAAAGCTGTAGTAATCAAAACAGTACAAAAATAGACACATAGATAAATGGAACAGAATAGAAAACCCAGAAAGAAACCCACAATTATTTGGTCAATTAACCTTCAACAAAGGAGGAAATACCATGGAATGGGATAAAGACAGTCTCTTCACAAATAGTGTTGAGAAAACTGGACAGCTACATGCAAAAGAATGAAAGTGGACCACCGTCACCATACAGAAAAATAATGCAAGATACATTGCAGACCCAGATGTGAGACCTGAAACCACAAAAATCCTATTGGCCATAGCAACTTGTTTCTAGCTAGGTCTCCTAAGGCAAGAGAAATAAACCAGAAATAACAATTTGGGACTACATCAAAATAGAAGCTTCTGCACAGTGATGGAAACAATCAACAAAACTAAAAGGCAACCTACAGAATGGAAGGAGATATTTGCAAAGGACATATCCAATAAAGGGTTACTATCAAAAATATATAAAAAACCTGAGACATCTCAATAGCCAAAAACCAAATAATCCAGTTTTAAAATGGGCAGAAGACATGAAAAGACATTTCTCTGAAGACATTCAAATGACCAACAAACACATGAAAAGATGCTCAACATCACCTGTCATAGTGAAATGCAAGTCAAAATTATAATGAGCTAGCACCTCATGCCTGTCAGAATGGCTAAAATGAAAAACACAAGAAACAACAACTGTAGGTGAGGATGTGGAGAAAAAGGAGCCCTCCTGCACTGTTGGTAGGAAAACAAACTGGTACAGCCACTGTGGAAAATAGTATTGAGAGTTCTCAAAAATTTTAAAAATAGAACTATCCTACAATCTGCCAGTTGTACTACTGGTTATTTACCCAAAGAATACACAAACACTTAAAGTGATGTATGCACCCCTATGTTTGTAGTTGCATTATTTACAATAGCCAAGATAAGGAACCAGCCCAAGTGTCCATTGATGGAGGAATGGAGAAAGAACATGTGGTGTATATATATATATATATATATATACATACATACATACACACACAATGGAATATTATTGAGCCATAGAGAAAGAATGAAATCCGGCCATGTGTAAGACACAGAGGGAACTACAGAGTATAATGCTAAGCAATGTAAGTCAGTCAGAGATAGACAAATACCATATGATTTCATTCCTATGTGGAATTTAAGAAAGAAAACAAATGATCAGTGAAATAAAAAAGAGAGACAAACTCAACTATAGAGAACTAACTGTGGTAAAACCATCCCCTGATGGTTACCAAAGAGGAAGTAGGTACAGGATGGATTAAATAGATGAAGGGGACTAAGGAGTGCCCTTGTTGTGATAAGCACCAGGTGTTGTATGCAGTTTGGAGTCATTGTATTATACACCCAAAACTAACATAACACCATATGTTAACTACACTGGAATTAAAATAAAAACTTGAATAAAAAAATAAAAATAAAATTCTTGAAAGAAACACTTTTTAATAAATTAAAAAAGAGTCTCCCCAGAAATGTAAAGATGTATAGCTTTTAACTACTTGGATTGAGATTTGACAAATATATAAATATACAACAGAGGGGCGCTGGGTGGTTTATTGAACTGAGCTTCCAACTCTTGATTTTGGCTCAGGTCATAGTCTCAGTGTCCTGGAACTGAGCCTCTTACTAGGTTCCACACTTAGCACTGAGTCTGCTTGAGGATTCTCTCTCTCCCTCTTCCTCTGCCCTTTCCCCTAATAGCATCTGCATACATTCTCTCTCTAACAAATAAATCTTTAAAAAAAAATACACTGAGAATGAATATGATTGACGACATTATCTGCTTGAACATTCTGAAATTTCAGTCAATGATTTGGTCTAACAATGCTACAGCTATTCTTAGGCACACACTTATTCATCAATTTTTTTTTAAAGATTTTATTTATTGACAGAGAGAGACACAGCGAGAGAGGGAACACAAGCATGGGGAGTGGGAGAAGGAGAAGGAGAAGGAGAAGCAGGCCTCCCACTGAGCAGGGAGCCCGATGCGGGGCTCAATCCCAGGACCCCGGGACCATGACCCGAGCCGAAGACAGATGCTTAATGACTGAGCCACCCAGGTGCTCCCATCAAATTTTGAGATTAAAGAAGTTACAGTTAGAATAAATGCAACCAGGCTGAGAGGAATAGAACCTAAAACAAGGTATAATGATTTCTAATGAGCTAAACAAATCAAGCCTATTTTATTTTGTATTTGAAAAGAAATAAAACTGGGGAAAAATGAAAAGTTTATTATGACCAATAAATAGAAAAAAATTTCTAAATTCATAATAGCCATCAATTTTCCCTAAAATTCAAAAATTTGCAGTCAATAACTAAGTAACAAAGAGGACTCTGTCCACTGACCAGTGACATGGCAAGTGACCTTTAACGCTATGTCCAACTTTGACATTGCAGTTTTTACATGGATTCGCCTTTGTTTTTAAGCTTTATCCAAGAAGGCATTTAGACTTCTGGAACTTTCATTAGGTATCTCAGCCGATATTAGGTGTTCTCTGGTGCAGTGGTTCTCAAAATCTTGTGTCATAAGAATTCTGAAGCACTGTTGTGAAAAACACAGATTCCCAGGATCCTACTTCAAGAGAGGTTGATTGGGTGAGGCCCTCAAGCTTGCATTTTAACTCCTAGGAGGTGATTTTGAAGCAGTCATCTAAGACCACACCTTGTGAAGGAGAGCCTTACTGTATGAGACTTAGGCTCTTAGGGCACCGAAGGAACATCCTACATTTTGATTCAGTAAACCTGAGTTCAATTCCCAGCCACAACACTAACTAGCCATGTGACCTTCAATGCTTCTCTTGACATTCCTAGGATCCCATGGGAATCACGGTGAAATGTGCTGCGCTGTGCTGGACAGTGCTGAAGACAAAACTGGCAGCAGGAGTGAAAGCCTTTATAAACTCTAAAGTCTCTGCAAAGGATATTAAGAATATTCTTACTGCTGAGGCATCTGCCAGAGGTGGCTCGTTTACATCCTTGATCTTATTTATCATTCAGAAGATATTTACTGCATGTCTACTCTGCGTAGGCTCTGAGGCGGATGTACTTCCCTTGGCCTTTATACAAGCCTATAACGGGATTTGAGGACTCACAAATGGGCAATTAAACCTCCAGCCTCTTCCTGAGAGTTCTTCCCTCCCTTTGATACACAGAACTTTCCTCTGGTGATTAAATTGGCACCTCTGTATAAAAATGTTCCCTTCTCATCCTCCGGGGAGGGTGCTTTCTCCCATTTCGAGCTTCACAAGAGAGGAGTGTGGCAGGCTTTGCTGTATATGCACATTGTTAATTGTTAATGTGGGAAGTCAGATTCTGCTGGCTTTCTTTATGTTACAGATTGTGCTGCTAGTCTCTCACCCACTAGGCAATGCCTCTCTTTAGCTGCTCCAGAGGCTTGGCTCTTCCTTGCTAGCGGTCTCAAGATGCCGCGTTGTTTAGTTACTGTCTAAATAAGGAGACACAGGATCCAACTCTGTTCGTTATAAAGGATTGGTCTGAGAAAACCTCAAAGGAATGATAAGCTGTCTGATTGGCTGACAGGTGAGGGACAAATGTAACAGGAAGGAAAAAAAAATACTCCCAATGATGGTGCGAGAGGTGGCTCAGGAAAGGAGGAACTCTGAGATGCAGAAGGGTTCAAGATCTACTCTGCTCCAAAACCTGTAGGCGTCGCTAATCTGCAGGATCACCAAACCTTGTCCCCGTCACAGTGAAGTTCCAATCCACTTGTCTCGTCTCTGAGCTTGGGTCACACTGAATTTCAGGGTCTGGAATGCATTATGGTCTCTCTCACCGGCCTTTGCTTGGACTTTTCCCTCCTCCATCTGGCATTGCTGCTTTCCTTCTCTCCGCTCTCCCACCTCCAAAACAAATTTGAGGTCAGGCTGAACTTCTCTTGCTGCTGCGGACAGTATAAACTAGTCCCTCCTAAGTCCTTTGTGATCATTTTGCCATGCAAAGTGGCATTTGTAGTTTTATTTTACTCATGATTATTTTCATTCAACTTCCCATATATTTACTGAGTACATACTATGCACCAGGTCCTGGGGATATGGCAGTGAGCAAAACAAAGCCACTTGCCCCCAGAGCATGACTACTGGTCCATTCTCTCTTTCCCGGGACAGAGGAGGGCGGGATCTTGTCTATTTAGTTCATCCGTCTATTCCCATAGCCTAGAGTAGTGTCCAGCACATAGAATACACTTAATGAATATTCACTGAATAAATAGACCTTGTTTTAATGCTAAAATGTATGCTAGGATGCCAGTCAGGAATCTGTTTTGCATAACAGACTGTAGGTAATTTGAGAGTAGAGGACACATCTTCTTTACCTTTTGCATCTATAGAAAAGAGCCACGTACCTGGCATAGAGCAGATGCTCTTTAATAAATAAAACTATCTCAGCTTATAGTTTTAGTTACATCCATGCCCTTTATATTCAAAAGCTAGTTGGCCAACTTGTACAATTATTTATCCTGAGACAGCATAAGATCAAGGTGTTACCATAAAAAAAGTTTTTTTCTAAATATAGGACTTTAGATAGACTTGGAGAGGAGAGAATCTGTGTGTGGGAGTCTCATTGCTGCTGATTAGGCAGTTTCGCTAATAGCAGAAAGGGCGTTGGGGGTTCCCACCTTATGCCAGAGAGATTGCTGCAAATTTACCAATATTTTCCATTGTTAGCAGTGTTGGTTGAGCCAGAGACACCCATCAGGTAGAAGGTGAGCTTCTACAATTCCAACAGTTGGTGGTTCTCCCTGTACAAAATAGCAGAGACTTCTGGGATCTCATCTATGTTTAAATTCTCTTTTAGGTTGCTGCATTGTGGCCTGAACTTAATCCTTTTCACTGTCCATTATGAACAAGTGCACAACGAGTTCATGTATAAATAATCACTCCTTGCTTATATACAGTACAAAAGGAAAGGAATCCATGTACTTCAAAATAGGGGCATAGGTAGAGCAGTATTTAAATAATTAACTTTAAAGATATTTTATGGGGTTTGGAGAACAAAACACATTCCCAAAAAGATATACCTTAGAGAATCTGCAGAGGACTTTACAATCATTAATTGTACATTGGAGTTGGGGAGAGGAGTCAATCTCTTGTATTTCAGCTGGCTGGAAAAAGTAGAATCAAAGGAGAATTATAGACAATCCACAAAGTGCTTAAGTCTATGGGAACACTTGAGAGCTGACCGTAAGTACTAGATACTAATTTCCCCTTATAGACACTTCTTACACCATGAACACTCACATGCACACACAAATACACACACACTGCAAAAACAATGAATGTGGTAGATGAGATCGTGGGGTGAAAAACTAAGAACAAAAATTAATGGAAAGGGGAAAGAGAATATAATGAAAAAGAAGTGCTGCAAAAAGAATTTGTTGGGGGGGAGCGTCTGGGTGGCTCAGTGGGTTAAAGCCTCTGCCTTCAGCTCAGTTCATGGTCTCAGGGTCCTGGGATCAAGCCCCGCATTGGGCTCCCTGCTCAGTAGGGAGCCTGCTTCCTCCTCTCTCTCTGCCTGCCTCTCTGTTTACTTGTAATCTCTCTCTCCCTCTGTCAAATAAATAAATAAAATCTTTAAAAAAAAAAAAGAGTTTGTTGGGTTTACAAGAATTGGAAATGTTCTACATGATATACCCAGGGCAATTACCCAAGGCAGGACAAAGGGATCTATTCAAAACTTGCCTGATGACACCTCCATGATGCAGTGTCAACATTCCAAGTAACAACTTAAGTTACAATGCCTCAAAGGCCTTCTGCAGAACTCTACTTGAATATCTCTAAACTCTGCAGTAGTTCACCTACATCAAACAATATATTTTAAGATTCTGTTTTTTTTTTTTTAAATGCCATTCAGAAGCAGGACTTCCCATGACAAGTTTCTACTCTGAGTGAATTTTTTTTTTTTATTTGACAGAGAGAGAGAGATCGATCACAAGTAGGCTGAGAGGCAGGCAGAGAGAGGAGGAAGCAGGCTCCCTGCTGAGCAGAGAGCCTGATGTGGGCCTACATCCCAGTACCTTGAGATTATGACCTGAGCCGAAGGCAGAGGCTTTATACCCACTGAGCCACCCAGGCGCCCCCGAGTGAATTTTTATGACCAAATTAGAAACTCTGGAAAAGAGAGGTTGCACTGGAAGTGCTGACTCAGCAGTAAGTTGCAGAAAGGCAATGGGATAATAATTTAATAATACTAGAGCGGAAATGCATCATTTCTGAGATTAGCATATCTGTTAAAAAATAAAAAAGAAGAACGTTCAGCAAGCCAGCTAAAACATTTCACCAGTGGTCAGCAGAAAGGAGATTTTTGCATACTTGGAAGATTGGGAGAGAAGGTTTGGAGATTTAAAAGGGATTCTCCAGTTGATAGACCTAAGAATTTGAGCTATGCAACTTCAGATTGGATGCATCTCTCTACATTTAACTTGTTCCAAAAGGATTTGCTTTAGTACAGTCCCTGGCGGATTTAGACAGTGCTTACATGGTCACTCCCATCCTTCTAGTGGATCTTCCAGTTTATTGGCAAGAATTAAGTCTCTTTAATTAGCTCATCTCTCACAAATGTATTGAGCATCCACTCTGAACCAGGTAAAATACCCTGAGGACCAAGATCCAGCTTCCATCCTCAAGAATGTCAATGTTTACAAGGGAAATACAGTCAACACAGCAGGAGGTTTTAGCCCAGAGTGAATTATGCAAGATAGAGATAAGTAAGCAGAGATGACTATGGAAATGCAGAAATGAGATACTCGATCCAGGCTGGGAAGGTCAATGAAATACAAGTTTTAAGCCTCAGTTTAAGGATCAACAGATTGACTCAGTCTTTAGCATACTTTTCTAAAATGATTAACACAAAGTACAGCATCATTTTCAGACATTTAAACCAATTTAATGCCTATATATAGGTAGAAGCAGCTGATGAAGTACAGAGAGAGATGGTCTTAGAATCAACTCAGCCTTCAAGCTGGCTATTTACTAGTTGAGTGGCTTTCTGCAAGTCACTTCACCTTCAGTTCCTATGAAACAGGAATAATAATACCAACTCATATGAACCTTGAGATTTGAAGGAAATAATGTGTGTAATGCATCTGATAGAGAGCACCAAAATTGTTCCCAAGACAATGGGAGCTGCCGTATTTCTACTGCTTTTGTAGCTGCTATGATTACCAATATTATGACGACATAAATAATTATAGCTTCTCAAGTCACCAAGCACAAAATTTTCACGGCTCTACATTTATTCCTACAGTTCTTAATGTATAAGTGAAGGATCTTGTTCATCAAAATAGTACTGGGCAGGCAGAACTTTCTCATGATCTTTTTACTGTGATGAACATATTTATATAGTAGTCACTAACCACATGTGGCTATTCAACGCTTGAGATTTGTCTAGTGTGAGGAATTGAATTTCAGTTTTTATTTCATTTAAATTGATTTAAATTTGATTTTATTAATAAAAATATTAATTTTAAAAATTAATTTAAATTTTAAAAAATTTAAATTAATTTAAATATTTAAGTGACCTATAGTTTGCAAGTTTATGTTCCTCCCAAATTCATATGGTGAAATCCTAATCACCAAATACAATGTTACTAGGAGTTGGGGCCTTTGGGAGGTGCTGAAGGCATGAGGGTGGCACCCTAGGAAGTGGCATTAGTGCCTTATAAAAGGGACTCCAGAGAGATTCTCTAGCTCCCTACTGTTAGATAAAGCCACAAGAAGTCTGCGACCCAGAAGAGGGCCCTCACCTGACCATGCTTGTGCTCTGATTTTAGACTTCTAGCCTCCAGAGCTCTAAGAAATAAATATTTATTATTTTCAGCCACTCAGTTTGTGATATTCTGGCATAGCAGCCTGAATAGACTACCCCAAACCATGTGTGTGATTAGTGTCTACCGGATTAGACAGGGCAATTCTAGGGTAACTGTTAAACAAAAAGTTACCCAAATCTCACTGTAGGCCCAGTTAATCCAGATGAATGATGAGAATTTGCATTGATATGAAGCACCACAGATGATTCTTAAGAATGTAGTTGTTGAGAACCACTGCTCTATTCCTCTGACTGAGTGGTTTTGATTTTATGGCTCTGTGTTTGCAGAAGGGCCCTGAGGTATTAATTAAATAAAATATATCTTCTTGGAGGGTATCTCCATGCAAGGCTCTAGAAGTTGAACAGAACCTAAGTGTAAAGTCTGTTTCCTAGTTTAAACAAATAGTGATATTTTGTAGCCTCATTAAGACATATGCAGCAAATAGGAAAGAAAAGCTATTTATAAAGTAGGTGAAAAAGTAATTTATACAAAAGAGGTTGTGAGTAGAGGGTCACTATGGATTTATGTGGATTTATCAGGGAAGCCATCAAAAGGAAGCAAACATGGAAGCAGGAACTGTAAGAGCAAGAGTGAGAGTTCTTACAATGGCAATTGGTAGGCCACTGGAATATTACTAACAACTTCCACTTTCTCATCTAAAAAGGGGGAGGGAGGTAATAATACTAACAGAGCACTTACTTCATGCTGAGACACTTGACCTGTACCATGTTATTTAATTTTCTCCATGACTTTAGGAGTAGACACTACTATCAGTCTCCGTTTCACATCTGAGGAAACAGAAATAATTTTCTCAGCATCATGGAGCTTGATTAGTAAGTGGTGTCAATGTGGGCCAGAGAAAATTGTAGATCCAGGGGCCAAAGGAAGCCATTAAATCTTAATTGAGCTGACTTGAAATACTCATCTAATATTCATTGCAGAAGATATATTTAAAACACACTAAAAGATGGAAATAACAAAATCACAAACAAAAGTAAGAGGTATAATTTACTGGGTACTTACTATTGCCAGATATTCTGTTAGGATCTTACATTCATTACTCATGGAATTCTCCTGACAATCCTCCAAGATAGGCACCGAACAATGTGGGGATCAAGAAAATTAGCAAGAGTGCACCTCAAGAGCCATGGGGAAGAACCATTTCACGTGAAGAGAATTTTCCCTCTCAGTTCACAAATACACTCTTCGATTTAGGTTACCAGTATAGAAAAGCATGCAACACTCATATAATAGTGCTGATGTCATAGCCCAATCTAAGCTTTTGCAATGAAATGACAAATTTTATTGATTCCTTAAATATGGAGACTGTGCCTTTCACCTCTGGGTCATAACAGTAATTTCAGGAAGTTCCAGGGATACCTTCTGATAGGTCAACATCTGCTATGGTTTCCCATTACATGATATTAAGGGATTCCCACCCCCACCCCACTTACTCCCCATTACAAAAAACTGGGACCAGAGTAAAGCAAGATCTATAAAGATTACAAGTAAAAAGTTCTTTTCTTCTCTAATACAACCAAAAATATTTATCTCAAAATATGGTTTATATAATAAAAATGATTATACCAGGACTAATATATCTGGGGCTTGATTTCATTATCTCCACAATCTACTGAACATTAGACAAGGTTGTCAATTATGCACTGGGTTTCAAGCAGAGTATGTAATGTTTAAGTAGAGTTGCATGCAGGACTCATACTTCAAGAGTGATCAATGTTATATTTTAACAACTATAATGGCTCTATCACCCATATCTTTTAGATTTTTTTTTTTTTTTTTTTAGGATACAGCAAAGTTAAAACTTCCATTGTAATTTTATTGTCCTCCCAAAGAAAGACCAGGAACTATTCACTTTTCTGGACTCCATCCAGATCTTAACATGTGCAGAACTTTAAAATGTAGGTTTATTACCAGAAGGTGAAACTACAGAAACTACAGAAATACAGAAAATAAGAAACAACATTACAATTCTACACACCACCATAGAACCCAGAGATCATCTACTTGTTTATTGGCAAATCATTTACATTTATATAGCAGCTCCTATTTCTTGAGACTAGCTGTTCAGAATACTGAATTGAGAGAAATTTTGAGACTGACTCATTTGAGAAAGAAGGTACAGGGATCGGCTAGTGATGTCTGCCATAATGAAAGCAACAGAAGTGGAGCTGGAATCATTTTACATTACTAGCGACCAATTTTTACTTTAGTCATTAAGAAAGTGAGTCCACATGGTTATGTTGTTTTCCTAAGTTGTATGGCAAGACCATAGATAGCATCACTATTATGAGGATGCCTATTGGTTAACTCCCACATCAATTATTAGCCCACTCTATCACCCTACGGTCATCCTATGCTGTTTTTTTCCTCCAAAATCAACAGTACTTAGATAAAAATCCAACAGAACACACTGGAAAAGGCTGATCAATACATAGACGAGAGCAGTCCTTCAGAAGATTACACAGAAAGAAAAATAAATGGCTATGCCCTTGAAAGAAAAGCTACTTTTATTTAAGTTAATAAAGCTTTATTTGTTTTCTAGCCGTTAAGTTTATAGAAATTAAAAGTCTTGACTATTTGTCTTTTGCCAACATGAATTTAAAAGTGGCTTTAAAAAATCTCATTAACGTGCTTTTTTTTTTCTGTCCCGAGCTGATTCAATACAAAACAGATTACCTCCTGTCTGTGCCACTAAAGTGCATATAAATATTTTACAAACCAATTTATCTAAAAATTTTGTCATTCCTCATTCTGAGTCTGGACACAGAGCTCACTATAAAGCACTTTAGGCTTTCCAGATAACATAATCATTCAGGCAAGAGTATATTATATTTCCTTTTTTTATTCTTGCCTGGGCTCAAAATATTCCTCTTGGAGTGTTTTCAGAATTTCACTCTGTCAGATTGGTATATACACAGTTAATGGAACTTTCAGAGAATGACCAGAAAAATACTTAAATGAAGTAATTTAATAGTCAGAATACTGATAGCATTCACACTTTTGAGCCATAGGGGAAGGAGAAAATAAACTTAGCTTTTACTGATTCAGGTGGGAAAAAATGATAGTCCTAATGTGAATAGACTGATCTAGTTCACTAAGAAACATAGGCAGACAAGAATTGGGGAACCCTTGGTACTAAAGTTAAAAAACTGAAGCTAACGGCTCTTTCTTCAGCTGCTTTATCAACCAAAAGTAATGGGAGATATCTGTTGCCTCCAGATCAGTGACTGATAAACATTTTCTAAAAAAGGTCAAATAGTAAATAATTTCTGCCTTATAGGCCATCTGATCTCTGTTGCAACTACTCAGCTTTTCTGTTCTAGTGTAAAAGCAGCTGCTCATAGGCAATATTTTTGCAAATGAGTGTGGCTGTGTGCCAATAAATCTTTATTTACAAAAACAAGTGGTGGACCAGATATGGTTTACAGGGCTATTGTTGGCTGACTTCTACCCTAGAGGATTAAACCACAGGTCTTAAGGGACTCTTCTAACACCCCAGGCTGCCTACTCTCATCCTTTATTAAGTCTTCCTCCAGGTTCCTTTTAGTCATGTAGCTTCCGTGCTATCTACCAACCCTTACGTCCTTGAGACAAGACTGGGAGTTCTTTGAGACCAGAGTTTGTATCTATTCCTAGCAAACTGAACAAATGCTTGTAGTATGGAAGGCACTCAGTAATTGCTTGTTGAATGAATAGGTGATTGAACAAAGAAAAAGCGGGGCCCTTTTCTGGTGTTTGAGATTTCTTCCTCCAGTCACAATCTGGCTTGGCTGACTTCTGAAGATGCAGGCATTCCCCATACCAACCACAGGATTCTCTCCTTACCTCTCTATGTGCAAAATGCCTTGTCCTGATACAA
This sequence comes from Ailurus styani, assembly GCA_002007465.1. Lineage (NCBI taxonomy): Eukaryota > Metazoa > Chordata > Mammalia > Carnivora > Ailuridae > Ailurus > Ailurus styani. The sequence goes on from LNAC01000966.1 coordinate 467,463, forward strand.
AATACATACATGAAGTTTTAGCATATATTTATTTAAATGATATGAAATCAAAAGTGCTCACTTGGCAAGAAGAAAGAAAGAAAGAAAGAAAGAAAGAAAGAAAGAAAGAAAGAAAGAAAGAAAGAAAGAAAGAAAAAAGGAGTGTGCAAATGGAAAAGAAAAAGGAAAAGAATAATTTAATCTGATTGTAAATTCTGGGGTTCCTCTCAAATGTAGGCCACCTCTTCTCAGAATATGATTCTAGGGTTAGACATTGTATTCTTCACACAACATGACCCTCTATGCAAGCCAGTGACTTCATCTTCTATTGAATGCAAGAAAGAGTAAACAACTTTAACTCTGAAAACTCCTAGGTAGGACTTTTGGATTTATGAGCCCTCATACCCATCTCCAACTCGCATCATTAGGGCCACAACGTATCTAGTATCCATGTCGTCAAAATTCACTAAAGATAAATTTGTATCATCTTCATGAGCCATTTATATGAGTTACACATTACAAGTTGAATTTTCAATCAACCCTAGCATGAGATGATGTGCCAGCCTACTGTACACATCACACATTAAATGGCAACGCAGTTAGCAATAAAAAGTAGGGACTTCCACGGGATGCTGGGAAGCCAGCCTCTTGGATCACACAGTAAAGTGGGCGGGCACTTCGGGGCTGGCAATACTGCCGAGCGACTTCAGGAGGACCCATGCCAATGTAAAGATTCTCTGAAATCTGAAGCCTATTTCCTGTCCTTCTCAGGCTGTCAGGAGAATAAAGATCCAGCAAAGCTGTTTGGGGTTTCAATATTCGCATGGCTCTTCAGGGCAGATTTTGTAAGGGGGCTGGGGAAAGGCTCATCAAAGCTTTTAATTTCAGCTGATTCTTACTGAAGGGTATTGATTGATCTCTGGAACTGGTTAAGTCTAAGGTGGAGAGACTGGATCTCGCAGTAAAGGCGTAACTGAAAGCTGCCCAGCTCTCAGGGGCTTCCCGTGAGCCAAAAACACCACACAAATTTTCATGACCATAATTCACGACTTTCAAACCAAAGAGCTTTATTTTAGTTAGTAAGGAAACCAAAGGTAATGTCTGGCTACCCACCTAGCAGTGGCTGATGCCAAAGACAGCTCTAAAATGAAATTCACAGCCAGAGGTATTCTAAAGAGGAGATAAACTAAAGACACCAGCCCTATTTGGAAATGACTAAAGAGAGCACAGAAGAATTTTTATTATCTTGGTTAAATAAATGGGAAACATAAAACCTGGGAGATGAGACCATAGGATTTCTTTGTCATTTATATTGATTGGAAAAAAGGTCCCAAAGGACTCAAAACTATTTAAAAATAAACAAACAGTATTTTTTTCCATTTGTTAGGGTGCCTTCCAAGCAAGACTTTTTCCCCTTCTCTCTACAGCAGCTGGCAGAAATTAGTTTCCAGTAAAGACAAAAACAAAAAACAAAACAAAACAAAAGGTTTATCAGATGTTTTTGAGAAAGTGGTGAACATTATTATTGCAGTTATTTTTAATACCTCTTGACAATGTTCTACTTTCTCATTTAGGATCATGGACCTAGGAAAGTTTCTTACCTGCCACTGAATACTGACCTCAGCATTGGTTTCAAAGGGATGCTCAAGAACACTTTTTAAAGCACAAAAACCACAAGCAAAAATAGAAAAAAGCGAACAAATAAAAGATAAATGTAATAAAAAAATAATTTTACCAGCTCCTTTTTGAATATGCCTTGAAAGAATCTTGTTTATATCACACTGATTGTTTCTGAGATCAAGTTGAATTAAAATGCAAGGGCTAGGCTAAGATAACCTAACACTGCTATATAAAAGTTCATTAATATTGCAAAAAAAAAAAAACCCACAAAACCCGAGAACATTTCCCCCAGGGTTTATAAAGTCAGAAAAGCACAGTGGGTAATGATGATAGAACCGTGTATCTGAGTTCTAACTCATCTCCCTCATTTGCCAACTAAAAATAGGCATAAATCTCCCAAAAGTAACATAATCTCTCTGTGCCTCAGTTTTTCATCTATAAAATGGGTATGCTAGTATCTATCTCAAGGTGAAGATGAACATAAATTAAAGCCAGCACTGGATTTAATGCTTTCCTGGGCACGTAATTCATACTCAAAAGATTATAGCTACTATTACTGTAGAAATGAAAATGAGGATAACGTTTATCATTTCAAAGCTTATTCATCGTCAATCATACTAGCTCAAACTGTAAGTTACTGAACTGTTTCCTCTTTTGGATACAATATGGATAAAACAGGTTAACATTCATTATTCAATTCAGTGTACAGCAGATACTGTAATATGTCATGTTCATGCATTTCCTCATTTAATGGACACAGCAATCATATTATCCGTTTTGCAGATAAGGAAGCTGAGGCCTAGAAAGTCATGTCATTTACCTCAAGCCTCATGCTTAATAAGAAGCAAATCCAGAGGAAGATAAACAAGCAAGCAAACAAGAAATTCTATCTGATTTCAAATCCAATGATTATGAACGCAAAGGACATTGCTTAAAAATTCAGAATGCATGCCTACCTTTGGAGCTTCATCCTTGTTTGCCAAAGACTCTGGGGAGCAAGAGTAAGCCAGAAAGTCCAAACCTCAAAGATACAGTGGCTGCTGGTCTAACAGTCTTTCCCCTCCTCCAGACTTTATCTGAGGATCCTGGATTCTCTTTGATTCTGGGTCAGTAACACTGGTCCAGTATCTGTGCTTTATCCACCCTCAGCTACTAGCTTATTCTGCCACCGCTCTTAGTTCCTTCAAAAGAACTCAGGATCAGAAACGGTATCCTCGAACCAAATGCAGCCTGCTTGACCCTGGGGTTTAGACCAACCAGGTACTTGCAGGGGGTAAAAAAAGTAATAACCTAATTATTGCAACCACCTGCCTGCCATCGCTTTTGTGCTCCTGACTGCTGCCAGGTGCTGGGCTCGCAGTCTTGGATCAATTAGTAATTGTAACCGAAGCTGACTGCAATTAATTATATAACTTTAAGCTGTTCAAGCTTAATACCCCTAAAAATGACTTCAGGAAACTGGGATACCGTGGATTGCAGCAAATAAAGAAATATAGCTCTGAATGAGGGTTCTGTATTTTTTTTCAGGTTTAGATCATACTGAATCCTCATATGTCATGGGCACGGCCAACTTGTCCTATTTACTCATTATTAGTGAAATGATGTGTTAATTTCTAACTGGTGGTCCAAGACTGAAAAGTGGGCCTATTCCTCTCCTAGCCCACAAGGGAGGGGACCTCCCCCTCAGGCCATGCCGTGATGGGTCTTCAGTGAGGGACAGGACCGTGCAGTAGATTGTGGACGATGGGACTATAGGGATGAGGGTTGGAGTTCTGGCTCGGCCCCTATTTAACAGGACAAGGGATAACCTCTACCTCCATGTCCTCGTCTGTAAAATAGGCAAAATGTTAACGCTGGAGAAAGGAAGCAAAATACGAATTCACTGATGCACTGTTTGGCATAAAGTTGATGCTTGGTAAATGCTAACACACCACCACTATCTGCTAACCTTTGCAAAGTTCAGGAGGCTAGCGAACCTTTGACTGAGGCTTTGTCACAGTTAGAGCTACCCCCTGACCAGGAACTATATAGTGTGAGATAGTTGTTAATGACTTAGAATTTGGAGTCTGTGGAACATGGGCTCTTGTCATGGGCTATACCTAATGGGGTGTGTGTTTAGGAACCAGTAACATAACATCTTCAAATCTCAGTCTCCACATATTCAAATAAAGAGAGATGTTACCTATTTCATAGGATTGATTTGATTTGATGGTTAAATGTAATAAGACATGGTTCTGATATACATTAATGATATTAACAAGACATTTTAACACATATTTATGGCAAAATCATTTCATGAAATTATAATTTATATTTTCTCTCTTGGTATTTTCCTGTAGCTTCATTCCACAATGGTAGCAAGCTCTTCTTCTTTTTTTTTTAAAGATTTTATTTATTTATTTATTTAATTGACAGAGAGACAGACAGCAAGAGAGGGAACACCAGCAGGGGGAGTGGGAGAGGGAAAAGCAGGACTCCCACTGAGCAGGGAGCTGGATTCGGGGCTCGGTCCAGGACCCTAAGATCATGACCTGAGCGGAAGGCAGGGGCTTAACCCACTGAGCCACCCAGGTACCCCAGAAGCAAGCTCTTCTATACTTCCTGCTTCAGGATTCTTGGTAGGGCTAGAAATATAAGTCAAACTAAATGTCCCAAGTGCATTTGAGATATAATACGGGGCAGGGGTAGGGGGTGGGCAGTTATGAAGCCTGTAGAGGAGAAGTTATATGAAAATGGCAAAAGTTCCAGGAGAGAGAGAGAGGAGAACCACCCCCAGACCAGGATAAAGAAAGGATGTCTATGAGTCTCTGGAGCAGGGAAATCTACTTGTGTCCTCTGGCAAAGCCTAGAATACTAGCAAGAATGTTAGGTAGATAGCTATATGCTCCCCTAGGAAAGATGAACCAAGGGCATCATGCTTTCCAACCTCAGCACGAATCCCCACGTGGGCCTCAGAGTGGGAAAACATGAGCCTCAAAGAAATGGCAGGAGTTTGGGTAAGAGGATGGGAGGATTGGTAGCTGCAATTGTAACAGGATAATGAAGCCCCATTTTGCAGCCAGTTACCTAGATTTTACTATACAGATTATATAGTAGGAAGTGACTGAGTACTATTAAATCTATTCCTTTTTCTTGGACACACGGGGAAATTACCTTCACCAGCCTTCCTTATAGTTAAGGTGGGTCCTTTGCAGTTCAGTTCGGTCAATGGAAAATGAGCAGATATGATATATACAACTCCCGAGCCCTTAAAATACTTCAGGTGAAGTGTCATGTTCTTTCTCTTTGCTCATTAGCTGACTCCATGCATAGGACACAGTAAGGGAATCTGAGAATGGATGGAAAGTTACAGGACCCCTGAACCACCACGTGAAAAGTCACTTGCCAAATATGTAATCAGAATATGAAAAGACTGAGAAATAAATTTATATGATATTAACCCACTAAAACATGAATGCTGTTTATTAGAATGGCTAGCGTTAAATACTCTTATTAATTAAATGCCTGACATAGAATTTTTCATCAGCCCTAAGAGATGGAGGATAGAAAGAGAGAATTCAAGTTGATTTCAGACAAATAAAGAATGTAAGACAACTCATACCTGAATTTGTGCATGGCTTTATCACTGCAAAAAGCTAGAATTTTCATGTAGCAACTTAAGTAGTAGGGAGGCAAAAGGAGTTACAAAAGGCAAGTATTTTACACCAGGGGTTATTCTGCCAACTAACTCGAGAAGTCATATGACAAGATTCTTTAAGAAGTACTCCAAGGTTGGACTGACTGTCCCTTAGCTGTCTCACCACAAGAATGTTCCCGGATTGGTCTGACCACCATCTGACTCTTAACCACCTCCATGATGTCCTCTCTGCAAATATGAATGATACTAATACACAGAGGCTTAAAATAAATAAAATATGAACAAGCAAAAAAAAAACTTGGCTTTGAGAGTGCAATTTCAAAGCCCTTCAAAACTTTAAGCAAGATTTTCAAATTATGTCTATGAAACACCCTCATCTCTATCTGTGTCTTTCAGTTTTCCCAACAAAGTTCTCATTCTCTCTAGCCCCTCATCTTCCCACTTTTTCAGTTTCTAATCATGACCTTCCTGTTCTCCCCAATCTGCAATGGTTTCTAATTGGTCCTTGAAACTGTCCTGTGACCTGAAATAAACCACTTTATCCATTTCAGTGATTCGAAGCATCTGGGAGATAAATTCCATTAGAACGCTAATTGGGTCTGATGTGAACAGTTCACTATTGATCTATATGGAGACATACTTGACAGAACACTGGATCACATTAGATTTGGTGACATTTTAAAATATTTGCTAGGGAAATTATGCTACATCTAATCGCCTGGGAGAAAATGACAGCTGAGCAGTGAACAGAGTATAGCTCATTTTATCCATTCAGGGGAGAGAAGGATATCCATTGATTTTCCTGCTCAACATTTATTCCCCTTACTTGTAGGATCAAGACGCAACACTCCTTTAGGGGCCAAGCCTCCGTCACTCTCAGTTCATGTGGTTCATGAGTGACTGATTCCGCCTCTCACTGCCTCTTCCTTCCAGACTCAGGACTGTGGACAGGATCCAGTATGGCCAGGCCAAGCCTGCCATGCCTCCTAGCTTCCGTTTGGTTCAGGAAAGTTATGGTAGTAATTTGTGTCTAATTCCAGAGGTGCTTGGAGGAATTATGTTGGAAGATGTATTCTCCCCACCAGAAGTTCTAACGTGGCAGAATATAAGCCTGGAGGTGGTGAGGGCCGCCTTGTCACTACTTGGAAGTGGCTACTTAAGAATGAAGCCAAAACCAAGAGAGGAGCACCAAAACATGAACAAAAGGGGATTCATGGTGATCATGTTTGAGTACCTGGATCTAGCTGTATTGCCCATAATCAAATGAATCTCCTTTTAGGCTTCATCCTGTTTGAACTGGGTTTCTCTAAAAGCATCAAGTCTAAAATCATGACACTGAATTAAACCAATAGCCTCAGGGTCAGATTTTCAGAGGTGGTATTTTCAGTTATTTACTTTTGGCTGTCCAAAACTGTCTCACTCACTAACTTGAACCAGTGTAACCACAGTAGCATTACTTTTTAAGGGACCTCCCAAAAAGTATGAGCTGTTTACCTGGATAAAGTTTATATGCATTCCAGGGAGAGTTGGGAACTTTTTTTTTTTTTTTAATTACAGATTCCTAAGCTGTGTGTGGGTAGATTCTGATTTAGGAAGTTTTTCAAACATTCCACAATTCAGCATTTTCAACCAGTAGCCTAGATGATTCTGATATATGTAGCCACATTTTAAGAAATATTACAACAAGTGATCAGAACTGAGGGACTAAAGTCATATACAAATGAATTTCCAATCCTTTTTCTGCTGCTTACCAGCTACACTTTGGACAATGGCAAAAATCTTTCTTTGCTTCAGCTTCCTAATTTACAAATGAAGATAATAAAGCCATCATAGAGGGCTTTGCAAGATAACGTTCGTAAAGAATTTAGCACAGAGCTTATCATATCAGTAAGGCTCCAATAAATGGTATTTGTTGGTAAGTCATTTACATGGATGAGCGTCTCAGATAAACCATTTATTACTACTTAGAATCCAGCACCATATAAGACCTTGTAGCAGTGAGACATAGGGTATATAAGTCTTCGTGTGGAAAAGAGGAGGCAGGCTCTAGTTTTCAGCTTGATAAATGTTCTGGTGTACAAAAGAACAGGAAAATACCAAGAAAAAGAAAAAAAAAACTATCCTACCTATGATCTTGCCAAAAACCACTTAAGATATTAAGTGTGCCAATATAGATTCAGTCTTCACACTGAAAACTCTTGTACACTAAACAACTACCCAAACACAGATATGAGTAAGGCAACGGAACTGGTAGAGCATCATAAAACATTCTGCACCGAGGAGCGGCAAGATGGCGGAGGAGTAGGAGAC
>LNAC01000967.1:0-157314 GCA_002007465.1 Ailurus styani
ACCACCTCACACCAGTCAGAATGGCTAAAATCAACAAGTCAGGAAACGACAGATGTTGTCGTGGTTGCAGAGAAAGGGGAACCCTCCTACATTGTTGGTGGGAATGCAAGCTGGTGCAGCCACTCTGGAAAACAGTATGGAGATTCCTCAAAAAGTTGAAAATGGAGCTACCCTATGACCCAGCAATCGCACTACTGGGTATTTATCCTAAAGACACAAAGGTAGTGATCCTCAGGGGCACGTGCACCCGAATGTTTATAGCAGCAATGTCCACAATAGCCAAACTATGGAAAGAACCTAGATGTCCATCAACAGATGAATGGATAAAGAAGATGTGGTATATATATACAATGGAATATTATGCAGCTATCAAAAGAAACGAAATCTTGCCATTCGCAACGACATGGATGGAACTGGAGGGTATTATGCTGAGCGAAATAAGTCAATCAGAGAAAGACAATTATCATATGATCTCTCTGATATGAGGAACTTGAGGGGCAGGGTGGGGGGTCGTGGGGGGTAGGGAGGGAAAAATAATGAAACAAGATGGGATGGGGAAGGAGACAAACCATAAGAGACTTCTAATCTCATAAAACAAACTGAGGGTTACTGGGGGGTGGGAGGGTAGGGATAGGGTGGATGGGTTATGGACATTGGGGAGGGTTTGTGCTTTGGTGAATGCTGTGAAAGATGTAANATAAATAATAAATAATAAAAAAAAAAGCTTCAGTGAAAGAAACAATCAAGAAAACTGAAAGGCAGCCTATGGAATGGGAGAAGATTTTTGCAAACAACCTTTTAGATAAAGGTTAGTATCCAAAATCTATAAAGAACTTATCAAATTCAATACCCAAAAACCAAATAATCCAGTTAAGAAATGGCAGAAGACATGAATAGATACTTTTCAAAAGAAGACATCCAGTTGGCTAACAGATGCATGAAGAGGTGCTCAACAACACTCATCATCAGGGAAATGCAAATCAAAACCACAGTGAGATACCACCTCACATCTATCAGAATGGCTAAAATTAATAACACAGGAAACAACAGGTGTTGGTGAAGATGTGGAGAAAGGGGAACCCTCTTGCATTGTTGGTGGGAATGCAAACTGGTACAGCCACTCTGAAAAACAGTATGGACGTTCCTCAAAAAGTTAAAAATAGAGCTACCCTATGACCCAGCAATCTCACTACTGGGTATTTATCCAAGCAATACAAACGTAGTCATTCAAGGTGTACATGCACCCCAGTGTTTATAGTAGCAATGTACACAATAGACAAACTATGGAGAGAGCCCTTATGTCCATCAACTGATGGATAAAGAAGAGGTAGTGTGTGTAGACATAACACACGTGTGCACAGGTGTGTGCATGCAGGAATATTACCCAGCCATCAAAAACAATGAGATCTTGCCATTTATAGTGACATGGATCGAGCTAGAGTGTATTATAATAAGTGAAATAAGTCGGTCAGATAAAGACAAATACTATATGATCTCACTCATATACATAATTTAAGAAAGAAAACAGATGAACAGATGGGAAGGGGTGAAGGGAGAGAGGGCAATAAACCATAAGAGACTCTTAACGATTGGGTTGATGAAGGGAGGTGGGTGGGGGATGGGCTAGATGGGTAATGGGTAGTAAGGAGGACACCATTGTGATGGGCACTGAGTGTTGTATGTAAATGATGAATCACTGAATTCTTCTTCTGAAGCAATATTGTCCTGAATGTTAACTAAGTAAAATTCAAATTAAAAATAAATAAATAAATAAATATTTGGTAAGGAATTACTTTCATGTCACAATTAGTTTTAGGTAATAACATCCCAGAAACACCTAACACTAATACTGTAAGCTTATTGGAGTTATCTTTAATACAGCAATATTGAATAGAGTAGGTCCTAGTTTCCTCAAATAATGGACTTCACAAGTCTGTGGCCTTGCTTATGTGTAAAGTGGTCAACCTGATAAGGTAGAAAGCCCCATCAATAGAGACTTGCCTCTTGGCTTGAAATAGCTTTCTGGCATCTTCTTTGTATAGTTTTCTCATTTATTGAATTTGGCCAAATAATTTGTTGAAGTCCAATTTTCATTCTGATCTTTAAACTTGTACATTTTGTATAATAATAAGATCGACTTGCTCTGTTTCTGGGTGACATTATTATCTGACTAAATAACAATATGAGCAAAATTAAGAGGGACTCCCTGGTTTCTCCTGTGTCTATAACTCTTGTCACCCACATCCAACAGCCCCCCATTTGTGTGTGTTTACTGTCCTTAAAGGCACAGCACACCAATCCCTGTCAGAGGCAATCACTAGAACTGAAAAGCTTTAAAACCATAACCAAAAATTCTTTATTAATAATGAAAAGAAAAACAAACCTTCACTTGATCAAGGATCTCAAGATGAGTTCTCCCAGGCCCATAAATATTTGGGCTCTAAAATCAGTAAATTCAGGCATCTGATAACAGCTCCCTCAGAACATGACCTTTGGGGCGCCTGGGTGGCTCAGTGGGTTAAAGCCTCTGCTTTCGGCTCAGGTCATGATCTCAGCATCCTGGGATCGAGGCCCGCATCGGGCTCTCTGCTCAGCAGGGAGCCTGCTTCCTCCTCTCCCTGTCTCTCTGCCTACTTGTAATCTCTCTCTCTGTGTCAAATGAATAAATAAAATCTTTAAAAAAAAAAAAAAAGAACATGACCTTTGTAGTTGTTACATGTCACTCCAAGTTGTTTTTGTTTGCCTTTCCCTGATTTCTGAACAAGGGGAAAGTATATTTTTAAAAATGTGCGCACTCCTTAAAGCAATTTCAGATTCTTCAGGAATGGGGCCAGCCTCTTTCTCCTAGTTGCTTCTGTGCCAGGACCTGGCAGGATCCGCAGAGGCGGTCTGGGTTCAGGTGACCAGAATCAAACCTCTCCTCTCCAGTGCAAATCCTGACACTGCAAGTGGGATTTGAACCCAGTTAACCTAACACCTAAGAAATACATGAAGTTGAGTCCATTGTTAGTAATCTCTGTGACTGTGTTATTCTGAGCCTCAGTTTCATCAGGTCTGTGGAGAACATAGTATCTATCTCTGGAGTTAATAGATTGAAGAAAAGAAGGCATGTAAATAATAGTAGGTACTGTTTATTGAGAACTTTCTATGTCTTAGATGTACCTTCATATAAATATGCTGTACATTTGCAATTACACAATGAATCAAGCATTAACTCACCTGGTAATCTGGCAGCCATAGGAGGATACAGAGGCTCGGAAAGAAAGCAGTGACTCATTGGTCAGGCTCTGGAGTGGAGTAGCTGGGACTTGCCAAGGTGTCTAGACTCCAGGGTGTGGATGCCTACATGTGATCACTATGAAGATCCCCCAGGGTGATGCTTGGTACAAGCCAGGTGTCAAGTAAGTGTCACTCGGATTTCCTTAAAATTTTGCTTTTATTGAGTTTCACATTAAGACACTTACCCTGCAGCATAGTAGAATTTTTAAAACAGGGTGCCTGGGTGGCTTGGTTGGTTAAATGTCTGCCTTAGACTCAGGTCATGATCTCAGCGTCCTGGGATCCAGTCCCACTTCGGACTCCCCACTCAGCAGGTAGTCTGCTTCTCCCTCTGCCTGCTGCTCCCCCTGCTTGTGCTCTCTGTCAAATAAATAAATAAAATCTTTTTAAAAAAAGAATTTTTAAGACATAATTGTAGAGTCAGAAGGATACATGTACTTTGTGTTTGAGCTACATTCTCCTGGCCTTGAACCCCAGGAAAGTAGGTTTCAGACAATGTGTTTTTTTGTTTTGGTTTTTTTTGTTTGTTTTTAAGTACATCGTGGAAAGCCTTAATTTTCTAGTTCCTGCCCTCCCTCCCCCCAGAAACACCCACCCACCACCACCACAATTCTCTTTCTTTTGGCAGTTTATTTTATTTTGGCCTCTCGTTTCAAGGATGCTGTGTACTAATTGGAGGCCAGGCGGCTTTGATTGTGAGTTATTTTTCTCTTCAGTGAAAGGTTTTGTTGTGGTGTTGGCATTTACCATTCACTCGGATGTTAATTTTTTTAAATATCTGTCAGCAAATTAAAGTACACATTACATGCTGATTTTGTTTGTTTGTAATATTTATACTCAGCGGTCACAGAGTATGTTTGATGTGGGTTTGAACTTTTCCTTTCTCCAGACATGTGGAAATGTGTATGCACAGCACTGGGGTTGAGAGATTCTATGCAGGGGTTTACTTCCCAGACGTCTACAGAAGAAAATGGCTTTGTCTGGTAACCACAGTGGGGGACCATAGTTGTCCTGCCCAGAGACATCTTTCTTTAGGTTTGTTCGATTTAAGAGGTGGAGAGCGGCCTGAGAAAGGCCAGCAGATGAAGGATTTGTGCAAGGAAAGATACCCTGACAAGAAAGGGTAGGTTAAACCAAGAAGAATCACAGCCTGCTATTAAGCCCATGCCAGGCCGTTCCTATTTTGTATAAACAGTGATGCAAAGCTGCTGTTGCCAGAATCCAAGAAGATCAAAATAGTGAAAGGATTTAGAGTAGGTTAGCCCTTTCTTCAGTGACTCTTGTGGCCATTGGCATCATAAAATATCAGAATCCATCGAGGAGATCGTGTGCTTTTTGAACCACGATTAACCAGCTGTCCTAAGTGTTTGGCTTTCCTTCAGCTAAAGACAGGAAAAGAGGGATGTGGGTTACCTGTGTTTGTGCCTATAGTGCACATGCATTCATGAGTGTTATTTAGTTTTTTTTAATTACTGCAACCTGATGATAACAAAGGCTGGAAACTGCAATGTTTGAATTCAAAAAATGTTTGAATATGTAGACTTCTGGGCGTGCCATGAAGGCAAGCCCTGCCCGCGCGGCTCAGCAGCCGTGTATACCCCTTTTACACCCTGGGTACTAGAGCATCTTGTCACCAACCACCTGCCCCACATCCATTTCCTGTTTTCCTGGTCACAGCCCCTAAAGCCCTTCCCCTCTTCCAGAACATGCATTTAGACAGTGCTGGTTCAGCCTCTGCTCCACCTCTGGATCTAGACCTGCCCCCCAACCCCAGGGCTAATCAACCGGGATGTTCCTATTGCAGTCCACGGTGACTGATTCAGAAATGGGCGTGGTGACCCACACCAAGCCACTTAGGGACAGTTCAAGGACTTTTTTTTTTTTTAAGATTCTATTTGTTTGTCAGAGAGCACAAGCAGGGGAGCGGCAGGCAGAGGGAGAAACAGGTTCCCTGCCGAGCAAGGAGCCCGATACGGGACTGGATCCCACGACCCTTGGGATCACGACCTGATCCAAAGGCAGATGCTTAAGCAACTGAGTCAACCCGGTGCCCTTCAAGGATTTTTTTTTTTATATATAGAAACTAATAAGGGAAGGGGAAAGCACTCTTGCTGCTGGGCTTATTATATAGAGATGATGTCAGCCTACAGTTACTAGTGGCCACCAGAGAGAGAGATAGCCTGGCTGGGGCTCTGAACAGAGCACAGAGGAAAAGATGGACTGAGAGAGAAAGAGAGAGAGAGAACAGCACTGAGCACACTGCTGGATCCAGCTCTGCCTGAAGCTAGAACTTTCCCTGAATGTTTAGATACACATAAACAGATATATTCCCGTTTTTGCTTAAGACCATTCAGGTTGGATTTCTGTTACTTCTGGAAATGAAGGAATTGCTAAGCTACAATCAAAGGAGGTAAAACTGATGGGGTCAAGTGAAGATAGAACTCTTTTAGCCTTCTGGAAAGTCGGCAGCCATTGTTATGTTGTAGAAAAGCAGCTGGTGAACTTCTACTATGTCTCCAAGTTGAGTGCCATGGGACACTGCCTACTTTTTGTAGCCCCTCTTCCTTCCTTCCCTATCCAAGAACAAGAAGACAGGTGTGGGTAGAATTAATTGTTTAAAACAGGGATGTTAAGAAATGGAAGCTTTTCTGAGAGAGGCCTCTTTCTCTTGGCAGCCAACAATTCAAAATGTCAGCTTCAAATGGTCCTTAGCAGTGCTGTGCAATAGAAGTATCATGGGAGACCAATGGATAAAGTTCAATTTTCTAGTGGCTCCATTTTTAAAAAGTTAAAAAAATAAGTTAGTCTTATTAATCTATTTAGCCCAACTTGTGATCAACATGAAAAGAAATCATTAGTGAGATAACTTATGGTCTTTTTTGTACTAAATCTTTGGAATCCAGTGTGTGTGTTAGATTCATGGTACATCTCAAGTCAACCCAGACCTACTGCAAGGGCTCAGTAACCACCTCTGGCCAGCAGCCACTCTACTGGCTAGCACAGCTCTTGACCAACAGGGATTTGGAAACCCAGACTCATTCTCCAAAGCAAAATTTAATGCAAGCAAGATTAAGAGGTAAGGAAACCCAGCCTCAGATCGAATTGGGACCCGGGAGATGCTTGGTTCTCCAGGTCCCTTCCCTGCATCCAGGGTGGGGCCTCCATGACTTTCATTTCAGTCGCTTGCACTTCAAAGGGTCTTGGCTCTTACACAAGGCTTTCCCTAAAAAATAAAATCTTAGACAACTGAGCTGTTAATCTATGCTTATTAATTGCTTTAAGCAGAGTTTATAAACCATGATTTATAAAGTGTGGGTCTGATTTTAAGTAGTTTTTCCAAAGTGTTGGCTAATACCCCAGACATTTCCTCCTGAATGTGGGAGGGAAGAGGTCAGGATCCAGGACTTTGGTCACATTTATGTCATGCTGCAACCAGCTGAGCAATAATAACCTGTGGCACCAAAAATAAATTAGATCTGTTCCTAAGAAATGGTTAATGTGTTCAATGAGTAGCAGTTTCTAACTAGGATTATTATGTCATTTCTAAAATCATGTGAACCCTTTGTCCCTTTTTCCTGCTAGAGTTCTAGGTCCCTTCTTTCCATCAAATTGCTTAATACAAGCCCTCTGTCATTTTTATCTCCTAAATATCTCTTACATATCTCTTCCTCTCTCCAGTTCTGATCCTGTCCGGTTAGTTGGTACTGTAGCATTTTATGCCTGGACCATTGCAGTAGCCTCCTGACTAACTACTTAACATCTAGTCTGTTTGGATCCATTGCTCTACTGTAATCAAAACAGTCTTTCAGAACACAAATCTGATGTAGTTGTCCTCCTGGCTTAGTGTTTGCCCTCAGGAGAAAGTTTCAGGTTACTTTCCTGGTCCCTGAGGCCCTGTGAAGCCCTCACCTCTTCTCCTGTAATACTGTTCCTCACTACGCACTCCTCACACTGCTCACACTGGTCTTCTCTTGCTTCCTGGCCTGCCCTACTTATACTCTCACAGTGCATTTGCACCTCCTCCCCCAACCTCCTGAATGGCCTGATCTCTACCTTCCACCTAGCTAATGCTTACATAGTTTTCAGACCTTACATGAATCATCCCTTCCTGAGGGTGCCTTTCTTTGCATTCCTGACCAGGCTAAATCCTCCTAGCACACGTGCCCTTAACATGACTTACCTCTCCTTTGTTGCATTTATCACAATTAAACATTTACATGTGAATACAGGGTAACACCTTACACCCATTAGGATGACTACTATTTAAAAAACAAAAATGACAGATGTTATGAAAATGTAGAAAACTGAAATCCTTGTTGGTGGAAATGTAAAATGGTATATCACTGTGAAAAGTGGTATGGAGGTTCCTCAAAAAATTAAACACGGAAAAACACCTAGCCAGCTTCGTCAGTAGAGCATGCAGCTCTTAATCTCAGGGTTATGAGTTCGGGCCCCACATGGGGTGTAGAGATTGCTTACATAAATCAACTTAAAAAAAATTAAACACAGAATTACCACATGACTCAGCAATTCCACTTCTGGGCATATGTCCACAAGAATGTG
Source organism: Ailurus styani (assembly GCA_002007465.1). NCBI lineage: Eukaryota > Metazoa > Chordata > Mammalia > Carnivora > Ailuridae > Ailurus > Ailurus styani. The sequence goes on from LNAC01000967.1 coordinate 7,843, forward strand.
AAGCAGGCTCTTGGAGAGATATTTGCACACCCTTGTTCATAACAGCAGTATACAACAGCCAAGAAAGAGGAACAACCCAAATGTCTGCTGATAGGTGAACAGATAGCCAAAAGGTGATCTGTACATTGAAGGAATATTATGCATCCTTTAAAAAGAAAGAAGTCTTGTCCCATGCTGTAATACAGATGAGGCTTGACATCATACTAAGTGAACTAAGCCAGACACAAAAGGGCTAATACAGTACGGTACCACCTAGAGAAGTCAAGTTTCTAGAGGCAGAAGGTGGAATGGTGGTTGCCAGGGGCTGGACGGCAAGGGGAAATGAGGAAGGAGCATTTCATGGGTATCACAGAGTGTCATTTGCAGGATGACAAAGTTTGAGATATATTGCCCAACAATGTGAACATAGTTAATGCTGCTCAACTAAGTACTGAAAAATGGTGAAGATGATACATTTTGTTATGTATTCTTTTATCATAGTTTTTAAAAATGTATTTTAAATCCATTTATGTGATTTCATAATTTATATCAGTTTCTTCCTCTAAACTGGGATCTGTAAGAGGAAAGTGAATGCTCTTCAATATAACCTCTTTCCTAGCATTTAGTAAATACTTGAATGAATTATTAAATGAAATGCCTCTCACATAGACTTGGGGAATGGATTTGGCTTTGTGCAATAGGTTCTTAGTATCTGTTTGCTGAATTGATCACAAGAGCAGGTGCCACATACTCAAACATTTGGAAATCACCTAGAAAGGATCTGCACATAAGTGATGGTTGATTAATGAATTTAGCATCTTTTCTTAAGTGTGCTAATAACCAATAGCACAAACCATCCATTTTCCCACCCAAAAAGTGATTTCCATTTAAAAGATTTTTAGGGAGACACCTGGGTGGCTCAGTTGTTGAGCATTTGCCTTCGGCTTAGGTCATGATCCCAGGGTCCTGGGATCAAGCCCCACGTTGGGCTCTCTGCTCAGCAGGAGGCCTGCTTCTTCCTCTCCCACTCCCCCTGCTTGTGTTTCCTCTCTCACTGTGTCTCTCTCTGTCAAATAAATAAATAAAATCTTCAAAATAAATAAATAGATAGATAGATAATTTTTAGAACATTTCCAGTTAAAATTGTAGTCAACCTATTTTAGCTACATGGGTGATACCTGGTTTATTGTATTGGTTGATACTGGTATTTGTAAAGGGTTGACAGTAAAGTCAGATTGCTTCAAGGTAAGTGTTTGTTTTGGAACTGCTAGTGACGGAAGGGCAAAAATGGAATAAAGATAGATTCTTGAGTACATAATTTAAGGAAGTGCTAAGCTAATCATTATCCAGCAGTCTTATTATGGAAGATAAAACTGATGAAGACAATGCATCTGGAAGAAATGTAAGTTCTCTAACCCACTGGATGGCATTTTCATTATTATATTGAAGAGACTGATATGTTTGGAGTAATAAATATAAGCACATAGTTGAAGAGAAGGTTTTGGTCCAAAAAAAAAAAGTCAAGGTTAGGGAGAATTTAGGTGGCAGCTGGCCTCTGATAAATCTGGGATGATTTCATGGGAGAAATAGACCTTCTCTTGGGGGGACTGGTCCTCAGCCAGATGGTGGAACATTGCAGGCTCCAGGATTGCCTTAGGAGGAAGATTTAAAGCATGAGTGGATCTGGCACCAAAAGCCAAGCTGGGGCATAGAGTTTAAGCGTCAAGTAAAGTAATATTACACGAAAAGGAAAAGTGTACGATTTGAAACCTTTCTGCCTCCAGCACAGCATCATAATTAGAGGAAAGAAAAGCAGTAAGTAAGCACCCAGTAAAACCAGAAGAAGCAGAGGGGAGGAAGAGGATGAGGGAGGGAAATGTGATTGATAACAGGGAGCACCAGAAGTCTTAATGTGACAGAGAAGGCCAGGTGGGGCGAGGGAGTCTGGAGGGAGAGGGTTTTCACATTTCACTGAAGGAAACTGCAAGGTTGTTGAGAAAGTTTCCTAGCTAGGGCATCAAGAAGGAGAAAAATTGACCGTGAATAAATGTCCTGTAAGATAGTAAGTCAGAATCTTACCTTTTTATGATTAATGTGGGAAAAGTAATGCTTAGAAACAAGAAGAAATAGAGGACATATGAGTATTATTTTGTGTTAACCTATATGACTATTAAATCATTTAAAATGAACCAAAAAAATAATAATAAAAGCCCTTGTCTGGGTGGTAAAATACACACACGTGCACAGACACACACACTGAATTCTTCCATTACTCAAAGGGAATTACATTAGGGCATTATAGTAGTTTTCTGTAATATAAACTGGTTGATTCTAAATGAGATTTTTAAAATCTGAGATGGCCATGATTTTAGAAAACAGCTTATTAAGTCGGAATAGTTTGTTTTGAATAGGAAATATAAAATCAAGAAACAATTTTAGATAACTGGTGAAATTATCTACTTGGGGATTTGTTCATTTTGTTAAAAGAAAAACTAATCCTTTCTTCCCCAGTGTTTTCGATGGTTCAAACATAATGGAATAACCTAATGAAAATAGTATTCTCATAGATGGCATGAACGTGAATTCTGTTCAAGCCTTTTTGAAGTCCTTCTGACACAGGTCTTAGTGATGGATCTTTACCTACCAATGCTAGATGTCATTTGAGGGACACGTTCTCCCCAAAACAACCTTTTCTTCTTTCAAAATATGGAATTACTGCTTTATTCCTCATTGTTGTTCATGTCCCTGTAAGTATTGGGTGGTTGTCATTCTAGAAAGTTGCATTTTGGGTTCAGGTGGTCTCCAGAGCCCACCTCTTCATCCTCTGAACTGGGTGGAGTGAAATGGCTCCAAAACTCAGAATTCTAAACGTTGAACATCTGACTAATAAAGTGTGTGTTGGAAACTGTATTATTTTGGAATTCTCCATATCATTTTGCTTTCAGTTTCATAAACAGTTGATTATCTTCATTAGTTTTATATATATATTGCCTCTTTAAAGCTAGCTCTTGACTATTTTTCCTTCTGATGTTCTCTGTCATTTCTACCCCCAGTGCTTCCCTGTCTCTTAACTCAAGTTCCCTTTCAGTACAAGTTTCCTCCAGGGTATCTTTTCTCCTGTTCCCTAGGGCAAGGGTTTTTCTAAGCTTTTGTCCACTGTTATAATGGCTAAGTTTACATTGTCATTTATTGAACACAGTTTTGCCAAGAAAACTCTTCTCAGGCTGTTTACTACTCAAATTATCTCTGAATTCTGAGGCCTTTTTACAAGCCCCACAAACCTTCAGATGTGGCTTGGAAAGTAGTTTTGTTCATTAAGAACTCATGAGGACACTATTCATTATGTGCAATTGCTATCAAAGGGAAAAATGTGCCTTTTCTGATGGCTTCCTAACAGACCCCGTACTGTACACAGAAAGACAGCCCTCAAGACCTGAAATATGTGTCAATCTTAGAAGATCACCTAAGAAAATAATTCGGTAAATAGATTATAAGGAAAAGGTTGATAGTTGAACCACTTGCTTCCACTCAGCTTTGGAGAAAACTGGGTTTTCATTTCTTCCCTTGGAATGGAAAACTTCTTGAGGAACAGCACACTCATTGGCATGTAGAAGACAATTCAGTAAGTGTTGAGGGGACAGATGACTGAGCGGGGAGGGGAGGGCTGGAATATAAGGCAGATGAGCTGCCCCCTCCCCGGTCATCGCCAGTTGGGCTCCCTCAGATGTGCTGGGTTGCTTGTTATTTGTTGTACAATTTGTATCAAAACTAACATAGTATCATAGGAGGGTACTAACCCTACGGTGAGTCTGAATAACTTTGCCTAGTTCTGTGTCATCCACACATCTGGCCTCTGAAATCCTCATTGACTTCTCTGGGTCTCATGCGTTCCCTCGTGCTCTCCCTCTCTAGGGCTGTCATCACCCTCCACGGTCACATGGGTTGCAACCTAAGCTCCCTTCCCTTCAGTCCCCCTCATCACCAGAGCTCCACTCAACACATCCAGGGATGCACCTAGCATCATTAATTAGCACTTGTGCCGGTCGGCTTGTGTAACAGGGTGTATAGCCTTGTCCCGCTGGCCTCATGGCAGATATTTGATGTAATTTGCTCCAATAGAGTAAAAATGGTCTGTACCCCTACTTGGTCTGTAGGACACCTTGAAGTGGCAGGAGAAGAGAGAGTATTCGGCATTGAAGACAAGATTTTAAGTAAACTCAAAAAATCAGGACTCTGGATATTATCTTTTGTTGTGTCTTATTTTCATGGGAAAAAATCTTAAAACTTAGACCCTTATTCCCTGCTAGCATTTCTTTCTTAGAAATTCTGCACTGAATGCCCAGAAAAATATCTCCAGTGGTGGCACTACATGAAGTCTTCTGATGGAGAGTAGGCTGTTCTATCTGCCATTAGCCTTGACCTTGCCTGTTTGGGGCTATAACCCAAACAAGCTTAACTTTTTTTTTCATTAATTATACCAGTCAGCGTCCTTTGTTGCAGTGAACAAAGGAAAAGAAAACTGACTTTGACTTGATAAACAGAAAAGGAAAATGTGGAAGGAAGTGATGCAGCCCACAGGATATATGGAAAGGCTTAAGAACCAGGCTCAGAAAGCTGGTAGAACCATGGATGCTACCCGGGACCGTGTGGTCAGGACATGACCTGCCACTGTGATCATTAGCTGTGGGCCTCTGCTAGTGATGGACTTTGGACTCCACTTCTGCAAATAATCCTCAGGGTCCCCAAAATTCAGGCAGGAGCATGTAACAGACCTGCCCCAGTCTCCTGCCTTGCACCAGCCGTTTCCTTTCTGTGGATGATTTCTCTAGCAGATTTACTATCAAATGACCCAAATGTGCTTTATAACGATCCTGGCACTGCCCACATTCTCCTGCAGATAACAGGAGGGAGAAACATCATTTCCATTAGGCTTCCGAATGAAGAAGAATCCTAGGCCTTTTCTGGAACAGCTTCTCTCAGTGAGAAAACAAATTTGCCTAACTTAGCAGATGATTGGAATATGTTTGAGAAGTAGTCACACTATATCATATTCAGTAACGTGCAGAGACAAAGCAGAAGTCTTTCCTGTAAGAAAACTTAAAGAAGACTAGAGTTTGGGGAAAGGCAAATCTGAGCTTGGTATGCTTAAAAATGTAGATGGAGGGAGTGCCTGGGTGGCTCAGTTGGTAAAGCATTTGTCTTCGGCTCCAGTCGTGATCCTGTGGGGTCCTGGGATCGAGCCCCACAGCGGGCTCCCTGCTCAGTGCGGAGCCTGCTTTTCCCTCTCCCTCTGTGCTCTCTTGCACTTGCTCTCTCTCAAATAAATAAAAAGATCTTTTAAAAAAATGTAGATGGAAAAGAGGAAGTGCCATCTGGACAGAGCTACAGTGGCAAGGGACTGTCCATGGTGTGGCCTCTTTGGGGCAGAGGGGCTGTGATAATCAGATCTCAGATAATCCTACAACAGAAATTAATGACATATAGATAGATAATTACCTGGAACTTGCCATTGTCCGTAGCAATTCAGATAACCATTTTCCTTTTCCTTGTGCACCAAGAAAATCCAGTAGCTGATCCATAGAGATTTGGCACACTGGCTTCGTGTGAAGTAGGTAAATGTTCCATCAGATTAAAAAGTGTAATATCTTTGTTTTCTCAGGTTACTGTCAAGTCAGGAGCAACCAAAAAAAAAAAATGGAGAGAGAAGAGAAAAAAATGTGATTAGCATTATTTCATCGTATTAATTAAAACACTGCGGCAGTTTTGGCTTGAGTGACATAGTTACTGAAACCAAGGGAAGTTGCTACCCCATTTATAATTTATAACCCCAACAGTGAGGCTGTAAGTGGTAATGAAAAGTTTCAGATCAGCTTTGTTTTTGCAGAATTTAGGCACTGTGAAGAGTTTTCTGGAATATGTTCAGATTAATACCTGCACATCTGCTGGGAGAACCTTTACAGTAAGGAAATGGTATTGATAAGCTACCATTTTTCCTCTCGCAGGAGCTACTATTTATCATTACAACTTATGTACGCCTAAACTGGGAACACAACCTCATCTATCCCTGCATGCCCCCAGAAGCTATTCCGCATAAGTTAATCTTTTCAACAGAAGCAGCCAACTTTTCTAGCAAAGGAATTTGCAGTCTTTGTGGTTTGGGTAAAAAGGTGGTTCATTTTACTGGTTTCTCGGTGAAAAATGTTTCATGATAAATTCAATCTTTCCTCAAAAAAAAAAAAAAATTCCCCAAATCGACTTTTCTGTGCAAAATCTGACATGAAAGCCTTTCTCTACTGAAGCAGCCAAATATGGAGTTGTGTGGACCTGGGCAAACAGTTTTGGGTCCAAGGTTAAGGATATTTATTGCTGGAGGTATTACATGTATTCATACCCAGGAAGAACAAAATCCAGCCCATCAACAGTGGTTTTCAAATATATTCATTTACTTTCTTTTGTTTTAGGGGGAGTGTTTTCCTCCTTCCCTTTTTAATCCTTTTCCACACTTGGTAGAATTTGGGAGGATTTTTGCCAGGGATAACTAGCGAAGGTATACAATGTGTGAATACACTGGAGATCTGCTGGTTTCATTGCACAGACTTCAGAGAAAGTTCCTCGCACTCCAACTTTGGCATAGCATGCAGGAAATTCCTCCTTGGTCTGCCCAATGCAATAAACAGACCTCCTGCTTCTAACCACATCCATGCTGAAGTTTCTTAGGTGGGGTTACTTCTGCTTTTTGTATAAAAGTTAAGGGTCCCAGGATTCCAATTCTACACTTTTTTTAGCTCCTAGGTTTGGAATTTGTGTAGCGCTACGTTTAGGAGTTAATGGGACCTGTGGTTTGACTTACTCTGTTTTCTTTTGCGCACACACATGGGAAGGAGAGACCAGGTAAACAGATCCCCCGTGGGGATGCTTTTGGTAAACCTTCCATGACATCAGCCTGATCAGAAAGATCAGAAGTTAGCATTTGCCTTCCGCTTACTCATTAAGAACCCGGCGTGTTCTCTTCAGCGCAGGTGAGCCCTTGGGTAAGGCGGCACCTCCCAGTGTGGCCCTCAGACAGGCAGTGTTCATTATCCCCAAAGAGAGGGCTTATTCGCTGGCTGAGTCTCGGGCCCCAATGTGGAGCTGTGGGTTAGAGTCTGCATTTTAACCAGAGCCCCACATGGCTCAGAGGACACTGAAGGTGGAGAGGTCCAGAGTTCTGTCCATGCTAACAGAGTGCCTGAGTCCATTCCAGTAAGATCTCCATGGGAGGGTGTGAGGGAGAAAACAGGCCGGCCAGTGGGGTGAAGAGGAGAGAGAGCCAGGGGAAGACATCGCCTGAGTTAAATTATGCTCATTAATTCAATTTGAGGCAGGAATGTGTGTAAATAAACGCTGGCAGCTGCCAAGCGTCTCTGTTTCCTGCGGGGCTCAGGCAGGAATGCAGGGGCCAGTGGCCGAGAAAACTTGACTAGGGATCAGTCAGATAGCCCTGCAACCTCGAGATAATGACGGAAAGGACGGCATTATCGTTATTGTATTAGGGAGTTTTAAATGCAGAGTTAAGTGCCAAACCAAGTGGAACAGGAGAGGCTGTGCGAGGCATCGATAAAATCTTAATTATTTGAAAAGATTAAGCATGCCGGACGGTTCCCTCCCCCTTTCTTTAAATCCATCCGGATCAGATTTCCAAAGCGGTTAAATGAGAAGGACAGTGCTACAGTCCTACGCAGGCTGGCTGCGTTGCCAAATAACTAACCTGTTCATGTCTGCCTTTTCCCTTCAGAACCGACTCCCTGAGAAACAGGGAAGGGAAAATCAAGTTCTCCAGGGGAAGAGCAATCCTGTGTACCCCAGACCTGTAAAAGGTTCATAGGCTTGATTTTTGGCATTTCATGCTGATTAACTGGCTTGGGAGGGCTGAACAATCATCTCTGGTTAATATTTACTAAACCCCATGTGGTGTGCTGGGCAAAGATGCTTGCCTAACCATTGAAAGATGGTTTGCATACTGTCATTTTTAGGAGCTCATTGAATGTTATTTATGCCTAAGAAACATCTGCTTTACAGCTTAAAAATCAGCTGTCCCTATTCACTGAAGGAATGGCTATACTAAGAAGAGTCATATTCTTTAATTTTATCTAGAGATGTTTTCCTTAATGCCTCTGTGCTTAGGCTGATGCTGATGATAAGAAATGTTAACCAAGGGCAGGGCGCTTTCTCAAATGCTTTGTATATTTACTCTTCACCACAATTCCTATTTTGTAGATGTGAAACCAAGTCCTGGCGAAGTTCAGGAACCTACCCATGGTCATGGGTTCAGGATTTGACCTCAGGCTTCCCTGGGGGCTCCTCACAGCAGCCATTCACCCTGCAGGCCACACCAGTACCCTCTCTTTGAATTGCCCCCAGCACTCCGTCCCTTGAGTGCTACGTGTCTTCTCTGTGCTCTTAGATCCCTCTGCATAATTTTGCTATGAAAAGATATTTTTTATTATTATTACAAGCTAATGTGTACAGAAGTCTCTCACCTGCTGGATTTTTGGGAATTTTAGAAAAGGGACTGGCATAGACGAGGCCCTCAGTGAACAGAAATGATTTCCTCCTGAATGCTGGCAGGCCAGTGTCTTCAATCCTGCCCTTGCTCTGGTGCCATCAGGGGACTTACAGGTCTTTGGGCTTTACTGACACTGAATGACATCCTGGGGAAGAGTGGAGAGCCCTTGTCTCTTGGCTTTATCCCGTCTTTAAAAGGCTATAAGAAAAGTCCTCCCCTGTAGGCCACTATGGCTAAAACCAGAGACCACCTCGTGGTCTGCTGTACCCACATGGAAGTCCCATTAACGTGGACACAGCCTATATGTGTAAGTCAAGGGGACACACAGAAAAATCTCACAAGTCCTCAAGGCCTTGATTGACAGTCTTGACAGATATACTACTTTTAGCTTAGGGTGGATTTGAACTCTGGCTGAGAGTGACAGGAAGCAAAGGAGTTTTCATTTCTGCTTATTTCCCCACTTTTGTACACATGGGCCTTTTCCTTGGGAGGGGGAGGGGGTGGAGCAAAAAAGATGAGAAATCAAGTTCTTCGGGCCTGTCTAGCCCACCCTCAGCATTCTAACTTGCACAGTATCATGGGAGACTGATTAATCAAAGGACAGTGGGCGTCTTGCCCCTGCCTGCTGAGTCGCCACCTCTGGGAGGGTGGGCGGCCTTCAGCAGACAGTACAAGCTGAAGTCAGTTTGGCCTCTGCTCCCTTGGCCGTCAGAGCAGTGTTGCAGAGGGACTCCGCAAATCACCTCCATCCTGGGGGGTTGACAGTGGCAACTGAACAGTGTTGGAGGAAAAAATATCCTCTCAGGATTTCACTCTCTGTCACTCATCACCCACACGCCCAGCTCCCCAATATCCAGGGACTGATTTATTTGTGGAGAAGTGCCATTCCCCTGTTTCTGCTCCCACTCGCATTGCCTGCCTGTCTCTCCCAGCCTTTTCTGCTCATTAGCAGGCTCTCAGAAAGTAGGCTATGGAAAGAAGCAAGATGATTCTAAAATCAGTGTCTGCTTTGCTTTGCCCTTCAAGTCGGCTTCCTTGGGAAGGTAGCAGGACCTTGTGCCCTGCTCACCTGAGCTGGGGCGGTGGGAGCCCCATCTCTCTGTTGGTGTTTCCTCAGGTGATATGGCTACTTTCACTTCCAAGTTCTTGCTCCTTACCTGGGCCTGAGGAAGTCCTGAGCATGCCTTGAGAAGCCTGTTTGAGGAACAGGGCCCAAGTCAGAGCAGCCGGGTGAACAGAACTCGATTGTCCTAATGCCCCTGCTTCTCTCTTCCCTGCTGACGTCAGCCCTTGAGCCTTCTCAAAACCCCAGACCCCTTCCTCATCTCCTCTTATGTCTGCTCATACCCCTCTCCCGGCCCTGCTGACTATTTACTCCTTGAGACCAAGAGAACTTTCTGAGGAGAGGAAAAGGGCTTGGCACTGTGGCCTTTGCCTCTCTGTCTCTTGTGGGCCCTGGTCTTTGCCACAGGGACACCGTTGCAGGCCATGCTCTCCTGCTCTTGCTTCTGCTTCCTGCTTTACCCAGGGCTCCCTTCCTCACCCCAACCTATGGCCCAGCTTCCTTTCATTTGCGTCTTTTCTCCTGCGTTTCTTTCCCGAACCCTGCCCTTCTCTTCTTCCATCATTCCGTCCTCCCACCCTGCGTGAGAACCATGCTCCTTCAGGATGGGAACGTAAAGGCTAATGCTGGGTCTGAGGTAGTTGTCTGACGAGCATCGCTTGCCCTTCCAGCTTGTTAACGGAACAGACGGTGGTGGCTGGTAGAGTCACCACAGCCTGGATAGGTCGGTCCTCACCCAGAACAGTCTTCGTGGCCCGCTGTTTCTCATGACACTGTTTTCTACCTGTCCATCCTGTCAGTCTGGTTTCTCTGACAGTAAAGCAGTCACAACCTGATAGGAGGCGAACTCGATTGGAGCCAGGTATTGTCGAGTCAAGGCGTTTTTGTTTTTTTTCTTTTTTAAAATTGGCCTCTTACTGACTCACCAGGATTGTTTCCACGCATTACTCCTTAATGCTATGTTTATGTGCCTCGACCCACACAATCCTCTCTTGCCCTATAATAATCCAATATTAACTTGTAATAACCACAATGCCTTCAAAGGAAGAGATGTTTCAAAGAAAAGCAGAGGGAATTGCAGGTTCAAAATTCCTGAGAGAAACTCTGAACTAAAACCTGCCAAAGATGACTTGGGAAAGGAACTGGATTAAGAGTGCCGTCTTCCAAGGTAGCACATCGCTAGCTATCTGTGTACAGTCACCATTGTTTGAAAGCTACACTTTGTCTTAAGGAAGCTTTTTCCTCTGAGAATACCACAGTAGCTAGTTTTGAAATTAGTTGGTGACGTTATATCACCTTAGGTAAAGGGTTTGTTTTTATGCACCTGTAACTAATCAATAATAACATTGAGATTTCCAAATTACCTAATGTGGGACCCACTGGCCCACAACAAAAGTTAGAATGTGGGAGATGGTGATGGTAGAATAAAGCATTTGTTGCTGGGATTAGGTCATGAATCTAAATCAGCTCTTTTTCTGGAAGATTCTCAGCGTGGAAATGGTAGCATTTGGCTCAAGCTGGATTTGGCTGCATATGTTTTGTGTGTTTTTATAATTAGAAGGGGATTCTGTGCTTCTGCTTTATATACAGTGTCTGTCATATGTTGCCCACATAGGGAGGCCAAAATTGGCCTCCCTATTTTTTGTCACATCTGCAAATGCAGTCTGTCTTTTGTAAACAGGTCACTAATTCCAGACTAGTGGCGTGAAATACAGCTGACGCCATGCATGGCCTTACACTCCCTACATGAGCTAAATGCCAACAGCAGAGAGGGAAGGCCCTGAGGACTCACCCTCATGGGGCAGAGTGCCTCCTTGGACCACTCCAGGGAATGCCATGCCAGGCGGCAGCCCACAGCCTGTGTGCCATCTGGTCGCTGTTGAGTGGCATGTAGGACAAATGTTCTGAGACTCAGGGCCTTCTCCAGAGGGACCATCAGAGTTACTGCCATGGGAGCAGAAAATTATGGGAAAAATATGGTGATGGGCACCTGGGTGGCTCAGTGGGTTAAAGCCTCTGCTTTCGGCTCAGGTCATGATCTCAGCGTCCTGGGATCGAGGCCTGCATCGGGCTCTCTGCTCAGCAGGGAGCCTGCTTCCTCCTCTCCCTGTCTCTCTGCCTGCCTCTCTGCCTACTTGTAGTCTCTCTCTCTGTGTCAAATAAATAAATAAAATCTTTAAAAAAAAAAAAGAAAAAGAAAAATATGGTGAGACTTCCAGATTCTAACCCCAGATTCTAAAGTGTTCCCCAGACTTTATGTATATGGTATTGCTAGTGGTTCATTCTAGAATCAAATTTACAAAGAAAAGGGGACTCAACTTACACACACATTGAGAACATCTAGTCAACTAGCAGACACAGAACATATACTCATCATATACTCATCATATACTCTCAACTCTCCATAATGTCTAAGAGATGGCTAGAAGCATCCACACTGTGTGATTGCAACTGTAGGAAGTTCAAAAACTTGCAAAATAATTTATGGCATTTAGAAGTCAGGATAGTAGTTCCCCTTTACTGTAGGGAGGATGAGTATGAAGTGGAAAGGGCATGAGGAGGTTTCTGCTAAGCTCCTGGGTGGTTGGGTTTGGGTTTGGGTTTTCATCTGAGTGCTGTGTCCAGGTATTCATTGTGTAAAAATTAAAAATCATTTGAGATGTACACCTATGATGTATGCAGCTTGCTGTTACATATATTTTTTACTTTGATAAAAATTTGCATTTAAAAATATGACAAGCATGTAAGGAAAAACTTTTCTCAATCCAGCTTTCATTAATAATAGATTCAGTCAAAAGGAACGAGAAGTCAGCCACAAAGTGGGTATTTCTATGGGCAGCCCCCTCAGATAGGAACTTGCTTCCCATCTGCCCTGTGAAGACTTCACTTTTTTTTTTAAGATTTTATTTTTAAGTAATTTCTACACCCAACATGGGGTTTAAATTCACATTCCAAGATCAAGAGTCACACGCCCAACCAACTGAGCCAACCAAGCAGGGCTTGGCTTTTAATAACTCTTCTTAAGTTTTGCTTTGTCTATTGGGGGTTCCCAGTTTGCTTTTTTAGTTTGATTTTTTAACAGAATAATGATAACTATATCAATATGTTTTTGAATCTCAGTAGAATGCTTTTGAATAAACATTTCCATTGCTGCTCTTGAATTTAGTAATGTATAATGTACAACATGCAAAATGTAAAAAATGTAAAACATTTATTTTACCATACTGACTTGGAAATTACCGCCATTTGGATGGTAGGTAGAGTCATGGGAGTAGATTGAAGTGCCCAGCGTAGGTGGGCAAAGAGATTTAAAAAAAAAAAAAAAAAAAAAAAAAAAAAGNAGCCCCAAGCCCCTGGGGAATGTTGGCATCTACAAGGCAGGTAAACAGCCTTCTGTTCACCAAAGGTAGCACAAATGAACTACACAGAGTACAGTGATCACTCTATATAGACTGCCTGAAGAATCCAATCTTGTTTTCTCTTTAAAAAGTGAAACAGCGGGCACCTGGGTGGCTCAGTGGGTTAAAGCCGCTGCCTTCGGCTCAGGTCATGATCCCAGGGTCCTGGGATCGAGGCCCGCGTCGGGCTCTCTGCTCAGCAGGGAGCCTGCTTCCTCCTCTCTCCTCTCTCTCTGCCTGCCTCTCTGCCTACTTGTAATCTCTCTCTCTGTGTCAAATGAATAAATAAAAAAAAAAAATTAAAAAAAAAAAGTGAAACAGCTTTGGGGCATGTGGGTGGCTCAGTCAGTGAAGCATCTGACTTTGGCCCAGGTCCTGATCTCAGGGTCCTGGGATTGAGCCCAGGTTTGGGCTCCCTGCTCAGCAGGGAGTCTGCTTTTCCCTTTCCCCCTGCCCCCTATCCCCCCACACCGCACCCCTGCCAGATCATGCACTCTCTCTCTCAAATAAATAAATAAAATCTTTTTTAAAAAAAGTGAAATAGCTTTGGGCTGCTATAAAATTTGTTTTCCTGAAATTTTTGGTCAGGACCAAACAGTACCATTAGTACAGGCTAACAAGTTAGCACCACTGCAGTTTTCCTCACTAAAGAAATTTTACAGTGTGCCCACAGATATTTTGTACAAACTTTCTGAAACTGACAAAGAAAATGTCTTTTTTTTTTCTTTCTTTACCAAGCTCATAAAAAGCTATAAGCAAAAGGGAAAGCAACCATATATGGGCATGGTGTGTAGAACGGAGTCGAAAGGGTCACTGCTTGGGGCGCACAGTGCATTCAGGTGTTGGTGCTGGGCTGGTGCACCAGGGGTGTGTATAAGGTGTGCAAGCTCATGGGGTCTTTCTTATAGATGGAAATTTTATTGTCATAGGTGCATTTCTTTCCACATGTTGAATTTTATGTGAAAGTACTACTTCTTTCTTTTCCTCCACTTTAACATGGCATTTTTTCTATGACCTCGAGGACTATTGCCAGGAAGCAAACAATTCAAGTTCCACCACATAAGAGAGACTTCCTTTTTATAAGTAATTAAGTGCTATTTGTATACCATCTTCAGACAATAATTGGTTTTATTGTTTTGTTGTTGTTGCTTTATTGTTGCTTCAATTCTGATCTTCTTCCCTATTTCCCAGTCCAGACCTGTGTCTGTTCATTGTTGTTAAATTTGTTTTATCATCATTTGTCATATATATGATTTAAATGATTTTTTTAAAAAGTAATAAAAGGTCTCAAGATTTCAGAAAGTTGAAAATTCCCTGGGGAGAGCATTGTATGAATAAGTTTTGTTTAAATCACCATTTCCCCTCCCTGCTCTGTCTTGGCTACAGGACTCTTTAAGAAATGACTTCACTTCTCTTATAAAAAGTCTTTGAGATGTGGTCTGATCACAACTCTCTTCACACTTGCTCAAAGCTCGGTGGCCAATTAATAAAATATTCTTTAAGAAGAACTATTATTTTAGGCTCAGCATAGGTCTTCATGCAAACCTTAGCTCTCTTCCTGTTGGATATTATTAATATCACTTTCACATCCTTCCTCCATAATACAGTAACCTCTTCTTCACCTTCATAGTGGTTGATCTCCTGGCAACACTCAACACTCATTGCTTCTAGAAATTCTGCCTCTTGGCTTCTGAAACATAATCCTTTCCTATCTCTCCTGACTGTGACTTTACTCTCTTTCATTAGTCCGTCTTACTCCATGTCCTGTCCCTTAAATGTAATTGGTCTGAAGGATTCTTCGCTCACCTTTTTCTTTTTCTTTTTTTTTTTAACTTTCTCCCTGTATTATATCATATACACCAAAGTCTTCATTTCCAACTAAAAATAATCAATTTCCAAGTATATCTCTTTAGGCCAACAATTTACAGTAGCCTATAACTCCATTTACTTGGAAAATGGACAGATCTTTTCATCTTCTTTATCTCTTTAAATAGTTAATGGATTACCTGGTACAGAATACATATTAGATGGGTGAAAAGTATGCTCACAACCATAAGGTTTCTCAATTTCTGTGTTCAGTTTTGTGATTTCATTCTAATGAAATAACCCTCAAAAAGGATGTTCCGGAAGAAGGAGTATCGTTATTTCCTCTCCCTGATGCTTCTGTCATGATGATCAGCAGCCCCCCCTTCACAACTGGTGCATTTCTAGCTCAAGATGCATATCAGACTTCAGACTTCTTGTGAAAGTGCATTTCGGGGATTGAGATGACACTTTGCAGAATTTCTTTTTCCCTGATTCTTGTGGGACAGACTGATTTTGAACCTAAGTCCGTGGAGCAGAAATGCTAAAACATTTGAGAACCTTTTTTTTTTTTCCTCCTGGTGGGAGCCTTTTATTGCCAGAAGTGAATATCCCGTAGAGCTAAAGAAAGTCCTATGACATTTAGCTTTTAAAAACAAAGCTGTGTTTAAGTTCTGTGCAAACAGAAGGTATTGCTTAAAAATGACATGGCAGATGTTATGAAAATTTGTTTTAAAGCATTGCTCTCAGGTTAAGTCATGTTTGCCAAGTTACAACCTGGAACACATTTCGACAACTCAGCAGAGCTCCTCGGTTGTGGGTCTGCGGCGATAAAGAGCGCTCACGTTGTGCGACCGGCTGGGGAAGGGGAAGTGGACTCCCATTGCTTGAGAAGTATCCTGCTTCTCTTCCTGAGTCGACTGAGGAAAGCCAAAGAGTGAAGCTGAAAATGCAAGCTGTGTTGTCTTTGAGATTTACTTTTATTTAATGAAAAGTGTGTCTTAACAGAGCCTGTACGTTGCTCTCACTCAAGAAAACCTGTGGTTTTTCCTCAAAGTGTATTTGAAGTTTCTTTAGGGCCAAGTTACATCACTCAAAACTGGTCATGTTAAAGCTACAGAATTCAGAACGGAGTGAAATTTGGTTGCTGCTTAGATCTGAGCCATTTGATCCCTGCCACTACCCACCATTACCTCTAGGAGTTAAAAACCATACATTTATAATTTGCATTCGGGGTTCTCTGTGGTGGGTTCTAACTGTGGAGGGGACACTCTGCTGTCTCTGGCTCTGCCTTTAAGTGTTTGAGCATTTCTCCAGGTACAGCCAACATGTAAACATGAAAAGGACTAAAAAGCAGAAAGACACACACACACACACACACATGCAAATCCAAAGGTAACCTATGTAACATTGATTTTGATCTGGTGTTTTGTTGTTTGGTTGATTTTAAAGCATCACGTCCCTTTGAAAAATGGAGGTGTGTGGCCTTTTCAAAGTCTTTCTCTTATTTTTACTAGTAGGGTGTGTTGCTTTGGGTGACCTACCATGAAGAGCCTATCTTGGCATGGTGTAGCATCTCCTTAGTTATGTGATACTCGTTTTGGGCTTAGGGGTGGAATTTTCTTAATGCCTATGGAAAATAAGTTAGAGGCAATGGAAACGACGACTGAAAACTTTGTTTTCACACATGCACCCCTTAGTGACTCTTCTTCTTTCCTCCACCTGCATTACTGAGATACTCAGGCAAGTTCCGTGCATGCCTGGTGCAGAGATCCCTCTCCTCGAGGGCTGGAAGCTCCCCTCCCCTCTGCGATGGCACGTTCAATGCCATGGGTGACTTGTAATAGGGTCACAGGCCAGTTGTTTTGTGTGCTGGTTGGTTTTGGTATAAAAATGAGGGCTAGATCATTAAGTGACCCCTAATTGAAAGTATTCTTCAAACACTACTGAGGGCTGAGAGCATTAAGTGTTAAGCACTAAGTATTAAGTGGTAGTTAATATTAGAGTAGATCCAGGTTTGGGACTATTTCTGCAAAATGTGTGGGACACCTTAATCAGATACTGCCTTCGTATAGGTCTGGGGAAGCTTATTACTGGTGAGTAGGGGTGATGCTCACTTTCCTCAGTTCCTCATCTGAATGTTGGAACACCACAGAGCCAAGACACCTCTGGGATGCCCACTGATGTGCTACCATGAGCTTATTATGTAAGGAAGAGCTGCCATTTCAGCCCTGCTGGGGCACATGCCACAAATTACTCAACCTCCTGAGCATGTCTGACAAATGGAGGATTCAGGACCCAATTTATTAAGGATTTTGAGAGATAACACATGAAGGTATCTGGTAAAGTCCCTGTGATACTTGCTTGGTAAATGGCACTTATGGTATTCTTCTCACTTCATAGTATCAACCTGTCAGAAATGGTTTTGGACCATTTTTTTGTTGTTGTTAAAAACTCTATATGTAGCCATTCAGCACAAATTCATTTATGCCTATGATAGACTGGATACTGTTGTAGTTCCTGGAGATACAACCAGGAGGAAGACTAAGGGCCCCTGTTCTCGTGGAGCTTCCATTCTGGTGATGTCAGGCAGAAACTAATGGATAATATATAAACGGGGGAAAAAAAACTATATCATGGCTATACAGAGAATTACAGGTGACAGTGTACTTCTGCCAGATAGGGTCGTAATGGCATCTCAGGGGAGCCGCTGGGATCACACTGGGAAGCACAGAGGAGACAGGTACCATTTAGAAGGTGCAGAGAGTGGTGTGCTCTAAGTACAGAGCAGCGGTTGGTTTGGTTGGACTGGGAATAGGGGACGGTGGCAGGAAAGGGGAGTATGGGGTAAGCAGTGGCCAGACCACGAGGGCCTTTGTACAGGACAAAATAAGAAACTTGGATCTTACTCTAAATGGGATGGAAAGTCTGACGAATTTTAAGCAGGAAAATTGCATGATCTGATATACATTTTAAAAGGTCAGCTTGCTGCTATGTAGGAAGTAGGTGGTTCAGTGGAAAGAGCGGAGGCAGGGAGGCCTCTGAGACCGTTCAGTTTCAATCGTGAGAACTTGGGATTGGGGTGGGCAGTGGAGGTGAGAGAAATGTAAAGCTTGCACAGGAATTGGATGAGAAGCTTAGAGAAGGGGAAGAATCCAAGATACCCTTTGGAGATTTCATCCGAGCAAGGGGGAGACAGTGTGGTACCAAACAGGAAACCCTGTGAAAAGGAGGGTTTTGGGGGGAAATCAACTCCTCCACTCTGGCCATGTTAGCTGCTTATGTAGGAGGTATACGGAAGAAGCAAGAGAATTAGTGTGTCTTCACAAAGTTCAGATCTGGGTGGAAGAAAGTGCTAACTACCCATTTGATATAGGACGGTGTCGAAGGTATGACCCATCAGAGAGTCAAACGAGTAGTACAGTTAGTGTAGTATTCAGAGGTGGCCCCAGGTGTAGCGAAGAAGGAGAAGCAGAGGGGCGAAAGGAAATGGGTTAGTGGAGACAATGCTGGGATTGCACAGAACTATCTGAGGTTGGAGACTCTCTGAGGCCAAGTTTTACTGAGAACACCACGCCCGGGAGAAGAACCTCATATGCAGGATTCTGCCAGCTTGGATGGTGCTGATGGATGGCATTGGGCCAAGGGATTTAGTAAGTAGGACTGGGGTAATGGAAGCTGAGAGTTAGTTTCAAGAGGAGGAAAAAGGAAAATGGCCTAAACTGAAAGGGTGTTGGAAGTTTTGTGGGATTGGGAATTTTTCTTAAGTAAGGAGCTCCAGCAACATCTGTGTACGTGCAAAAGAAAAAAAAAATCCCATAGTACTTGGGGTTGAGAAGTGTTACTTGCATGTATATGCCTTTAAAGGAGTTAAATTTTATACTCAGTAGATGCATATTTTAATGTAAAAATTTACCATAGCTATGAATACAAACTCATAGGTGTATTATATACACCTCATTTAAAATGTGATTTTTAGAAGAAACCGAATCAGCTAGAGAGGACAAATTTAAAATTTTAATTATTTTTCCATTACTTTCATATACAAATCTTTGAAGCAGGAACAGAGTAGTTTCAGAAGTCAGTTTCTGGGAGGTGTAAATAGGCGTGCTTTAAATTGCCGCTGATGCCAAAGAAACTGCCATGGAGGGCTGAGGTTTCAAAATTAGATTCTGTTTCACTCCTGAGCTTATTAGCTAAACTACAGTCACTGCCTAGCCTGTTAGCTGGGAAACTATCTCCAAACAGGATATGGTGATTATTTGTAAATGATCATTGCTCTGCTGACAATAGCTCATCACTGGGTGCTCAGGGGAACAGCTCCTTTTAAAAATGCATATGAAGACAATTTGAATGAAAATATTGTATGTAGGAGCTTATAAATACTAGCTGATGTACCAAATCAGAGGATTCCTAAGTAAAGATAATTTACCATAATTTAATTCTAATAATGCAGATTAGGGATCTATCCAGTAAATAAACTAGTATTTATGGAAAAGGATAAAAGAATAAAAACTTCTTGGCAATCCAATGAAACAAGAGCATGGGGTTTAAAAAAAGGACGATGAAAATTTCACTGAGCAGGAAGGAAAGATTGCTCAACAGATCCGCAGGAAACCATTCTCCCTACCATCATCTCTGCATTTCAGAAGGCAAGCACAATTCCAGCCAGAAGACCTCATCTGACTGTGGAGTGAGATCCTAATAGTCTATCTGGCCTTTTTTTACTTGCAGAGAAATTCATTAATATCTCTACTCCCTTTCCCAAAGCTTTAGGGGACAATGGACATTACTCTGTACAAGCAGATTGGGTTATTTGTTCGAATGACCAGCATTTTTTTTTTTTTTTTTAAAGATTTTTTTTTATTTATTCATTTGACACAGAGAGAGAGAGATTACAAGTCGGCAGAGAGGCAGGCAGAGAGAGAGGAGAGAGAAGGAAGCAGGCTCCCTGCTGAGCAGAGAGCCCGACGTGGGCCTCGATCCCAGGACCCTGGGATCATGACCTGAGCCGAAGGCAGCGGCTTTAACCCACTGAGCCACCCAGGCGCCCGACCAGCATTTTTGAAATAGGAAATCCACCTTAGACATAGGAATCCCCATATCTGGTGGGCAAAGAATAAATACTATGCGCCTGGATACTTCTATTTTGCATCATGAGTATTTGAAATAATCATTCATAACCATTTGTTTGAAAGACTTTGTCACATCATAGCTATAGAATATCCATTAAAAAAAAAAATTTTCCAAAGTGTGTATGTGTGTGTGTCTGTAAGCATTTTGCATCATGCTAATAAAAGGTCCTCTTCCTCCATTTTCCCTCAAATGTTGATGTCCCAGGTGCTGGTCTTCAATTTCTTCTGTCCCTCTGCTTATTCCCATGCATTCAACCAGTGCTCTTAGACTGTGACCCCAGTCCCTGCCCAGGTCAGACCCCTCCAGCCTCAAGTCCACACTTATGAAGTGAATTTTCAGCTTTTTCAACTGGCCATTTCCTTCTAAAGGTCTCCTGGTCTCTAGGCCTCTCAAAAATCAACATATCAAATTATTAACTAACTTTATGAACCTCCCAAACACGCATACACACGTTCACACATGTAGGCGTGCACCGGGGTGGGGTGGGGTCACAGCAGAACTGTAACTTGTGCTGTAAACCCTGTCTTGGTTTCAAGTAACTCAAACCAGGAACCCGACACTCATTCTTGACCTGTCACCTTCTGTGCAAGTGGTCCTCAAGAATGGCAGTGTTAGCCCTGACATTGCTTTCCCACAAGTCTTCCCTTCCCGCCACCCTTGTCTATATCCACCTCAACTGTAACATTGACCTCTTGACTGGTCTGGCTGCTTCTCTCTTCCTTCCCTTCATCTCAGCCCTCCCTGCAATATGTATCCAGTTTCCATCACTTCCCACCAACTCCGCCACTACCCACTCGGTCTCCCTACTTCCATCCTTTAAGAACCTGAATCTCTCATGCCATTCCTTCAGAAACCTCTGGTGGCTTCTCTCCTGATTCAGAGTAAGTCCTTGTCATGGTCTGTAAGGCCATTCATGACCATCCTTTGCTACTGCCCCCCTCACTCATTCTTTTCTACCTTGCTGGACTCATCGTTCAACTATCCAAGGAATCTTCCAGCCTCAGGCCTGAGAACTTGATGGTCCCTTTGCCAACAGCCCTTTCTCAGAAATGAGTGTCCTGGTACTGTCAACCCTTCTAGGTCATTACTCAAATTCTCACCAATGCCCTTCTCAACAACATAGTATACATGTTGTGCAACACACCCACCTGTCCTTTTCGCCATGTTTCTTATTCATAGCCCTGCTCACTTTCTGGTATGCCTTACAACGTACATATATGTCTTTGACTTGACTTCCCATATGTATGGACTCTGTGACTGCAATTTTTGTCTATTTTATTCTGTGTTGCATTCTCAGCTTATAATAATAGAAATTAAATAGTTTCAAAAATAAATGAATGAGAATCATCTGGGAAGCATTTAAAAACACTGTTGTACAAATTCTACCTCAAGCCTATTAAATCAGAACCTCCGGGTATGCAGTCCAGAAGTTAACATTTGTACAAGGTCCTCAGGCGATCCAGTGCCCAACCCAGGCTGGGAGCCATTACTGCCAGAGAGATTTCTTAAACCACAGACGACCCAGCTTTGAGTCCTCCACAGCTCTCCATTTTCCTATGGAGCCATGCCCAGACTCCTGGAGGTGCCAATCAAGACCTTGTGCCAATCAGACCCTTGGGGAACTTTTCAAAGGGAGACCTTTTTGTCTTCCCTAGCCTGTCACCTGGCTTCACATTCTTCATGTATCTTTTCTCTGCTGAAGTGCTTTTTTTCATACTCTCTATTGGGGGAATTGCTCGTGGTTATGCTTTGATTCAAATGTCAGTGGTTAAATATGATTTTCCCTTATACCCTCACTTCTCCAAGACCATCCCAATAATTACAGGTCACTTTTTTAGCACATTGTCTATCCTATCTGTATCACACACTGTTAGAATTGGACTGTTCCTTGGGGCACCTGGCTGGGCTCAGCCGGAGGAACACGACTCTTAATCTCAGAGTTGTGAATTTGAGGCCCGTGTTAGGTGTAGAGATTACTTAAATGAATAAAACTTAAAAAAAAAAAAAAAGAAAAAAGCTGGACTGCTCCTTGGTAGACTCTAAACTCCTAAACGATTACAGGGACATCTTTTGCTTTATCCTTAACATCTATCAAATTATTAGATATAGTTCCTTCATGTACCCAAACAAGAATTATCTTACTAATGTGAGATATTTTTTGTGGGGGGGGGGGTTGAGTACTTAGTAGCTAGGTACCTGCACGGATACATAGAGACACATCTGAGCAGACATGTGTGTGTCCAGTCCTACTCCCTTGGTCCTGTTCTGTTACTCTCAATTTACGACCTTCTCTTGCCCCCAATTTAATCTCTAACTGTTCTCTTTCAGCAGATGACCTCCTAGTCACTTAAATTCATTCATTCATTCATTCATTCATTCATTCTAGTTTTTTAAGTAAGCTACACACCCAACATGGAATCCAACGTGGGGCTTGAACTCAAGACAGTGAGATTGAGGCCTGAGCCAAAATCGAGAGTCAGACACTTAACCAACTGGGCCACCCAAGTGCCCCACTTAAAAATGTTAACGGAAGACTTTCTAAGTGTTTTCTCTTCTGTACTCAGTTCTAAACAGATAAGATTTTCTCTTCATCTCCAGACTTAACTTTCTTCCTGTTCTCTGATTTTGTCTTCCATCACTTCTTAGGGGACCATGATTCTGTTTTAATCCCCATTCACATGCTCTTTCATATCTCTCTGTCTTTCTCATGTCCGTCTCTGTCTTTCCTTTTGTATTTTAACATACAAAATATAATATAAAATATAGTCTGAGGCCACCTCAGCATTTGGCACACTCCTGTATCTTGTTCCCAAGTCTCAGTCCTTTCCTCTTTGTTCTTTGTTGCCACTTCTCAAGAGAATCTGTCTCTCAAAAGGTGACAGTTATCCCCACTAGCTGTTTGTATTTTCAGTGTGCCTGATGTGTTCTAACCTTCAGCTTTGCATGTCTAAACCTTATCTTCTCTCTCCCTCACCCTCTTCCAAATAGATCTTTCCTAATGTCTGCTCTGCTCCTTCCTCTTCCAGCTGGTGTCCCAAGCCTCTGATCATCTCAATGGCCCCCTCCCCTGTTTGCCCTTCACAGTTGATCAGTCTCTGCACCTCGTTGACTTTTCTTCCCACTGTAACCTTTATTTCCTTTATTGCTTCCATCTTCCTGTCATCAGCCTCTCATTTGGTGGCACACACAAGGACGACCAAGCCTTTTCTAAAATCCTGTTGTCACTTGGTCGCAGTGAGTCCCTTATTTTTCTTCTAGTAACTCTACCCAGTTCTAGGTTCTCCACAGCCTGTCCCATGTTAGAAATTCCCCAGGATCCTGCTGCCCCAGCAGTGGGGTCTCCTTCCTCTCCATTCTTCTCTGCCTTCTTAGAATGCTTTTGTTCTTTCCATATAAAATGTTCTCCCTCCTTCTCCCCACCTCCCCTTAGCTGCCCTTTCTTCTCCTCATTCTTGTTCCTTTGTGAGTACTTCCTCCACAGGTGTTTGCTTTCCCGGTGCTTCTTCTGCTTCATTATCAAGATGACAAAATGAGAGCCTTAGGATAGGCTCTCTTCTGTGACCTGATGGTCCTGTGCACCTTCCTGACCAGGCTTTGGATCTTTCTCTGTTTCTCCCACAGGATCCTTAATAAATATGTTTTGTTGACGAGTAGTCTAAATAGGTAGAAAATGTTCAAGGAACTGGTATATTGTTGCATTCCAACAAATGATAACTCTGAAAAGGAGGTAAGTTACAATTGGACCGCCAGTTGTTAACCATTCTCTAGCAGTCATTTGGAAATCTTGGCCACCTCAGTGGACTTCTCCATGACAGAGGTCTTAGATTTCTATTTCTTGCTACTTTTTTTTTTTTAATTTGTACAGTGTAAGAGTTTATTGACTCATCCAATCAGTAATCATTTCATGAATCCCTATGGTAGGGATGTGTTGCTTTCTAACCCTTTCAGCTGTACAATAGCTATGACATTTTCTGAACACAAAGACCTCACTTGATTAACAGGCCCCTCAGAGATTTTTTTTTCCAATTTTTCTTTGCCATTATAGTCTTCCTTTATACCCTCACCACCCCCCCCCTTTTTTTAATCCTAACTTTATGTCTAACCCAAGGCTAGGCCTCTGTGCTTTCAGCCATCATATATCGTACTACACTTTTAAACAAGCACAGTAGAATATAGAGCCAGTAGAGGTTTTGTCTGGGTTCTATGATGAACCAAAGCATGAAATGATAGAGCCAGCTCTTAATGTAGAAGTAGGCTCTTACCAGTTCTTTCCAGGAGTTAAACTGTCCTATTGCATTGCTTTTTTATTCTAAGACTTTGACTTATTTCTATATCCTTGGCAGATTTTTTTTTCAGATGAAGGTTCTATGATAATGAATCAGCTCTACAGTTTAGTATGTCCCCTATCAGACCCTCATAATTGACCATGATTTGAAATCAACCTTAGAAATCTCATTTAGAGAGAACACTTCCATGCCTGATGGCTTCCTACTGAGATGCTCCTGTGTCTATTTGCTCCTATGTCTATTACAGCAGATCTTTTCATGTCATAGTTTCGATGATTTCTGAAAGTCAACAACTACTGTGTGCGGGCAGTGTGTGAGCACCTTGGGTTGTGGTACTGGTGACTTAGGCATGTGGAACATAGTTTCCCTCATCAGGTTGTCTTGTCCAGGCCTACTTTGTCCAGGCCTACTTTCATCTCTGCAATGTCTTGTCTCACGAGGAAGTAATGAAGCAGTGATTGGCCTCCCTATTCAAAATAGACACGGGTGTCCCCAAGGCCTCGAGTCCCCGGTAGGTGTCTCGTAACAGCATTCCACAACAGCTGTTCTGTTTTAAGGCTCAGTGCACTCAACAAAGTCCAGACACCCCATGACTGCTGCAGTTGCTTAATGGTGACTTCAGGCTTCACTTGGTTCAGGCCTCAAAGGGACTGAGTCAAAGCTGACATGACTTACTGTTCAGGCAACAATTTCCAAAGAGAGAAAACATTTCAAAGGCCAACTGACTGCTGCTTTCTTCCAAAGAAATTGACTTTAGAGAACAGCTCTTCCAGGCAATCGTTGTGCTGGTTCTGTTTACTTGGACAGCATTTTAGGTTCCTGGCCCTTTCATAGTGGGGACATTTGACTCAATGATTTTGATTTTGTGTGTGTGATGGTTAACTTTTAAATAACAAGCCAATAAAGTAGAAAATATTTTTTGGATGATAAGAGGAACAAACGGTATTGAGTGTTTTTAAAATATCTTATTCGTGCCTTACCTTGAGTTTTGAGGATATTTCTTTACCAATAATATCTGCATATTAAATCTTTATTTAAATCTGATACATTTTAGCTGATACAAAAGCTTTGCAAATAGGGGCTCCTGGGTGGCTCAGTTGTTAGGTGCCTGCCTTTGGCTCAGGTCATGATCCCAGGGTCCTGAGATCGAGCCCCACATCAGGCTCCCTGCTCAGTGGGGAGCCTGCTTCTCCCTCTCCCACTCCCCCTGCTTGTGTTCCCTCTCTAGCTGTCTTTCTCTCTCTGTCAAATAAATAAATAAAAACTTAAAAAAAAAATCTTTGCAAATATCCATTGGAGTTGTTGACTTATTTTATAGTTAACTTAGTTTATTTGAAAGAATTCCCTGAATATATGTTGATATTATGAAAGCAATACTTATTCCAGGTAGTAGTTTCACAAGCTTCATGACATGAGTTCCCAGAATAATATAGCTAATAAAAAATATAATTATGACTGACTATCCATGTCATATTTTATTTTATATTCTAATCATCTTAACCATTTCCAAGTGTACAATTCATTAAGTATGTTTATAATGTACAACTGTCACCACTGTCCATCTCCAGAAGTTTTTTATCATCCAATCAGAAAATCTGTACATATGAAACAATAATTCCTTATTCCCCCCTTGTCCCCAGATCCTATTATACTTTGTGCCACTCAGAATTTGCTGAGACGAAGTACCTCATATATAAAGTGGAATTCTCCAGTAGCGATCCTTTGTGTCTCACTGGTTTCACTTGGCATGGTGTTTCCAAGGCTTCTCCGTGTTGTAGCATGTGTCAGAATCCTTTTCCTTTTTAAGACTGAATAACATTACTCCACTGAATGTTTAGTAGAAGAGGAAACAAGTTTTCCTTGATCCTCTTAGGGTCCCTAGCTGGGTCTGAAATTTAAAGGGACAGATTAACAGGAGAGAAGCATGCAAATTTATTTATTTAAGTTTGATGTCACACGGGAGCCATCATAAGGACATAAAGACCCAAAGAAATGGTTAAACCTGAATGTTTCTCTGCTAGGTTTGGTGAAGAGTGGAAGGTCAGAAAGGTATGATGGGGCACAGGTGTGAGCTAAGTGGAGTAAACTGGGGGACATTTAGCAGGGCCTGAATGTTTGGATTCTTCCAATGTGTCCATGATTCTTGACTCTGGGAAAGGGAGGACACCTCTTACCTGAGAGTTGTATACTCTGCTTCAGGGGAGAAGAGTGGGAGGAGGTCAGAAAGAACCTGTCTTCTGCCATTTTTTCAAACTCCTTCAGCCTCAAAGATTTAATATGCCTGGATGCCATGTTTTCTGGGCAGCATGTCTTGAACCCCATGTCTTATACCACATTTTATTAATTCATCCACTGATGAACATTTGTGCTGTTTCTACTTTTTGGCTATTGTGAGTAATACTGCTGTGAACACTGGTGTGCAAGTTTCTGTTTTAGGGTCAGTTTCTTTAGAAATGTGCCTTACTCTTTTCCTTATGATAGGACATACTAAATATTTCCTCCAAAAGTGGTTCCAGAATTGACCTTTTGGTTCTTTTCTAATGAAATAACAGTTCAGTCAGTCTAAGCTTTTTGTGTGAAGGTTTAGTTTGCCTAGTGAGAGAACTGTGTGAGTCTTCATGCCTCATTGTAAACACAGTCTTAACATGATCACAAGGTCATTCATGGCACCCAGGCATGGTTAAGTAAATATGAGGAGAAGACCAATTATCCCCTTCAGATAACGATGAGAGATTTGTAGGAGAGGGGTTTATGTCAGTGTGGTATCTTGTTTGTGGACAAAAGATTCCCGTTTTCCAGAATGTTTGCCTCCCAGGCATTGTCAGTCATGAATCTTCCTGGGGCCTCAGCCCCCTGAATCGCTGTGTCCAGGCTGGGGTACTGTAGACCAGGTGGTCCCCTAAACACGTGCCCTGGGCTTCTGAGGTTCTGTGTCTCGTTGATGCCCTGTCACCTTCCTAGCATACATGTGTGAGCCTAGCCCAAGTGAGGTGGAAAGCTGGTGGAAGGAGTCAACAGATTCAGATTTCTTTTCCTCTTAATTCCTGTGTTTGAAAAACAAGGAACAAAACATGTCTTCTGTACTTAGCTTGTGCTTAGATCTGTACTGGGGCCTGATGAATGTGGTTTTTGTTGTCATCCCTGTCAGGAAAACATAACCATTTTGCTCCCAAGGTTGAATGAAGGTGGCGGTCTCTGCTCAGTATCATCGAATATTAATACATTAACAACAACTGAGCTTATAATAAAGAATTGTGACCTTTCAAATTATCTGAACTGTCTGCTGTATGTCACATTTTACCTTTTTAGAGAAGTGCTAATTCATGTTAAGTCCGCCTGAGAGGTTTGTTTAATGAGCAGATTAAATGGATGATTATCCCTCTCTTCATTTTTTTTTTTTTTTTAAAGGAAGGGCTTCTTGTGATGCCCCTCTGCTATTTGGCACAGGAACACAGAGGGGTCTTTTTAAAATTACCCCTGCAGGGTCACTGGGACCCAAGCTGTTTGCTTCATTAAACCCTGGTGGCTTCTTTAGAGCCAGTACCCTCCAAACAGCCCTGACACAATTGTATCTAAATTAGCATCTGACTGACCCCCCTCCTCTCCTTTTTTTAAGCTCCAGCTGACAGGGATTGGCAAAAGATGTTAATTGGTTGGGCCTGGCTCAGAACAATAGACTTGCCAAGATGACAAAAGGACTAATGTTTCTTTCAATATGCACCCAGATTCACACTAAGTACCTCTTTTAATTACCAGGAATTATTGTAATGCCTGGTCAATGGAATAATTGACCCTCAACAGCCAACGCTTATTTTATTCTGTAATAAATAATGGCACAGGCTAGTCAGAGTAGCAGGTACTAGGGTGATTTGTAGGGACTGAAAAGAGATTTTCTCAGCCAGCCATCCTGTGAAGGACCAAGACAGCCCAGTGGGAGTCCGAGAGAGGGGACTAATTTGGGCTTACCCCGGAGGAAATGTGCTGAGCGCCATTAGAATTTATCCTCAGAATCATAAAGGAGTGCATAAAGGAATGAGTTAGGAGCTTGAAAGGAATGAGTTAGGAGCTTGAAAGGAATGAGTTAGTAGTTTGAAAGAAATTAGTTAGTAGCTTGGCAGTTTGGGACTCATGTGGTTAGTGAGAAGATGCGGGGCAAAGGGCCCCGGCACAGGTGGAAACATTCCAAAGCTTCTACCTGTGAAGGTTCATTTCCAGCCCATACTTCAGTCCCCGCACTTTATAAAAAGGGACACTGTGATTTCAAATGTTGGGTCACATGAGTCCCACAGCTTGTTGTCACCTCATTCTCTATTATCATAACTCTTTAGCTCTCTTACAAGTAATTTTGTACTGAGGTTTTTGGAGAATTTGTTTTTTAAGAAATTAACTGTCAGAGATGGGATAGAAGAACACAGTATACATTCCCTAAGAAAACCCTACTTTGCAGTTAGTGTCCTAATTCTAATGAAGGTTAGATTTTAAACTAGCACCCCCTTCTCCCCACGATAAGACCCTCGGACACTACCTTGTGCTTGGCACTCCACATGGAGCTTTTGTGTAACGATTATAACAACTCAGTCTAAGCAGGAGTGAGACCACGGAAGTGCCAGAGTGCAGTCCTGTCACCTTTGAGGTCAGTCAGAACTGGGGTCTAATCTTAACTGAACTACAGTCAACCAGTGCAACCTTTAAACAAGTTCCTAAAATGCCCAAACTTAAGTTTCAGCCTTAAAAAGGGAGTGAAGCGCATACCTTGTATAGTAATTGCAGATGTAGATTAAATGAGTGCACCTATTACTTTAATTCAACATGGCACCAGGGAAGGAATAGCACCACTGCACCATCTGTTACAAGTATCGTCCCAAGACTGTGAAGCCAGGGAACGATGGAGGTGTGGATGGTACTGACTGCTATTTGACTCTCAAGGATTTTTCCAGGATGCCCTATCGTTAACCCATCCCAAGAGTTTAAGAAAAAATGTGACTACGCTTCAAAAATGGTGAAAAATAAGATAGCAGTGCTTGCTCTCATCTTTAAAAACAGGAGAGGAAACAAAAAATGTCAAATATAACTAAAAATTCATAAGTACCTTCTCATCTAGGTCAGGAAATTATTTTTCTTTCATAGAACTGGAAATTCATTTATTTCTAGCAAGTTTCTATCAGGGAAAGATAAACATTTAAGCAGAGCATTAATTTGCATGTTCCCAAGATTATGTTTCCCATGAAGTAAAAGTACAATTTCTAAACAGACTGCATGGGCATGTGCTAACACGGAATGTGATAGAAAGGATCTTTTCATTTCAAATGCCTCAATTCGAGGTTGATTTTGTATTCATTTGGATGTTTGACCTGGTGAGTAGGTTCAGTCTTTAAGAATTAAGTTCTCTTAGGTTCTGTAGATAAATATGAAAAATGGCCAATAAATAAAACAATAACCAAAGCACCTGAATTTCTTTTTTTTTTAAATTTTTTAAATTAACATATAATGTATTATTTGTTTCCGGGGTACAGATCTGTGATTCATCAGTCTTACACAATTCACAGTGTTCACCATAGCACATACCCTCCCCAATGTCCATCACCCAGCCACCCCATAAAAGGCTTTTTATATCTCCTGGGACAGACAATTCTAGACGTTCATTTCTTAAATTCAGCTCATGTGAGCTTGCTTACTGGGTTGACTCTGTGCGCCTCTGGACAGGCCTGCATGGGCTCGGCCAACATCTGCCTCTCTGGGTCTCATTTCAGCTTTGGTGTAGCCAAATCTCAAAGGACATCTGCCCTCACCTGAGCTCTGGTTCCGAGGCTTTGATGAATAATCCTTCTAGGTGCATCCCTCAGAAATCAGGGGCTCATATTTTGTTCCCTTTCCTTTGCCTTTTCAGATCGAAGGACTCAGGTTTCATCTGTCCTCATATGCGTCCCTGCCCATCCTTTTCATCCTTCCTGAGCGCTGGTGCTCCCAAAGCACCTGAATTTCTTGAAGTGACTTGAGTCAGGGAGATGATGTAGAGTCCCAAGTCTTTTTGAGATTCTCATGAGAAACTTTGGTTTTTCTCATGGAGATTGGACTCGGGTGGGAAATATTCTGACTGGTCAGCCAAAGCCGAAGTTCTGGTCCAGCTTTACTGTTCTCCAGTTCTTAGGCCTTGGGCAGTTTAGCCAGGCACCCCAGGGTCTGTTCCCTCAAATGTAAAATGAAAGGATAGAACAAAATGATCTCCTAAAATTCAAGTTGACCCATAAAGTAACTATCACAGCACCAGACCAAAAGATGTTCCAGTCATCATCTCACTTGACATTCATGCTGTTATATATTCATGGCTACCTTGTACTTCTTAAGTCTCTTCTCTCTTGACACCCAAATTATCTCTCTTGCCTAATTTCCTATCCATGTCTTTCCACCTCATTTACTGGTTCTTCTTTTCCTGTCTGGCCTTTTTGTGGGGTATTCCTTAGAGTTCAGTTGCATATTTCATGAACTTCTTATCACTTCCTGTGGCCATCTCTTCCATTGCTGTGCTCCAACCAAATATAAATATTTACATTGCAAATCTAAATCTCTAACCCTCACCTCTTCATGAGTACCAGACTTGCATTTCTAAAGACCTCTTACACTGGCCTTCTCTGTGTTCATATGGTCACCTCAGATTCAACATACTCAAAAATCAAGCTCATTGCCTACAACCTGTGTGCTTAACACATCATTATTCATCTCTGAGCTTAAATATGGAACATGGGATTTTTCTTATGCTCTTGCTCCTCCCTGACCTACAAATCATCTTTCCCAGTCCCATCCTTCTCTTCACCAATATGTCTCGCAAATCCATTTCTCTTCACACTCTCAACTGCTATTGTGAGGATGGTGGCCCTCCTCACCTTCTATTCAACTCTAGCAGGTACTCCAGATAATCCCCATGTTGTTACCACCTTTTCTCCAAGCTTTACTCTGGAATGCCAACTTGTCACTACTTAGAAACTTGTTAAGGGTCACAGTTACCTAGGGGTTGACCTCAGACTCCTTGAAAGGGCTTTCATGACCCTCACAGTGGAGCCTTTCTGCACACTGTTCATGACCTCTTTTTTTCTCTCTACCCTGTGTAGAAACATGCTGGGCATATCCAAGCTTCGGGTTATGCTCTTTTCCCAATGGAATGCTCTTCTTCCTCCTCCCTCGACTGTTAAGATTTGGCTTACCTTTCAAGGACCAAATGCTTATCATTAGTCAGTGTTTCACCATGACAGGACTTTCTACCTGGGGGGAGCTTTCCAGACTTCCCAGCAAAATTCACCTTTTTCTCCATGCTTACCCATAGCTCTTAAGTCAGTGTCTAGCCAGGAATAGAGAAGCCAGACTAATAATTTGGAGTAGCATATTTTGGGGTGCTTGGGTGGCTCAGTCGGTTGAGCCAGTCCTGGGCTCGATCCCTGTGTCAGGCTCCCTGCTCAATGGGGAGCCTGCTTCTCCCTCTCCTGCTCCCTGTGCTTGTGCTCTCTCTTTTTTTTCCTATCAAATAAATAAAATATTTAAAAATTTTTTAAAATAAAATACCATATTTTAATTCAAAGAATTGTTCGTAGTGGTAATGTAGGATCTGAGAGAGAATCCAGAGGTGACCCACAATAGGAATTCCCCACCACCCTGGGCTGGAAGGCCAAAGGGAAGAGGCAATAGTATCAGCTTAGGAGCCAGGAGACTCTGCAGAGCAGGAATCCTGATGGGTCTGGGGCAAAATCCCTAACGGAAACATGGCCACTCCTGGAGAACTCTAGGCAGAGGGGAGAAGTCCTGGCTTAGACTTTCTTCCTACCCCCTGATCTCTTGCCAGAAGCTCCCATGGCAGAACCTAGTTAGAGGTACCAGAACCTGCAGCCTGCAGGGGTCAGACCTGTGACACAGAGCAGAGCAGGGCCACACGGAAGGGATTTGAGTGCAGGAGAGACCAAGCATGGGCACAGGTTGTATCGTGACTCCTTAATATATATAGAGTTGCTTAAGAACAGACACTTCATCTGACTTGCTTTTGTAACCATAGTGCCTAGCACCAAGAAAGGTTTGATAAATATTTAGTAAATCGAAATGAACTCTAAAGTTTCCTTCCAAGACTAAAATTATGCTTTCACTACCAGTGCATTACCTCCATTTATCATGATGTTGAAACAAAAACATGAAACATTTCCATGAAATTTTTCTGTATAAAATCATAGATTTTGTGTAATTATTTACTTAAACCCATGCTTTAGTTCAGTCTCAACCCTGTTCCTTTATTAACACAAAGCCAGTGCTATTTATCAGCTCTGGGTTGGTTTTGAAACCTTTTCCACCAACTGTGAGTCAGAGTAAAATACAGAAAGGGGAATGGAGACGTTGATTTAATAAATGCTAACAATGTGAGAGAAAAAGAAAAAAAATGTTGTTGTGGGCAATTTTCACATAACTCATCCTGAATATGCCTTTGAACAGGCTCCTACCCTGGTCTGCAGCCAGGCTCCCCTGCGCCCCTCAGAACAGAGCTTCAGGAGTGGATAGTGCTCACTGGGGGCAGAGCACAGCAGGTCTGGGGTGGAAGGCCCGGAGCCAGTCCCAGCCTCTCTTCCTAAGTTTTCTCACTTTTCCTCAGAGGAGCTATTGCAAAGAAGAAAGGCCTCCCCCACACCAGCCCCAGTGGTCATGGCATTCAGATGCATGCCCTTTCAGAGGTCACCGTCTCCTCATGAAGCAGCTTCTAGCCTTACTCTTCTGATGATGCCTGCCTGCTGCAAAATCCTGGAGATCGGATGGGCTGGACACAGGGTTGCGACTTCGAATGTATCATGGGATCTAGTATTCAAGGTGTGTGGCCACGGAGGGTCAGAGGAAATCTCAGAGAACATCCCAAGCCCTTTAAGCTCAGAAAAAGGTTGACAGTTGCTCGCAGCAACTTGATGGCAGCATACGGGGCCTAGAAGGTGCCTATGCCGCCCCTCACCCATGGTTGCTTTTCCTTTGCCATACAAGCTCCAGAAGTTGTTTGAAACCTTACCCTTGAACAGAATGTTGTAGTGTTGTCATCGTCTATGTTAGTGGATTAATTTGCTTTTCCTCTTTCTGTCTGTCTCCCCTTATTTCCAATTAAGTTGTATTCATTTTTTCTGTATATGCCTTTTATTAGCTTATTTTTTTAAAAGATTTTATTTATTTATTTGACACAGAGAAAGATCACAAGTAGGCAGAGAGGCAGGCAGAGGGAGAGGGGGAAGCAGGCTCCCTGCTGAGCAGGGAGCCTGATGCAGGGCTTGATCCCAAGACCCTGAGATCATGACCTGAGCCGAAGACAGAGGCTTAATCCACTGAGCCACCCAGGCACCCCTTTATTAGCTTATTTTAGTTTTGGACTCTGAGACCATGTATGGAACAGCTGCTGGGCTCCAGACAATGTCCTCAGTCCACATCCCTTGTTTTTTCCAGCACCCCTGTCCTTCCCTCAGTCCAGCTGCTCTCACCCCCAACTCCTTAAATCCCACACTCACACGGACCCCTTACAGCATGAACAGACTGTACTCAGCTCAGAAGGGTTGTATCTAGCCACCCACACCTGGTAGCCACCTCTGCATGCAGGTAGAATTTCCGTGTCTTTGAGATGGTCGTCCAGTTCATTTCCTGGCCAGAGCAGTGGTCTCCTCTGTCCCGGACAGTGGGATGGATGTGGTTCGTCAAAGCTGACCCCAGATATTTAGTATGATGACAGTATGCTATCCTCATTTACTTCCTTCCTGTTTCTTCCCTTCCTTTCCTTTCTCCCCACTGAAAGATTTTCTCTACCTGCAGAGAACTGATTTTAACTTGGATTCTGCAGGTTAGATTAGTAGATATCAAATTCAAGCCAAATAATATACTAGTTGTTTTACATGGATTATATCTGTTCCTCACAGTAACCCTGCAGCACCAGTTTTAGCTTCTGTATTTTGTGAAGAAATTGAGAGAGAGAGAGATTAAGTAACTTACCCAGTATCACAGAGATATTAGATGTGCAGCTGTCATTCAGTCCCAGGTCTGATTTCAGACCTACTCCTGACTACACTATGTTCTCACTGCACAATGACATAATACATAGGATTAACTGGTGGCTAAACCAATCAGAATTCATACAAATCACTATAATTTCAGAAACAATCACTTACTAATGTTGACATAAATTATTTGCTAGAAAATTCTGTATTGGAAAAGCTTAAAAATAGCCTGGCTTCTGCTGGTAAATATCTAAAGAAACATATGTCCTTTTCCCCCCAGTAAGTATAAAAAATAATTTCTTCAAATAGGTTATATTATTGTAAAATATTAGTTGATATTTCATAACAATGGGCTGTAATAGAACAAGATAACTTGTTTGGTTCTAAAATTTCTTAAATATCATGGAATACATTTTTAATCTTTGAGTATTAGGGACCCCTCAACAAATTGTTCACCATGAAGAAAGAAGATGAGAGAAAATAAGAGAAGGCGGATGTTTAAAGAGAATAATTATCTGTGGAAGGACATATGTTTTTAGATTCAGTGAATTCATCTTTCATGAAGTGGAAATCCTGGCCAAACCACATAAATGGACTTGAACTGACTGCCAGATAAGGAGCATTCTAGAAATGAAAAGGCACTGGTAGAGCCTAAAGGATAGGTTTCCCAATACATTCTGATAGAAACAAAATACTTCAAGATGCTAGTGGTACATGAGTGATAGATAGGAGGTTTTCTTGGGAAGAACATCAATCACTAAAATAGGAGGGAGGGAAATTTGTAGCAGGAAATAAGGAAGCCAAAATGTTATACTTGTTGATTGGACTCTGTATCCTTCCAACTATGTGATGTTCTAATTATAAAGGTACTTTTTGCTGGTGACTACATTGTTGCACAAGGAGCCAGATGCCAGGGAGGAAGAGACTATGTAGCGTAGAGCATTCAACAGTGTGGAAACTATGTCTGTTGCCTGTGGCTTCAAAGGGAAACCCAGAAAGGAGAGTCCACTCTCAAGTCAGAATGGGATGAGCAGAAGTGCACATGATAAAATATACAATGGCTTATTCTTTTTTTAAGATTTTATTTATTTATTTGACAGGGAGAGTCTAGAGAGCATGCACAAGCAGTGGGAGCCGCAGAAAGAGAGGGAAGAACAGGCTCGATCCCAGGACTCTGGGATCATGACCCCAGACAAAGGCAGACACGTAATTGACTAAGCCACCCAAGTGCCCCTACAATGGCTTATTTTAACGACTTTTTCTAATTGGTGAAAATTTGGATTCCCCCCCCCCCCGGCTAAAATTAATGAATCAGTACACGGAAGATTTGGGTAAGGTGAAAGCCAGGAAAGCATGAATTCCAGTATCATGATTGGCACTTGTCTCCCATCCATCCTAGCAGCTTCTCACTGGACATGTCGGTTCACTTTAGACCCCACTGGTAACCTGTTTGGGGATACTATATTTGTTACTGTGATGATTTTAAATGAACTTCCCTTGTTTTCTTCTTAAAAGAATTATTTAAGAAAGCAAATTGTCATCTAAGGTTTGGCATGGAATGGAGATTAAGCAGCAGGAAGAAGAGGTTTAAAATACTATTTGGCTTCGGCAGGGATATTAATACATGTGAGTCCTGAAAGTCAGTATTGGCACCTGTGTCTCTCGAGACCTTATACAGTGACTGAATTAGAGGGCAGAGCTGGCTATGATCAGAAGTAAGGACTTTGCTTTTTAAAACTGGACTGAATGCTGCCTGGAATGTAAATGAAATTCATATTTAAAGAAATGTGTATTTTTCCAGATATGAAGTCATTCGTATTTTAAAGTATTCTCTTCCAAAATTATACATTGTCCTTTTTTATTGGAAATGTTCAGGTGAGCTCATAGTTAGAACTTATGGAGGCAAAAAACACAAAAAAGTCTTGGCATTTGACATTATAGCCAATGACTCATCCTTTTTTATTTCTTGTATTTGATCCTTGGGCTAAGAGGTGGAAAAAAAGAGCTTGTGAATACTTTTCAAGAGTGCACTATAGGATCTGAGACTATGGGCACATCCTGACATTGAACTCTTGCTAGATACTCTTAAATATATACCTGATGAATGCTCTACACACACACACACACAGTTGCACATATATATTATTAGATATGCACACACACACCCTTTGGTAAGGTACAGGAAAGCTAGAGCTAGTCTGTTTCCTGGGAGTATTAATGCTTTTCTAGGTATTCATAAAAGGTGGTCATCCCCATGTCCTACAGAAAGTCTTGCTCTCTGGGCTATTGGTATGATACTAGAAATAGCTTCAGGACTCAGAGCTTTGCCCACAATTATAATGATGTCCTAGAATTCACTTCAATAAATATTTATTGCATATTTACTATTTACAAAGCTCTGTGGTTACAGTTTAATTTAGCAGGGGTTAATTTTTAAATATGAAACTTGATTTGGTTATTATTATGACTATTATCTTGACTGCAAACTTTTTACTATATTTTAAATTTCAGTTTTAAAATATTTTTCCTTCAAATACTTTAGTGTACTTGTTATAATATGTATATTACATTTTATACAAATTACACTAAAACCATTGGCCAGGAATAATAACTTTCAACATTTAGGGCTGGTGTGATTCTTAGCTGATGTGTACCACCTCCTTTTTAACTATATTCTGAACACTATACCCAGGAAATTTGAGGTATTTGGGTTTTATGTTTGTTTTAGGATATAAAAAAAGTTAATATATTTTTGTGCTGAGGAAAATGGTCCAGTAGGGAGGTACATTCTCTAAGCTCTAAGTTAGGAAGTGAGGTGAGGTGGGGTAACCCTCTGGATTCTCTACACCCTCTACCCCCCCACCCCAAATAGTCCTAAGAGACTCCATGCTGTTTGAGGAAATTCATCCTATTCAACCCATTTTCTCACTTTCAATTCAGCCCTTAACCTGTCAGAACAGGCTACTCCCCTCATCATTCCTGTGAAACTATTCTCACCAGTTTGTAACCGTTCTTCATTACAATTCCAAAGACTATCTTCTATATGTTTCTTACACACCTCTCTGTAGTTTGTTGGGTTTTCTTTTTCTTCTTCTTCTTTTTTTTTTTTTTAAGATTTTTTTTTTATTTGACAGAGAGAGAGAGAGTACAAGCAGGGGGAGCAGCACTGGGAGGGGGAGAAGCAGACTCCCTGCTGAGAAGGGAGCCTGATGCTATTCAGGGGTCAGTCCCAGAAGCCTGGGATCACAATCTGAGCAGAAGGCAGATGCTTAACTGACTGAGCCACCCAGGTGACCCTGGGTTTTCTTTTTAAAACTCACTTCTTTTGGGGGCACCTGGGTGGCTCAGTCAGTTAAAGCGTCTGACTCTTGCTGTCGTCTCAGGGCATGATCCCAGGGTTGTGAGCTAGCACGCCCCATGTCAGGCTCACACTGAGCATGGAGCCTGCTTCAGATTCTCTCTCTCCCTCTCCCTTGTCTTCTTCCCCCCACCCCTGTCCCCAAGCTTATATGTGCCTGCACACACTCTCTCTCTCAAAAAAAATAAAAATAAAAGATAAACAGGTGCCTGGGTGGCTCAGTGGGTTAAAGCCTCTGCCTTCAGCTCAGGTCGTGATCTCAGGGTCCTGGGATCGAGCCCTGCATCAGGCGCTCTGCTCAGCAGGGAGCCTGCTTTCTCCTTTCTCTCTGCCTGTCTCTCTGCCTACTTGTGATCTCTCTCTGTCAAATAAATAAATAAAATCTTAAAAACAAAACAAAATAAAATAAAACTCACTTCTTCTTTTTTTTTTTTTAAGCCACCTTCTCTGGAACTCTTTCTATACTCCAGCCAGCCCTTTACTTCTCCATTCTAGACTCCCTTTCCTCCTTGGTAATTTACATGCTGAAGTTCCCCAAAGTTCTGTCCTTAGCCACTGGTTCATTCTTCTTGAATGATCTCATCTACTCATCTGACTTCCACTAATACCTATGTATTTAGGAGCTCCAAATATAAGTCACTGGTCTAAGTGCCAGACTCAGTGACTCAGACCCTTCCAGACTTCCCAACTTGGATGGCACACATACACACATACATCCTGAGCTGAGCATGTATGAGACAGCTTCATGTTCCCCTGCACAACCCGTCAGCTATGGCTCTTCCTCTATAAATGGCACCACCATCCACCAGCACACAGCCAGGAGCCAGAATCTTCCCACTTGCCAGGCTCATCAATCACCAAGTCTGGTAATTCCACCTCTGAGACTTTGCCAAGTCTCCCTGAATTCTACTCTGCATGGCCTCATTGGCATCTCGCCATCTCTAGCCAATGTGGTGGCCACAGGAGTCCCCATCCTACAGCTTAGGATTGACCCCAGCCTTCTCGAGCTACCATGCCCTTCCTCTACCTTTTAACACAGTCCTTTTCTTGAATATTCCCAACATTTTCTTATTTTACTTTTACTTATTTGTACTCAGAACAAAACTGTAAGGATCCAGAGGACAGAAACTCTGTCCCCTTCCCTTGTATCCCAAGAAGTAACTCTATTCTGTTTTCCCTCTCCACATATCCATAAAAGCAATGTCTAATGAATAAGATCTAAAAAACATCAACAGCAAGGCTAAAAGACTTCACCGCCAACAGAATAAGCTAGTATGAGTATCAAGGTAGACATGCTTTGAGCCTTTTCCCCTTTAAAATGTGTAAAAGATTATCAGATATTTGAAAAACTAAAGGCAAATTCATATTTATGTGTTTCATATAATTTATTTACCTATAAAATCTTGTGCTGGCACAAAATATTTAAGCCTAAAAGCCAAGGTATGCTATTTTGATTGATTACATATTATAAAACAATATAATATTTATAGTTTGAAGTATAGTTCTTGCTGTTTATTTGATCAAATGTGTGTAAAAGCAAAAAGTATATTGTAATATTTCTAAGCTAGAAATAAGTTAATAAGATAAATAATTTTTTAAAGATTTATTTATTTATTAGAGAGAGAGAGAGTGCT
This sequence comes from Ailurus styani, assembly GCA_002007465.1. NCBI lineage: Eukaryota > Metazoa > Chordata > Mammalia > Carnivora > Ailuridae > Ailurus > Ailurus styani. The sequence goes on from LNAC01000967.1 coordinate 47,037, forward strand.
GAGAGTGAGTGGAGGGACGGTCGGAGGTAGAGAACCCCCGAGCAGACTCCTCGCTGAGCACAGCACCCGACGCCGGGCTCAGTCCCATGACCCTGAGATCATGACTTGAGTCTAAACCAAGAGTCAGACCCCCAACTGAATGGCCACCCAGGGGCCCCAATAAGTTAAATAATTTATTGAGGTAGAGAATATCTTTCCTTCTACAATTTAATTTCTTAAGAGTTTTGAATTCAAGTCTAAGAAGACTGACACTCTTGCCAAGTTTGGAGAGTGAGAATTAACTTGCTCTCCAAAGTGTGAAGAGTAAGAATTAGCTGCATTTTCAGATATATAAAATAAGAAAAGTAGAAGTGTGCCACATGATCAATGAGAGTTCTTCAACTCTAAAATTCTAAATAGGTCCATCATCCTAATCAGTAACACGCAATTAAAAAACAAAAACACAAAAAACAAACCTCTGTGGTCAATTCATTGCGCTCAGTTTTTATTCTAAACATTCAGAATTTTATTCTAGCACTCAGAGTCTGGGTATCTTGAGTGAACCCAAGCAGGGGCCCCATGCAAATTTGTAGGAGTTTTGAATAAAGGGATGATTTTTACAAGAGTAAGTCTAATTGGTCTTACTATTGCAACATTATTTCAGGCATTCCTAGCAACTGGTGACAAGATGAGGAGATCCTTAGATCCTGAAGTTTCTGTGAACCACCAATAGAAGGAAATAAGTTGACAACCATCATGTTATGGAATTGCAACTATTGCCCAAGATGACAGGAGGAAGCATGTGTTTCCAGTCAGTGAGCAGGGCAGTTGGCTTGCCCATGTAGGCAGCTGCTTGCTACATGCAGGGAAGGCTACCAAGTGCTCCGAGGTTATAAATAAGCAATTATTGGAGTCCCTTCAAAAAGCATAAAGCAGAAGGGTTAGCAACTCCTCATAGTCTTTTTTTGGTATGCTATTAGAATTAGTACACCACATCTAATATGTCTGTGTGGGTCCAAATATCCCTCGCCGGGTGTGGTTTCCCCAAAAGGGGGAGGCTCAGTCTGCTACACACATTTCCTGCTCATCTGTCCGCATCCCAGGCAACTGCCAGCCAGCCACACTTTCTGACTGGGACCTGCACTAATTCTAATCCTTGTAACCTCATTCCCATAATTGTATACAGAGCTTTGTCTGTTAGAAAGCCCAGGGAACGCCTTCTTTTATAGGGAACCAGTCTTGGGCTCTGTGCCGTGTTGGGCTAGATCTGAACTGGAATCTCTTCTTTTTATTATCAACTTGAAGTGAAAGGACAGGTGGGGTTAAACAGATCCAGACTCTGCTACCCTGTTTATTTTAGAAAGCAAGGGAACAACCTAGAAACACATGTCTGGGTAGGAACACAGGGTAAAAAGCAGTGCCCCCCTCACATCAGAAAAGGTTGGGCAGTTATCATATTTGGCTGAACAGTATAGTAAAGTTTTCCCATAACCAGATCCACCAGCACAACCCTGCCAAGAGCAGCAGCAGTGTTCCTGCCAGCTCCTGGAGTCTTCTAAAATAGTATTTTATTAAAGTCTTTGATTTCACTCACTGTGAACGTTTATTCTGTTCGCCAGCACGTCGCTGGGCCCTGCAGACAGCGAGGGTGAGCGGTGGTCTGCGGCCACTGGGGGCCTGTCCAAGTGCTAAAGAGCACGAAAGGCACAATGCATGGAATCTTTTTCTGCTTTTTGCCATTACCATTTTTAAGTTAAGAAAAATGACATTCAAAGTCAATGTCCATCCAGATAGCATTTATTTTAGGAAGATGATTCAGATGGAAGTCTCAGTGATCAGGTCCAGAGTCCATCCTACCATCTACCAACTTGGTAGCCTGGGATAACACAAACTCTGGTCTGGACTTCCCTTCGGGGAAGGTCCTAAATCCACTCATCCCTTGAAGTTACCATACTAATGGAGATGGCGGTCCTGTGCCGAATTCTCATTAATGGCGCACTTACATCCACGATAGAATCTTTCCTTCCTGTACACAGAGGGTTGAAAAATGTAAATCCCCTCTGGCTTTATTTTTCTAAAAATATCATCTAGATATGATTATATAACTTTAGCATTTGCCTTGAAGTTGTTCTTGGGCTATATAAAACACTACAGAAATTGTTGGTATATAGTTTCAGTGTCTGGCTTTTTAATTGATGGATTTGTGTCATTGTCAAAGGGTAATTCTTTTCCAAACAGCTAATGTGAACAGGGGAAGTAAATCCTAGCCAGTAAGGTGCCCTTCAGCTTGCTTTCCCTTGTCTTTGCAAGACTCAGGTGATAACGTTGAAGATGGATTGATAATGCCCCATGGGTCCATCCCATAAAACAGTTTTTACTCTCCTTTCGCTGTTGTCTGCCATGCCCCTCCCATTCAGAGCACAGTGACTGAAGGCTTGTCAAGAGCCATTCAACTATGAACAGTTGACCACCTACTAATAGCTACACTCATTTCCTAGGGCTGCTGTAAGAAAGTACCACAAACTATGTGGCTTAACAGAATTTGTTTCTCAGAGCTGGGGGCTGGAAGTCTGAGCTCAAGGTGTCGGCGGGGTGGGTTCCTTTCGAGAGCTGCGAAGGAGAATCTTTCCATGTCTCTCTCTCCTAGCAGTATCTTTGAGGTTCCTCGGCTTTGCCAAGCATCATTCTGATCCCTGCCTTCCTCCCTGGGTTCATGTCTGTGTCCAAATTTCTCCTTTTTATAACACCAGTCACTGGATTAAGGGACCACCCTAATGATCTCATCTTAACCAATCTTATCTGCAATGACCCTATTTCCAAATAAAGTCACATTCTGAAGTACTAGGTTTTAGGACTCTAACTTAAGAATTTGGGAGGGAGATAATTCAACCTATAACCCTATCATAAATTGATTTTTCATTGAATTATTTTGGGTTCCTCCTACATATATAATTCTCACTGAGAACTAAGTAGGTAAAGATGGGATCGTTTTTGTTTTATAAATTGTGTAACCCTTCTATTTCACAGAAGAATCATCTCTCATCTGGGTCTGGGGAGTCACAAGGACTTTCAAATGCTTGCTGTTTTTGTTAAATTCAGGTGAAAAAAAATAGCAGGTCTTCTTTCAGGCTTTGAGCTTGGTGCTGAGAATATTAAAATGTGTGGTTATTGTCTTCAAAGAGTGAATGAAGAAAACAAACAGTACAATATGTTCTGTGTAATGAATGAAGTGTGTACATGGAACTAATAAACACAAGCTACAAAAGGACAAGATCAGCATTGAGGTGGGGTCAAAATAACTGTGATGACTCTTTAGGGATAAGCATGACTCCCCTCAGCAAGTTCCTGAAGGAAAATAGAGATTCCCCACCCTACCCCCCACTGTATACCCCTGGCCTTTAAGAAGTGGGAAAGCATTTCCGTGGGAAAGAACTGTTCTAGGGCCAAGGGATGGAAGATAAGGGAGGGGAAGGAGGAACTCGTGGCAAGAATAATGAATGGACTCAAGAGGGAAAAGTGGAATCAAGAGTTCAGGACAAAACAGTGGCTTTGGACAAGAAGAGAAATACCTTGTACCTAAGATTAAACTAAAAATAGTTAATATGGGTGTGATTGTAAGTATACTTAATAGTATAAAAAAGATTTAGAGTCGAAGATTTCAAGCTAAAGTGCTCAGTTGTTACAGGAAATTTCCATGGTTAAATCATCTTTCTTAAATGTAAATTGGAGTGTGTCATTTTGCTGCTTAAAACCCCATAATAGCTTCATCTTGACATTTTGATGTAGTCCAGGATACTTAACAAGATTTAAAGACCCTCCACAATCTAATTTCTCTTTTCCTCAGCTCTCCCTTGCTCTCTCTGCTCCACCATATTAGCCCCTGGAATGTTCCAGCTCTCTCCAGTATCTGGGGCTCTGCCCAGGCCTGGAACAGGGCCCTCTCTTCCTTCCAGTGGCATGCCTTCCCCTGTTACCTGATCCACTCCTCCTCCTCCTCCAAGCTTCTGCCGAAAAGTGGCTGGGGCTGGGGGGGGGAGAGGGGGAGTCCCGGATGGCTCCCTACTCCTGCTTCAGCTGCCTTCACCTCCCAGAGCATGCTCTTGTCCCCGTTGTTACTTCCATGGCACTTATTCCCTGAATATCTTGATTTTCCAGTACACAGGAGGCTCTGGAGGTCATAAACTGTGTCTCCCTTATAGTCCACCATATCTCCGGCATACAGTACTATCTATGTCTGGCATACGGAAGGTGTTCCGTGGATGTTTTGCCAAATGAATGAATGAGAAACACGTAATTGATGGATCATGTCTCAAAAATATGTGTAAAGTTAGAAAATAAAAATCAAGTATTAATTACCAGTCACACACAAAAAGTTAAATTTTAAATTGTAGCAAAACTAATGCAGTCTGTATTTAGTTAACTCTCAGAGATGTTTGAGAGAATGATCCAATGAACAGGAAAACGAGGTGGTCAGCACCCCCCTTGAAGCCAGAAAGCCCTGGAGGACCCCGGAAACAGCAGGAGACGTGTGCTCCCCAGATTCCCCTGGGCTTCCTTCTCCTGATCTCTCCTCTATGTGCTTCTGTGGTGTTTTCTTTTCCTCCTGCCCACTCCCTCTTCCCTTTGCTGGGTATCAGCTACACAACTGGTTCTCACACAAGTGCATAAACCCTAGGTCAGTGTTGTTCCCCCACCCCAACCGCATGGCTGGTCTTTGCGTGGGGAATCCTATACCCACCCACCACTACCTCCCCCCCACCCCGTACTACTCAACACACTGGGGAAAGCATTTAATTAAGAAAAAAATAAAGGTTGGAATTCTGCATTCTATCACCTTCATTGAGTGAATTTTAATGGCTTCTTCACTTCAGAAGTGATTTAGTGTTTGGTTTTTCTCTTTAAAGAGGCTTGACTTGGAACCTGAATCATTCTCAATCCCCAAATAGGCTGGTAGCTGTCTAAGTCAGCATTCTGAACTGTTTTTTTGTCACAATGCCAGCGAGTGTTTCTCCAACCGTGGGATGGCTCTTGTGCGCCAGCAGCATCGGGCAAGAAATAATATGATGCTTGCTGTAGTACACGGGTTCATGTTGAGAAATGTGTGTCTTGGCACTGGGAGATTTAAAAGGTTTGAATATTCATAAGGTCTCTTATCTAAGCGCCTCACTGGTTATTAGTTCTTCACATTAAATTAAAGATATGTAAATCCTATCCGGGCTGAATAAATCTGAACCTTCGAGAAAGAAATGGCACACGGAATTTCCAGGAGGGGTCTGTCCAGTCTTCTCTGTGGCACACTCACAGTAACAGCACGTTTCTTACTCATGCTGCCTTCCATCACAGGGTATGGCAAGAGCCCAGATAAAATTGTGATCTTCGTCTCCAGAACTATATTTAATTTAGCTGTACATGTATGCCATTTATCTTCTCTTGCTTCAAACACTTTACATGAAGGAAGACTGCTTTGAAGGCAGAACACCCACATTCAGTATCACTGCGTTCATTTTCCTTATGTTTTGGCTTCAATTACGGGGCTTTTAATATTCATGAAGTCTGAAAAAATAAACGTCCTAGACTATTTCCTCTGAATGGAAATGTTATGGTTTCAAACCCCAGAGAAAACAATTGGTAAGTTCTACAGGCCCACATTTTCTCTGTGTCAGTTAGAAAGCAACCCCAGCTGGGCAGAAGTAAAACCTGCCCAACACTTCCGGCTTCCCAGAGCAGGTGGCCGGGGGCCTGCTGTGAAGAAGGGGCAAAGAGTCAGCAGACGTGCATGTCTAGAGATTCTCTTTGGAAGAAGAGATACTAGAATCCTTTCAGTTGATTTAAAATTACATCATTTCTGTCACTGAAGAATGTGAAGAATTGTTTATTCCATTTAGTTCTCCATGTTCAAATGAAAACTGTTGACACATTTTCCTCCATTTTCTCCCTCTACTTTCCGTTAGGCCTGTATTGATTGATATTTCCTTCTCTAGAAGTGGCTCAACCAGTCCCTTAAATATTTTCAGGAATAGAGCCAGCCTTTTAGAACCAACCCTAAGAGCCGAACTTTTGAGAAAAATAAAATGGTTGTTCTTAATAATGCAAAGAAAACTAATGTCCAGCAGTGGTGTTTTGGTGACAGAACATTATTCTAGGACTCGTGTGCTGGAGCCGACCCCTGTGTGTTCCCCATTCTGCTGATTCACGGTCATGTTGCCCCAGATGAGATTCGCATGCCCCGAAATTCTCTCTGGACTGTGTAACCTTACTCTTCCTCCCTCCTTCATGCTCCCCGCGAGGACGGTCCCACGTCCCACATGAATGACCCCCCCATCTCACCCACCTCCAGTTTCATGGTTTGCTTTCTCAAGACACCTCTATGTCCCCTGTCTTCTCTTCCCTTCTCAGGAACTGTACTTTCTCTATGTGTGTAAGGCCAACTGCCTCTTCCCCAGATCATAGTCTGCATCTCTGTGGCTGACTCAGATGCCATTAACAAATCTTTCCTTCCTACCACTGCCCACAAAGGGTGCTGAAAAGACCAGCATTTGGGTCCCCAGCCTCCCTTGTAGTGACATGTGGCCACGTGAGCTGGAAATGGCCGGCAAGCACTAAGGAAACTTGGCCACGGGCTTCCTTCGTGAGAGTGGACCTGGGGTGGGGGCTACCTTCTCGTCCTTCTGGAAGGCACATAGAATGCCTTGTCTCCACAGATGTTTGGGGACCATGAGGTCGGAAGCAAGGGGACAGAAAGCCACACTGAGAGTGGTGCTGCGGCAGGGCAGGAAAAACCTAGGGACTTGACAGCACAGAGGAGCAAGGACCTAAGTCCAGAATTATTTGGGGAGAACATTCAGCAACTGTCTGTTGTTTGAGCACTGTTTGTTGAATTTTTAATTATGCATGGACAAGTACAACCTAGCAGGTACTCCCCTCTCCCCCAAAATCTTGCCTAATCCTGGGACTTCTTGTACATTTTTAATTTCTCTATGTTCACTGGCTATTTCCCTAACATGAGCTCCGCAAACACCTTCCTCATCCTTGGTTTTCCCCCCTTGCAGCACTCTGTGCCCTATTTCACTCCCAAGCTTGGTGAAAGAGTAACCAAACGTGCCCTCCTGTGTCCCTCACATTCCTTTACTCCTGGCATGCACTTAACCTTTTCTCTCACCAATCATAAATGTCTTTCTAGTCCCAGGAATACGGGTCTTAGTCTTGCTGTTCCTCAGCATTCCTGCAACGTTTGACACTCTCATCTTCTCCTGCCATGTTGAAGCTCTCCTCTGGTCTTCTTCTGTTTCTTGTCTTTCTTTGTTCCCTGAAATGTAGGGGTCCCTCAACCTTCTGTCACATTTCTCTTCTCCCTTCCCTTGCTCCCCTGCCAGTCTCATCTTCTCTGAACCCAGCTTCCAATATTATTTCTATGACTCTGTCTCAAATATGTCCTACTTTGGCCCAGTATTTAAAGTGGTCTTTGTTTCCAACTGCTAGATTGTAGGTCTTTACTTCAAGTCAGCCTAGAATCTTCCTCATCCTCTTCCTGCAAACTCTATTCGAACATCAAATCTTATCTATTTGCCCTCAGCCAAAATTTCTCACACCTTTCCTATAGTTCATATTTCTAGTGCTGCCCTCCTGGTGGTGGCCTGTAAGTGTAGGACTATCTTAATTGGTTTTTCTGTGTATGTCCTACCTATCTGAGCACTACCTTGGCACCTTTCTTACCCTAACCCATACTTAATCCATCACTGAGTCCTGTCCATTCTTCCTCCCAAATATCTTCCCAGTCTGTCCCATTACCCTCATTTCCATGCCATCACCCTGGCACAGGTCACCACCTTTGGCTTGGCTCTTTGCTTCTAGGCTTGTGTTTCCCTATTTTCTGCACTGCATCTGGAATGTTCTCTTAACAGTGTGAAATTATGCTCACCCCTTTCAAACCCTTTAATGGTTTAGAATTTCATATAGAACCAAAATCTTTTACATAGCAGACAAGTCCCAGCCTGATCTAGCCCCACACATCTTGTCAGCTTCATCATGAAACATCTTCTCTCAGGTGGTACAGCTCATCTTTCAGTTCTTCATGTTGACTACGGTCTTTCCCACTCAGGGCCCTTGTATGTGCTGTTCTTTTCATGCTCAGTATGCCAAACCCCTTGCCCAAACTCTCCTGGAAATTTCTAACCCTTCTTTTGGGTTCAGCTCAAATGGTACTTCTTAAGAGAAGACCTAGGATCCCTCATTATTCTTTGTAATCACATCAAAATATTTTCCCTCACTGCCATGACTGACAAGAATGTCAGTTGTGTTGATTAATATTCTATCCTCCCCACCCCTAGAAGAGTAGCACTTTGAGTTGAGGAAACTTTTTTTTCTTCATTGTGTGCCCAGCAACCAGTTTAGTGCCCTGCTCATAACATGGGCTCAAAAGTACTTTGTGTGAATAATAAATGAAAGTTGTCTCACTGTCTATCAGTTCCTCAGCCTCTTGCTCCAGGGCCTCTAAAGTCTGACTTCCACCAACCTTTCCTGCCTCTTCCCTCACAACGCCCACGCTCATGTACGTGATGTGTGATTGAGCAAATGGAACACTTCACTGCCTCCTGTGTCCCTTTGTTGTTCCTGGTCTTCCACCTGAATGTCCCTCCCATTGCCATTTTTTATACAGTAACTATACCCATTCCTTACTAGTTCAGTACATGTCACTTTATGATGCATCTTGGATTTGTCTGCAACCAGAAGTGGTCTCTGCCACCCTTGCTTTCCCAGAGTACATGGCTATAGCATCATTTCTGAGTGTTTCCTGTGCTCAGGATGGTCTGTATTTTTTCTCTCTCTCTTGAACTAGCATGTGCGATGCTAGAGAATAATGTGTCCCATTGGTCTCAGGGCCCAGCACACTGGTGAGCATGGGGCCCCATTGGTCAGTCTGCTGGGTAAACAGGTGGGCTGGGGCAGTGGTGCTATGCGTACCATCAAGGCAGGGAAAGCAAGCTGAGCGATCTGTTTGAAACACACGAACTAAACTCAGATAGAACTGGAGAATCATCTTGAAAGTCTCAACCAACCCCAGAGGAGAAGATACTTGAGAAGAAGTCCTGAGTGGCACTCAAGTTAGGGTAGAGCCAGAGAGCTTAGGGTTTTGTCGTAACTTACCCAGAAGGGGTGGGTATGATGTGACTTCATTCCCCTAAAGCAGGAAAAAAGCAATGAAGTCTGTTGACTCAGCCGGCTGAGCAGATGTCGTGCTGAACATGGATTTTGGAGGGGCTGAACAAGGGAGAAGCCCCAGTGTGGTCCTCGACAGAAGAGCGCCTGTTCCCAGTGCCTTGGGGTTGGTCAGAGCAGAACCGCCCATCTGCCTGGGGATTCCCTGGTGCCTGTTTTGTTGCAGCTCCCCACAAGAAAGAAATCTTTTCATCACTTGAGTAATCACCGCCCCCTCCCCACAAAGGAAAATAAACAGAGAATTTTCCCCTTTGGGTCAGCTCTGAGCATCAGCTCTAGCCGCCCTAGCACAGATCAAACCAGAATTCTTGCACCTTGTGGTCATTGGCATCAAAGGCCGCAGGTTTTCTTTCCTTCTCATTTTAATATGCTTGGGAGCCTTGGGAGGCTTAATTAAAACTGCAGGGGAGCCAAAGTCAGCATATAAAGGAACTGTTTTGATGCTTCAAAAACCCAAGCAAACAGAATCTGGATTATTCAATTAGGTATGCTTATGGGATTTGTCTTGGGTGTTTTGATTGCTCAAAGCCTGCTGGGGAAGTCAGTCATGGGGGTTAGACCTGAAAAGAACCATATTTAATGCCCCCCCAATTTCACTTTTTATCTTTTTATTTAGCTTTCCCATTACCAGTGCGTTATTGTGAGTTGTGCATGAGCTCCCACCCTGACTTCTGTTTACTCAGCTTCTTCCCCTGATACCAAATTACACGGCAGGGCCAGCCCAGTTTTCCTGCCTGGTTTGGCAGTCGTGTTCTTGGATCCCTTTCCTGCTTTGCACTGATGGTCTTTGCTTTAGTAAGACCCAGGATTGCCAGAGAGGCAGTGCAGCGTGGCAGTTCAGAGCACAGGATCTCCTGGCTAGACCAGTTCCTGTCTGTGTGGCCTTGGACAAGTCACCTGATCACTTCCCATCAGGTGAGGGAGATCCAGGTAGTGGAACCTGTACTGTGTTTACTGTTGACTGTGTTCATTCGATAAAATAGTTCATCGTAATGCACTTAGCACCTTGCCTGGCTCAGGACGAGAGTTCAGTAAATGGCAACAATTATCACAACTATCCCGGGACATAGATAGACACATCTCCATTAGCTGTGGCCAGTGGACAAGGGAAGACAGGAAGCGTTGTACACGTAGGCCCCTCCCAGAGGCATGGAGTAGCTAGACCCCACCGCTGTGCCATGAACAAGCCTGGTCTGAGAAGCCTTGGAGGTCATGTGAAAGATGGCACACACAGCTGTGGTCAGTGGGGCGTGACCAGCTCTCCCAGCAGTCACTACTACAGTGAGTCAAACTGGAGCCGCTTTGTTATTACACTATGGGACTTTCGCTCTGAAGACACTATTCGGAGTCAGATTTCCAGGGGAATTTATTGCCAGGATCATGGCCGTGGCCATAAAGGCAGGTAGCCATATCTCCTAGGGCTAAGGTGGACTGGCCTGACTGTGGCCACGGCACACTTCATAGAGTGTATGCTTCGAGCTCATGGGCTGAAAACAGCCCCACGTGCTGAGAGCCGACCCTAATATCCCACTGCTGGAAAGCCACCCAAGGGGGAAGATTTACCTGATGTTGATCAAAGAACCCTTAAGAATCCAGACAAAAACATTTAGTGTCTGTTGCTAAAGATTTACAAACAGGTGTTCCCTGGGTGGTATTCATGTACGAGGCTTTTAACTTCCTTTCCAGATGTTTCTACCCCAACAAAACAAGCAGTATCAAATGTATAGTATATATGGATAACGTGTGTGGAAAATAGGTTCCCCTTCACTGTCTCTAGTGGATCTCTTAATAGATGGCTGGCTCCCTGGGACAAACCAGCTCAGAGGGTTAGAACACGTGCCTACCATCAAGAGGCTTTCAGTCGAATGAAGATGGGTAAACAAAGAAGCAGAACATTACCCATAATGCAGTATCACAGGGTATGGTGGGGAGAGCAGGCACTCTGGGGTCAATGGACCTGGAGCCGAACAGTGGTCTGACCTCTAGCCAGCAGCGTAACCTTGGGAAGATCATGTGACCTCTCTGAACCAAACTTTCACATCTGTAAGATTGGAGGATAACACAATTTTTATAGGGCCATCCATGTGTATTAAAAGAGAGGAGGGCGAGTTACTAGTAGGCCAGTGCCTGAAAGATGTTAGCCATATAAAAAAATTGTGATGTAGAATTGTAAACATTAGGGAGACACCAGGGAGGGAATATATAATCCTGCCTGGAGAAGCTGAGGAAGTGATCTTTGAACTGAATCTTGGGGGGGAAAGAGAATTCTCAAAGTCAGAGAGTAATGGCAGAATGGGGCATTGTCAGCTGGGCAAAGAAAAAGATGGGCAAAGGCCAAGGGGAAAAAAAAAAAAGAATATTGAGGATTGGGAGACATGCAGATAGTTCAGCATGGCTGGAACGCAGGGATCTGGTGATGAAAGGCCAAGAGCAGGATCTTGATGATGGACAGGCGCCAGACCACGAATAGCCTCACATTCCATGCCAGAGAGTTAGATTTTGCCAAAGTTTGCAGTGTACTAAGAATTCCAGGGCCAAGTAACATCCTAGGCTATTTACATATGTTTTTGGATTCCCAACAACCACCCTGCAGGGATAAGATCGCCCCATTTTGTAGATAGGCAAACTTGGACTCAAGTTGATTGTTACTGAATCATTAAACTCACCATATTAGCGTACAGCGAGTTAGGCAGGTTGCGTATCTGAAGGACATGTTGTCTCATTTGGTATTTCACGTCAAATTGTGTTGCCTTATTTTTCTTTTTGTTTCATGTTCTTTGTTATTCCACCCCGGATACCTGTGGAACAAAGCAACACCACGAAGAAATAGAATGCCTCTACTGATAATCACACTTGAGTGAGTTTGGTCACTTTCCCCAGGTGAGCAGTTGATTCAGTGGAAAAGAAGACATGGCTCACCATACAATGTAATTCACTAATATACAAAGATCCAGTTTTCCTTTGGGTCATATTGTTCTCCCCAAATAAATGAAGCATTCTGTTAAAAACAGCACACTATATTTTATTTTTTTTTATGATAGGTATTAGGCTTGAGTCCAAACTAAGGTAATATGGGGCATTTGGTTGAGGTTAAAGCTACAGATTTCATAAAATTCTCTGCGTCACCCAAAAAGCAATAAGATTCAACCCAACTTTTGATGGACCGTCCTCACTCCAGACACTGGAGAAGCACATGTTAGACCCAACCCCAGGGATCTGGGGTATACAATGTGCCCAAGTGCCCAGAGCTCGGCGGTCTGAACTGCTGCTATCAACCTCAACCCCTCAAATTACTCAACACCATTTATTTTGGATGACTTCTAAACAGGTGTTTCCTCTGTGTCACAAATGGTTTAAACTCGAGCCTAGCTTATGTCCGGCATGTTCAGCTGAAATCACAGGGCCAGCTGACGCCCTGCGAGCATGTTTGCTCATCTGTGTCAATGCTGACAGCCAATACTTGCCGATTCCCATGCTGGTCAGTGCTGGACATAGAACAGATGTTGGGGATTATGAGGAAGGATTCGGGGAGGCCATGGGCCCGAGTGTCCAAGGAAGTAATTCATTGTGGAGATGCAGACAGGACCTGCTGAACCTTCAGTGAGAAGTTCTATGAAATAAGCCTCTGTGGGCCTGCGTATCAGGACTCAAATATTTTCCTAGTGTCTTTTAATTAAAGGAAAAATAATAAATCATCCTTAAACAGAGAAGGGAGGGAACCTAACCCTACAAATTTTCATTTACGTTCTCATCTATGAATTACTTAGTGGGATCATGACACTGAAGTGTCAGAGTAGAATCCTCTCCTGGATCCCATGGTAAAGCATTGGAAGACCATTTGCGGAATGATGGAAGGTTGGCTGCCCCCGCCACCCCTAACCCACCCCATCTTCCAGGAAAATTCCTTCAAGTCTGGGCTCCATTTATCCCCAGATAACACAAAGCTGTTTCTTCCTGACCATTTCTAGCTGCCCTGCAGTTTCTTTGTCTAGCAGGTCCCACCAATGTCCATCGCTCAGTTCACTGTCGAAGACCCTCTGAGTCAGAGGCCCAAACTGTGGAAGGCTGTAGGTTATGATGGTTTTTGTGTCTGCTCCACAGAGCACTGTGATCCTCAAATCTTACTGTAGCAGTGTTCTGTAGAAAGCTAACCAGAAGGTAGCTCCCTTTTTTATTGTGTTTCCGGATCATGTTCCAAAGATTTAATTCAGTTTGATCCTTTCCTGGCAATCCAGTTGGATTGATTGGTACATTTCAGTCTGTGTGCTATTGGTTAAAAAATCAGATGGTTTAAAGAGCCAAAAAGAAACCAATGATAAATTAGAATTGTTTCAACCAGTAAGGTTCATCAAAGAAAAATTTAGAAATCAGGTTAAGTATTTAAATTAGAGTTCCTTCTTGGTTTCATTGCCAACTTACTTATAAACTGTTAAGAATATCAGCAGTAAGAATTACAGGCAAAATGGAAGCTCACTGTTACTGCCTTAGAGTTGATTTGAGTTTTTTTGTCTTTTCCAAGAATGTAGCATATATATTGCTTTCTCTGGGTGCAAACATAAAAATGTTTCTAGCTAGCAAGAAAGCACGTTGTTAATATGGAGAACAAAGAAACTGGCAATAGCTTACCAGTAAAGGTTTTTAAAGAGAAAGGAGATAAAAGAGACATAAATTTGTATATCATTGGCATTAAATGCCGTAGTGAATAAGCAAGCAAAAATATGAGGAAAAACACAATAGATCCTTGCAATTTAACTTTCTAAGAATGAAAATGCTCAAATGCATTAGAATTTGTTCATTCAGTCAGCTAGGAGGGCTTTTTTGGTTTTTTGTTTTTAATAGCAGCTCAAAGTAACCTCTTCGGTTTTGTTTTTGAGAAATGGGGAAGAAGGCTAATACCTATGTTTTGTTTCTCCTCTGAAAACATCATCGTTTCTCCCAAATCAAGAGAACTATAAGAAAACAACTCTATAAAAGGAAAGAAATCCTCCAGACACTTCAATATTAAGAAGAACAAAGACAAAAAGAAGAGCTGGATGATTTTATGAAGAGCATTATGATGTCAAATGTTATTTACATATCAACCTGATTTTAACATGGGAGAATGCCACAAATATACCAGGCTCTCTGTAGAAAGAACAGGAATAGTGTTCGTGTTTGATTGCATCTAAGAATTCTTAAGTGAGGGAAACCGTATTGAAAAGATAAATTGAGATATATGGGAAAGAAAAATGTAGCTGAAGTGCTCCTCTTAGGGTATGATGAAAAAAAAATTGGATCTGTTTTATGTAAATTTTCAACAGTGACCTGGTAAAGAAAGTCAAAAGTACATTAATTAAATTCACAGAGCCAAAAAAGGCAAAGACCCAGGAGGTTAGATGTAAAAAAATACAGATGGACTGAGAGAGATGAGGGGAAATAGACTTTTACAACATGATATTCAGCTTGGAAATATGCAAGCTAATACACTGGGGAATACCAGCCAAAAGACAGATAGCTGGTTTAAAGAAAAAGTTAATAAAATGTCGAGTCTGAAAAACTATACAGACCAAAGCCAGGAAATTACAAAGTTATGGATCCCGCAGTAACTGTAAATTAACCCCAGTGCACGTATGTAGTATTTCATATTACTGTATATGGTGTTAACTTTCACGCCTAAACATGCAGGCGTGTGTGTGTGTTTCGTCTGAATTACAGTTGTAATGGGAACAAAGGTGCAAACAGGACACGTAATGGATTGCCTGCTCCTTTCACAAGTCACCCAGGAGCACTGAAGCCCGGGCCGGTCATGCGCCTTGGAGTAGAGGGGAGGAGGAGTCAGGCTTTGATTCAAAGTCCAGTTGTTCACCAAAGGCAGTGGGAAGATACACACATTTCTTAACAGTTGTAAAGAAGTCATGAGTGTCCTGGGTACGTGCAAGGAAGTCTATAGTACATTCTAGTACATTCCCAAGACAACAGATTGGATTTAACATGTCTCCACTCTAATTTCTCCTTTCCTTTTGCTTGCCTCATGTAAACTAGTCTGTATCTCTCTAATATACTCCTTTTACCCCTATTTTTTTTTTTTTGCCTGATTACCATCCATTTTTCCTCTCCATAAATTTCGCCTCTTACTGGGATCATTACAGGAGCTAAAATACAATGTTTTCCTTTTAAAGCATCCAACCTACCAATCTAGTTGTTTGCTTTTGCTTTTTTTTTTTTTTTGGTTGTTTGCTTTTTTAAAAAGTTCCAGTCAACTCATATGCTGTATATCCCAACACATATCTCCCTTCAGACATAGGACCAGGATGGAGGAGTCCACACACTTCTTCCTGAAGCATTGTACAGGCCATTTCTCTTCCACTTCATGTGTCTCCTTCTAGCATCTTCTGCCTTTATCAAGCTACACCCTGATTTTTCACTCCTGACTTTGGCTCCATCATTGGGAAGTATTCTACTTATGTAGATTATTCTTCTATTTATCATGTCTTCATAATCCCTTGACCTCCTGGATGCCCGGGAGGTTCTCTGTGGCCACGTTCCCTTTCCTTGGCCTTGCTAGACATCCATGACCTGGTCATTGAAATCTGTCTTCTACAAGATCTTAGCATCTGATTCCTCTGGGCTCACAGCGAGTCCTTGTTCTTCTACCACCTCTGGGCCCTCATTCCCATGGACCCTGCTGTCCACCTTCACTGTCGTTATCAATCTCTCAACATTGTAGTTGATGTCCAGTAAATACTCTATGAGTTTTTCTTACTGATTCGTCCAGCCTTTGTCTTTCTTTTTCCCAGCTGGGATCCAAAATCAATTATTGAAGTGACTTTACATTCCTGTCCTTAATTCCTGTGCCCTCTTTTGTTCTGATAGTTCCACTTATTGTCCCTCCCCCACATCTATTTGCTTAGCTCTATGCTCTTAGAGTTTTCACTGGTTTTAGAGAAAGTCAGATGGTTTGTATCCTCATCAAATTCATCTGTTTATGCTAATAGTTGACCATCATTAGTACTGTAAGATCTGTTTATCTGAATTCCCATTCTCCAAGCAGCATCTTCTAAGGTTTCTTATTCCTCTGTAGCCCTAGACTGCTTTGTTCTGTACATATGACTCCACCTTCTGCTTACAGAGATTGAGGTCATTTCCTATCAGTTTCTCCAGTCTCCTTGCTACCCAGAAATGGTGGGGTTCACCCACCACAGGGGTATAAAGGACACCTCAATACATAAGACTTGCCCACCTCTCTTGCGACAGAGCCTGGGCTCTGGGGTCAGACAGCTGGGTTCAACGCTGGCTCTCTCATGCTGCATGATCCTGGCTGGGGCACATGACTTACCTCACCTATAAGACAGGAATGACAATTGTGCCTCCCTGGCTGGGTTGCTGGAGGATGGAATGCACTACTTTGTAGAGAGGGCTGAAGCCACTGCCAGGCATACAGCAAGTACAGAGTCATTGTGTGTCTCTCTCATTGTCATGGCCATCTTCGTCAGTGTCCAAGTGTTAATCTTACTGTAAGCTTCACAGCCTCATTTCCTCAGCCTCCTTCCAAAGCCAGTTAGAGCCAGTCAGCCTCCCCTTCCTTGCTGGCTCCTGCTGCTTCCCCTTGCTCCAGAAGCTTCCACCTCCACTGTCATGCCTCCTGCCCCTGGAGGCTCTCCTTTGTCTCCCTGGCTACTTCAGAGGCCCCGTTTTGGCCTTCCAGGTTCTGCCCTCACTTTGATGGCTCTTATAAACTAGTGCCCTGATTAATGTTCCCTGTTCCAAATGCCTTCTGTGGCTTTTTCTTGTCCTCAGAATTAAATCTAAACCCCTCAGGCTGACATTCAGGCCTGCCTCCCTACTCATGGCCAGAACCCAAGCACATTTTTCTCTTGCAGAATATGGTCCCGTCACTCCCAGCTTGGATCTTTGTTCCAGCTCTTCTCCGGGCTGGAGAGCTTCCCATTCCTTGTAACTAAGTAGAATCCCAGTGAACCCCACACAAGCAAACCTCTATGGACTACTCTACTTTGCCTTAGCCATATCTATCTTCTCCTCCTCTGCCAACCAGCAGCAGCTAGAGGAAGGCCCGTCCCTCTTGCTGCCCATGCAGGTCTTGCAGCATCACACACAGAAATGAACTTTGTGAATTCATACCTGGGCAAGCCCCCTCACCCGCCTTTGAATCTAACACTTGGTACCGGGCCACACTCTGCTGTGCCGTATGCTGCTGCCACCGTGGACTGAAAATGGAATTTCTCCACACTGTGACACCTTGCCCATGTAGGGACAAATCACGGAATCCAATACCCAGCCTACTTAAATATTAACATGACACTTGCTTCATCTCTTTTTGAAAAACACAATGTTAACCATATTGTGAGGGTCCCTCGTGGCCCTCCCAATCTCGTTCACCTTGAGATAGAAATAGTCTTGTGACTTTAATGTTTACTATTTCCTTGCATGTATCATGTCCATATAAACCTATAGGAAATATAAACAATACACAGTGTTGAGTTGTACAGGGTTTTGAAACTTTATATAGATTGTATCATATATACCCTTCTCTTCAACACTGAGTTGTTTTGGGGTTTCTTTCAAAGCTGCTTTTAATGTTTACCCATAGTGAAATAATTGTAGTTCACTCGTTTTAATGCTATTTACAGTTACATAAATATGCTAAAATTTATTTATTCTCCTATTGATAAACATTTAAGTTACTTTTTTTTTTCTTTTGCCATTACCGAAAATGCTAGAGCAAACTTTTCCTGTCCATGTCTCTGGACACGTATGAGTTTCCCTGGAGTATATAACCAGGAATGGAATGTGCATTGGGATCCTCTCAACCTGTAGCTTTTCTTGAAACTTGTGTCTTTTAATGTGAAGTTTTCCATGGTAATGAAGTCAAACTCATCTCTTTCCTTCATGGTTTCTGCTGTTTTGTATCAAATTTTCTAAAAGCTAGTCAAGGTCGTAAGGGTATTCTTCCACATTTTCTTCTACAAGTTTTTAAGTTTTGCTTGTCAGCCTGGGAGTGACGGGTGCCTGTGGTGGGAAGCAGGGACGACTGGATGTTTGACAACACAATAAGCTGGGCCACACCCTGGTTAGCCATCTCCACCCTCCACCCCCACCCTCCCCACTGATGCACAGGATACTCAACCACTTGGTCTCTAGGTCTCCAGTACTGTCCTGTGGGATTCTTCATGTCCAGCCTCTCTCATGTTGCATCTCAGGGGCAGGGTCTGAGCAGAGTGGGGCTGGGGATACCCTGCCGCCCAGACTTAGAGGAACATGAGCATGTGCCTCAAGGCAAATGTGTTTGAACGTAGAGAGCATCTGAGATGCTCTGTGATCCCTGTACTGGAGACTGTCTCTCTGGAGAGCCTCCGAGTAATAAGACCTCCGGTATAGGTAAGCCGGAAATCTCTGAAGAACTGCTAGGCCGTCAACTGGAGGCCTCCTCTCCTCACTCAGATTACTTCCGTTTTATGAAAATGATGATTTTCTAATCTTTTGATGCCCTCTGGGATGCTTTGAAGGCCAAGATACTATTTTTGTTTCATAGGTATCAGCGTTGTAAGACGTGTCCTACTGAGAAATAGTGAGGAACCATGAAATCCCAACAGATCCTTCAGCTTATTTATTGTTTGTTTGTTTTAAGTAATCTCTACACCCAGTGCAGGCCTTGCACTCACAACCCTGAGATCAAGAGTCGCACGCTCCCCTGACTGAGCGTGCTAGGCTCCTGCAGCCTATAATAGATGTAATAGATGTGGGCCATCCATTAACAGATGGGCACCATGTGGTTTGTTACTGAGCAGCAAGACATGGCAGCCTTTACTTTATTGTGAGAAGACACGTCACGTCTTGCTCAGCACAACTGCCCTTTGCCAGGGAAATGACAACATTCCCATAAAATATTTCAATTATATCTATATTATTTAAATATATCATTTTAAAATGTTACATTTCAAGCAAAATAGAAAAAGGTAAGGGCTAGAAGTATAACAAAAGAATTGCTTTATGTAAAGTCAAACCATGATTTCTGAGCTAAAAATGGAAGCTGGATTATATAAACATAAAGGCTTGCAATTTACTAAAACGAAAGTTACTGAAATGTGAACAAGTCATAATAAAATACTAATCAATTACGAGTAGACAGCACAGCCATTGTCTGTTAAGAATATGGTTCTCATACCTTGGGACAGGAAGACCCTGGCTCTAGAGTCAGAGAGACCTGGGTTCAGATTCTGACTCAGACCCTTACCATGTGACCCAGAATTGGTCACTTAACCACTGAGTCTTAGTTGCGTCATCTGCAGAATGGGAACAATTAGTTTCTCTCTTGCAGGTGTTTTTGTGGGGCTTAGAAATAACACACATGGGAGTACCTAGGAAGAGATGTTCCATGGAAGAGAGTAGAAGCTCAGATAAAAACCCACCTCCCACCTCCCAGGGGCCAGTGGTGTCTTTAAGGAAGATAGAAAATGCTAGAGAAGGTTTGGGAAGAAGTGAGGGTTGGTTTTAGAGTACTAATATACAATTATATCGTGTGGGATACCTTGCTGGGACTTCGCAAGTATTGCAGATTATGCTTCTGAGCCCATAAGGGCAACCAGCAGTGTGGACACAGCAATGAATACAGAGTTTAACCAAATGCACTGCACTCTGTCGGTATGTGTAGAAGCCTGTGGGTTTAGCCTTATAGGAGCCTGCTCCCTTCTTCTTTGTATCTCTTGTGAGTAACGGAGAGGTTGACTTAGAATGAGTGCTCAGAAACTGAGAAAGGCAGGTTGGGTGTTGCTGTGGAGCTCGTAGTTTTGTGAAAGAAATCTGCTGAAACTAGCCCTTTATCCGATGTGTCATTTGCAAATATCTTCTCCCATTCTGTCAGTTGTCTTTTGGTTTTGTTGACTGTTTCCTTTGCTGTGCAAAAGCTTTTAATCTTGATGAAGTCCCAATAGTTCATTTTTGCCCTGGCTTCCCTTGCCTTTGGTGATGTTCCTAGGAAGAAGTTGCTGCGGTTGAGGTCGAAGAGGTTGCTGCCTGTGATTCACAGACCTGTACCCCTTGGCCAAAGAATAAAAATAAAATTTAAAAAAAAATTAGGCGTAAACCAATATTTAAAAAAAAATCTGCTGAAAGAGTAGAAGCATTATTTTAATTTCTTAATTTGGTACTGGGGATGGGTATTTTGCAATACTCATTTACTTACTGAGAAAACCTGATTAAATCAACTCTTCCTCTCCCTCCTCCCTCAAGAACATTTTTTTTCTATTAAAAAAAAGGAAATCTGAACTTCAGTGTGGAGGAGCAGTAAAAAGTAACAGCAAGAGTGGACGAGAAAGAGAGGGAAATATGCAGAAAGTGTCCCTGGGGGCCTACACACTGCTGCTAAATTTCAGTTGCAGTTGTCAGAGTTAAAGAAAACATTGGAGAAAATGTCTCATCGAGGGGTCCCTGGATTGTTGTGCTGTGAGAAGGCCAGTGGAGGGGTGGACCGAGGCCAGCTGGCAGAGGCTCCGATGACCGGGTGCCACACACCAGCCACTGAGCTCATTTGCTCCACCTCGGGTCATTTTTACAGTCAGAGCTACTTCAGTATCAGCACAAGACACTGTGCACATGTTTGGGGGTGGGGGAGACAAGGCAGAGTTGAAGGAAGGAAGAAGTCCATACTTAGTTTTGAAGGGTGAGCCCTGGACTTCTCAGGGACTTAGGTGAAATGAAATGTGGATGAACACAGCTAACTGAATGCTGGGCACAACGGCCCTGGGAGGGAGGTCCTGCTGCACTCTTGGTTCTACAGTGGAGGAAACTGAGGCATGGAGAAGTTAATTAACCCTGTGTGAGTGTCATGGTCTGAAACTTAGAGGCATATCCCAGGTCCCTGTGAATCCAAAGTCCTCATTCTTCACTACTGTATTCAGCGACTGGGAAGATCCCTGCAGGAGCAGTAAAGGGTTAGCCCAAGGCTGCTGGGGTCTAAAACTCAGTGACAACATTCCCATGCCTCAGTAATGTCGTTGTGGCTTTGTGAGGCAGTGGAGCACAGTGTCTCCAAGGAGATGTCGCTCTCCTCCTGATAATCCTTTTGGTCATGGATCTCCATTCTGGGATACAGATTGAGAAGCACCCCAAGGACTACCCCAGCAGGGTAGGACGCAGAGAAACCTTGATCCACTGCAGTGATCAAGAACCACCCGAGCCCTGGAGATCTGAGTAAAAGTGTGATATAGTTAAAGCTTGGTGATTCAAGGGCTTTCCATGTCTGCCCCCACCTCTGCTCCTACCCCTAGTAAGCTCCTGCTTATAGCTCCTGGGAATGTCCTATGCCTGCTGATTGGCCATCGAATGTACAAATTTTTTTCAAACCCAGATATGTTTTTGTGACTGTTCACTACACTTGCCTTAAACTTGTTCATGGAACACCCCTGACAGTGGAAGAAAGGGAAGGCAAGTATTCCCTGGCAAAGCCTGGGGATATATCCTGTGGCTTTGTATCTCAAAAATGATCCTGATTTGAAGACTCTGGTTTTAGGGGAAAGAATCATTCACATTAATTGTAAAAATGTTCTTGGTATTATTTTCTATACCATTTATTTCTGCTCTAATCTTTATTATTTCCTTTCTGTTGGTTTAAGCTTTCATTTATTCTTTTTCTAGCTCCTTTTTTAAGCATAAAGTTAGGTTATTTATTTTTCTTGCTTCTTCAGATAGGCCTGTGTTGCTATAAACGTCCTTCTTAGAAATGCTTTTGATGCATCCCAAAGGTTTTGGACCATTATGTTTTTGTTTCCATTTTCATTTGCTTCCGTGTACATTTTAATTTCTTCTTTTATTTCCTGGTTGACCCATTCACTGTTTAGTAGCGTGTAATTTAACCTCCATGTACTTGTCTTCCCAGAGCTTTTCTTGTTGCCTTTTAGGTTCATAGTGTTGTGGTCAGAAAAGGTGCATGGTACAACCTCAATCTTCCTAAACTTGTTCAGAATTGTTTTGTGGGATAACACATGATCTGTTCTAGAGAATGTTCCATGTGTATTGAAAAGAATGTGTAATCTGCTGTTTTGGGGTGCAGTGTTCTGAATATATCTGTTAAATCCATCTGGTCTAGGGTGTCATTCAAAGCCATGGTTTCCTTGTTGATTTTCTGTTTAAATGATCTGTCCATTGATATAAGTGGAGGTTAAAGTCCCCTACTAATACTGTCTTATTATCAATTAGTTCCTTTATGTTTGTTTTTAGTTGCTTTGTACATTTGGGTGCTCCTATGTTGTGAGCATAAATATTTACAATTGTTATATCTTCTTGTTGGATTTTTCCCTTTATTATTATATAATGTTCTTTGTCTCGTGTTATAGTCTTAGTTTTAAAGTCTATTTTATCCAATGCAATTATTGCTCTCAATTTCTTTTGATGATTCATTTGCATGACAGATGTTTCTCCATTCCCTCACTTGATCTGCAGGTGTCTGTAGGTCTGAAATGAGTCTTTTGTAGGCAGCATATAGATGGGTCTCTTTTTTTTTTTTAACCATTCTGACATCCTGTGTCTTTTGATTGGAGTGTTTAGTCTGTTTGCATTCAGAGTAATTATTGGTAGATATGTACTTATTGCCATTTTATTACTGGTTTTGTGGGTGTTTCTGAAGATTTTCTGTGGTCCTTTCTCTCTTTCGTGGTTTGCTGAAATTCTTTAGTGATATATTTGGATATCTTTCTCTTTATTCTTTGCATATTTTTTAGTGGTTTTTGATTTGTGGTTACCATTAAGTTTATATATAGCATCTTCTGCATATAGCAGTCTATATTGACTTGAAAGTAATTTGAGTTTGAACCCATTCTTTACTCCTGTCCTCCCCACATCATAGGTATATGGTGTCATATTTTATATCCTTTTATTTGGTGAGTGCCTTGACTGTTTTTTTACAGAAATACTCATTTGTACTGCTTTTGTGTTTTCTACCTTCATACTGTTGTTTTGGGCCTCTCCTTTCCACTCAAAGAGACCCCTTTTAGTATTTCATGCAGGACTGATTTAATGGTTATGAACTCCTTTAGTTTCTATTTGTCTGGGAAACTCTTTATCTCTCCTTCTATTCTGAATGATAGCCTGGCTGGATCAATTGTTCTTGGCTGCAAGTTTTTTCTATTCACTACTCTGAATATATCATGCCATTCCAAGTTTGCAAAATTTCTGTTGAAAAATATGCTGATGGCCTTACAGGATTTCCTTTGTATGTAACTGTCTTCTTTCCACGTTTAAAATTTTTTATCACTGTTTTTTGCCATTTTAATTACAATATGTGAGACATATTTTAATTAATCCAAATTAATTACATCTGTAATCCATCCATAAGTGTGGATCTGTTTTTATTGATTCTGTTGGTGGTTTTCTGTGCCTCCTAGATCTGGATATCTTTTTTTCCATCACAGATTAGGAAAGTTTTCAGTTATCATTTCTTCAAGTAAGTTCTCTGGGCTGGTTTCTCTCTTTTTCTTCTAGGACTCCTGTAATATGAATGTTAATACATCCAGTGGAGTCACTGACTTCCATAAGTCTGTTCTCATTTGCATAATTCTTTTTTTCTCTTTTGTTCAGCTTGCTTACTTTCCACTACTCTGTCTTCTAGGTCATTAATTGTTCTGCTTCTTCCAGCCTGCTGTTCATTCCATCAAGTGTGTTTCTCATTTCATTATTGAACCCTTTTTCCTCTCTGCTGTGTTATTCCTTATCTCTGTGTTAATTGTCTCATTGATGTCTTCTACTCTTTTCTCAAGTCCAGATCTTTAGTCTCCATCAGAGAATTTATATCTCTTGCGCTTAGGTGTCCACCCATGACTTTGTCTTGTTCTTCTGTTTGAGACAAATCCCTCTCTCTTCTCATTTTGTCTAACTCTCTGTACCTATTCCTCTGTGTTAGGAGAGTCAGCTATGTCTCCTGTTTTTGAGGGTAGTGGCTTTATGAAGAAGAGGTCCTGTAGTGCCCTGCTATGTAGTGTCCTCTGTTCTCCAGATCCTGGTGCTTTTGGGAGTGTCTCCAGTGTGTGCTGTATTCACTCTGCTATTATTACCTGGCTGCTTTATCCTTCAAGCTAGTGGTCTCCAGAGGCTCTCGTTGCCTGTTGTGGGCAGTATTTGGTCCCTGGCCTAAATGTGGTATGTTTTAACTAGGTGTGTTCCAGTCTGCTTGGGAAGTGAGACCTGCCCTCACTCTCCCTGGAACCAAGGCCTTGCAAAACTCCCTAGTCAGGAGATGTGGTGTTGGCAGATGTTTGGGCCAGTCTTCTCAGGGAGGGTCCTCCCCACCATGCTGGGACTGAGGCGAGCATGACTGGGTGGGGGTGTTCCGGCAGAGTATAGTGAGAGTCAGCGCTCTGCTGATTCCTGAAGGTGGCCCTGGGTTTATGCTGAGCGGCAGGGGAAAGAAATGGCACTGGCCTGTTCCTTTGTTTTCTGAGCAGTCTCTCCCTGTAAATGCTTGTCTCTCTGGGACGTGCTCCAAGATGACCAAATAATCTCCCCACTGTGTGCCCCAGGGGCTCTTCAGATCCCTGTTTCCACACTGTATGTTTGTGGGCTATTGCCCTGCCTTCTCTCTGAGAGCAGCACAATGCCCTCTGAGCTCTCCCAGAACCAAGTCTGCTGATCTTTAAAACTCCAAGCTTTAAGCCCTGTTGGTTATGAGAACTCATGAAATTCCAGCCCTCTAGCTTTCCAAACCAGTTTCTATGGGGATTCTTTTTCTCCATGTGCTCATTCCCCTGTGGGCTAGTCTGTCTCTCGCCCTTCTCTGCAACCATGGCTCCTTCCCCACCACCGTGGCCACAATCTATTTCCCAAGCCACATCTCCGTAGTTTCTAGCTTCTTCGATGTGGCCTGTTCTCTACCTTTAGCTGTGGAATTTGTCCTGCCACTCCTCAGGTCAATTTCTGGCGTATTTAGGATGATTTCATAGTTGTTTGGTTGTGTCTGTGGGAAGAGACAAATCTAGGGTCTTCCTACTCTGCCACCATCTTCCCCTTATCCTCTTTTCTTGGCTTTAACATGAAATGATCTATTTTTCAAATCTTTAGGTGAGATCTTATGGAGATCTAGGATATGATGTGTCTTGTTTATCCTGTGGTTTTTACTCTAATTTAGACTACACAAACCTTCCAGGTCATATTAGCATTTTTAAAAGTATTTTAAATGCACAAAGGAGTGATTAATGAGGATTTTTCAGTGAGATAAAATGTCTCAGATTTAGGATATGTGTGTGAGAGTATATTCATTCTATTAATTATGCAGTTCCCATGTCTGCCTCTTCATTAATTTCAAGTGCACAAGCCGAGGAGACAGTCCTTCTTAGGGTCACTCCTGTCAGACCACATGAGTGGCTGCTGGCCTTATGTACATTTAAGGCCATCTCCTGGGGTAGAAGATTTTATCATCCCCCGAAACAATGACTTTATGTTTTTAGTTTGTGGTTCCTGCCACCAAGGAGCCTACAGAAAAACCTAAAGACCAACACAGTCTCCAGGATCTTCCAGGTCTGAGTTCCTTTCCATCTGTGCTAAAGATAAGGATGGTTGTGGGCTGCTTATTCTACAGCTGTTCAATTCTGTGTGACTGCGGAGACCTCACTCACTCCTCAGCCCTGTGGGAGCAGCTTAGGCTCTTGAACAGAGTCTGGGTTGAGAATTTCTCCCAGCTTTCTGGGACAGGACTCAGGCAGACACCATAGTTAGCCTTCTGACATACACCCACATGGAGAACATTTTTCACGAACAATTAGCAGCTGTTCTTTTTTATACTCAGGCACAAAGTTATCAATGGACATCTTTCATCATTGTCGAGCGACAGCTGAGTCCGTGCTCTGAGTGGTGTTCTGTAGAGATAAGAGCAGTGCTTGGCCTGGTGTAATGATAGGAAGTTCACCTTGATAGGTTAAAAATAGAAGGCACCCTGTCGGCAGTGAGCACAAGTGAGCAGTGCTTATAGCTGAGTAGAGAGAATAGAATTTGGCTATTTCACTATTTAGCTACTTTCACTGTGAACACTTGCTGCTCATCACCAATGAGGAACTTATTTGCAATAGAATTTGGGAATTCTGCATCATACTGTTTAACCTGTCCACCCACCTGAGAGCAGTGGTGGGTAAACCTTCTGACAATTGTAGCAGAATCTCAGCACCCAGCTCGCCCTCAAAGCTCACTCAAAAATCACTTGCATCACTACTGTCCACTTTTAGGATATCCAAGTAAGATTTGGGCTTATATCAATAGCATAAAAAGAATTAAGTAGTTATAGGAATGTGTCTAGTACTTACCATGTGCCAGGCGCTTTTTATAGTGCCTTACATTTATTAATTCATTTAAGCCTCAGGAAATCCCTAATGAGGTAAGTATTTTATTTTTACCATTTTACAGAGGAAGAAACACAGGCATGGTAGTTAAATAAGAGTAAGTGGCAGATATGAGATTGGCATCTGGACGGGCTGTCTGTGCTTCTTGTGGACTGAATGTTTGCATCTCCTCAAAATTCATGTATTGAAGCCCTCACCCTTCATGTAATGATATTTGGAGATGGGGACTTTGAGAGGTGATCAGGTTTGGATGAGGTCATGTGGCAGGGATGGGGGCCCTCATGATGGGAGCAGTGCCCTCGTAAAAGGTGTTAGAGAGCTTGCTCCCTCTCCCTCCCCGCCTCTTTCCTTGCATGCGTGCATGTGGACACACGCACACGCACATGTCATGTGAGCACAGCGAGAAGGCAGCCTTCTATGGGCCAGGAAGAGAGCTTTCACAAGAAGCCAGCCGTGCTGGCACCCTGATGCCGGATGTCCTGCCCCCCAGAACTATGAGGATACATGTCTGCAGTCTGTGCCCACAGTCACTGGCCTGCTGTTACGGCAGCTCAAGCTGACAGACAGCGCTCTTGAAGACCATGCAATCTGGCCCCCCACAGAAGCCCTCACAGCCCCTCAGCTTTTTGAGAAACACCCGCTGCTCACTCTCTGTGGTCTTTCAGGTGCCCTTCCTCAGCAGTGCCTCTGCCAAGCTCTTGATTTGAGACCTTGATTTCATCTACTTCTGTGGGAGGAGGAGTGAGTGAAACACCTCCTTATTCTACCGTAGGAAGAGCAGGTGATCCATAGGCTGTATGACAAGGGTGTGTGTTCTGACACCATAGCAGCCAAGGAATGAATGAAGTGAAGCAGCACCTCTCTGTTCCAAGAGCCCTGGGCTCTGTGGGGGCAAGAGAGTAGCTTTAGCTGTACCTGAAGCCAGCCCCTAGGTCTCTGAACCTTCTTGAGTCAGGGGCCAGCTAGTCATAATCATGATGAGGGATACTCGTCTCTCTTCTAGGGGCCTGTCAATCAGATGGTGAATAGGGGAGATGGGCCATCTTTATTGGTATCTGTCCTATATACTGCGCCTGAACACTGAACCTAATATTCTAAATTACCATAGTGGTTGTGACTGTGAGGCATCTAATTTTTCTCTCAGGAAAATGGATAACTTTCTGTGATAACACAGTGACTCTTTTGGCTTTCTGTGCAACCACACGAGAATCGCAATCTAGAAATAGTAATTGTTGAAATTGTCTATAAACACATGAAATAAACACTGTGCTTCAGACACTCAGACCCACAACATAATTTCTGGAAGCCAGCAGGCCCACCTCTATGGAAGGAGAGTGAGAGCTGGTACCATGGTGTCCCCACAGCCCTCCCCGGCCCCCCTGTAGGAAAATTGCCCCAAGACACAGAAGACAGAGGCACATGCATGTCTTCAGGGAATGTCACTTCTTTTTTCTTGAAGGTAAAAGAGAGTAGAGGCCGCATATTTTTAAAATTATGCACAACCAGTTTTAAACTTGACCTCACCTTGGACGTGAGTCCCACATTTCCGAACAGCGATAGCTGTTTCCTTGCCTTAATTTCATGTACCAGGCCCCATGGTGAGAATTATCTTCTCATTCAAAAAACCACCTCAGGAAATCAGTGGTCTCTAAAATGGGGTGCTAAAGAGCAAAATGGGAAATCAATATGACCGCTAGCTGGAAAAGGGTAAGTTAATAATCCAAGGGGGTCAAGCCTCACCTTTCTCTCTTTCCCAAACAGCCTGTTTGGAAAATTGGGAGATACTGTCTCCTTAGTGGGTGGAGAATAAATAAGAGTTTAAATGTTTGCCACAGATTTTTTAAAAATCACCCCATTCTACATGCCCTGAAATAAGAGTTCCCTCCCTTGGGTGGGGATGGAGTGTGGTCAGTGGAGTCTGTGTTGGCTTCAGAGTTTTCCTTCTGGAGCTTTTCACTTTGTCACAGCTGCCCTGCCAGACTGTGGAGAAAACTCCTGTCCTGTGGCTTCTGTTGTGAGTAGTTCATGTGATGATGCTAATGTTTGTCAGGGTAGACCCCACAGGCACAATGTCATTACCACCCTGAGACACTCAAATAGAAATTGCTGCCAATACCAAATGTGGTGAAGACGTGGAACAATAGGAATGCTCATCCATTCACTTTACTCATACAACTGCCTCAGCGGACACATGGGCCATTTTTAAAGGGTAATCAGTACAAGCACACCTTGTCTTGTGCTTCACAGATACTGTGCCTTTTAGAAACTGAAGGTCTGTGGTGACTTGGCCTCGAGCAAGCCTGCGGGTGCCATTTTCCCAACAGTATTTGCTTACTTTGTGTCTGTGTCACAGATCAGGGAATAATTTCAACTTTCAAGTCTTATTACTAAAGAAACATTTTGAAAAACTCTCGCTGCCATAGAAATTGATTCCTCTGATAGACCTCGGCAAAATCAATTGAAAACCTTCTGGAAATAATTCACCATTCTAGATCCCTTTAAGAACATTCGTGATTCATGTAGGAAGAGGCCAAAATAGCCACATTCACAGGAATTTGGGAGAGGTTGGTTCCCACCATCCTGGAGGACTTGGAGGGGCTCGGGCCGTCCGCAGAGGCAGTCACCGCAGAGGTGGTGGAAACAGCAAGAGGCCTGGAGTTAGAAGTAGGGTGAGAAGATGGAACACGTTGCTGCCATCTCATGATCAGACTTGTAACGGGATGAGGAGCTGCTTCTCCTGAATGAGCCAAGAAAGTGGTTTCTTGAGAGGGAAACTGCTCTTGGTGAAGATGCAGTGGAGACCATTGCAATGACCACAAAGGATTTAGAATCTTACATCAACTTAGCTGAGAAAGCAGCAGCAGGTTTGGAGAGGACAGACTCTAATTCTGAAAGAAGTTCTACTGTGAGAGAAATGCTATCAAACAGCATCACACGCTACAGAGAAATCATTCATGAAAGCAAGAGTCACTCAGTGCAGCAGACTTCACTGTTGTCTTCTAAGAAACTCCTCCCGCTGCCCCAGTCTTCAGCTTCCCGCACTCTGGTCAGTCAGCAGCCACTGACACAGAGGTGGGATCTTCGGCCAGCAAAAGATGAAAGATCAGTTATCATTTATTAGCAATAAAGTACTTTTAAATTAAGGTATATGCATTGTTTTTAAGACATAATGCTATTGTACACTTAACAGACAACAATATAGTTGTACACATAATTTTATATACACTGGGAAACCAAAAAATCCATTTGACCTGCTTCATGGCGACATTCGCCTTATGGCGGTGGTCTGAAACCGAACCCACAATGTCTCTGAGGTCTGCCTGCGCTTTTCATATGACAGAGCAACACCACTGAAACACCTCTACACAAAATGACTTGTACAAACATGTGGAGAGCAGCCTTATTCTTAATAAGAGCCCCAAACTTGAAGGAACCCAAATGTCCATTCTTAGGAGACTGGCTAAACAAATTGTGTTATATTCACATGACAGAATACTATTCAAAAAAATTTTTAAGAAGCAAGTTATAGATACATGCAAGAACATGGTTGATTCTCAAAGGCACCATGTTGGGTGAAAGAAGCCAGATTCAAAAATATGAATACTTGCCCATTTAGATTGAATTCTAAAATAGGCCAAACAGCTATAGTGCCGAACCTGGGCAGGGACTGAATATTCTGTTTGTGCACACAGATGTAGTTACACAGATGTAGACAATTGTCACAACTCTTTGAACTAAATCCTGAAGATTTGTGCTTTTGAGTGTATTTAAGTTATAACCCTCCTGAAAGCATTCCTTTATCCTCCTGGAGGGTGAATATACTTTTTCAAGGGCAGAAGGAGATGCCTTTTGAAAAAACCCATATCATGTGGCTATGTTAATCACCCACCACTAACTTTTCAGAGTTTCAAAATAGTAGATACAGTATTAATAAGGCAATCTTATGCTTCAGTGACAAAATAATAATAATAATAATAATAATAATGAAGCCCACTGTCAAAAAGAGAATGTTTGTTATATGTTCTGTTTTGAATGACCCCACATTTGTAGGAATGATATTTTTTGGTGGTTGCTTATTCTCTCCCACTGTTAGGGCAGATTAGAGGGAGCCTGAAGCAGCAGATTTTTAGGCTGGAGGTTATGGCTTCAAATCCCCTTTTGTGCAGGTGGACCAGGAAATACCACTGAATTGGCATTTAAATATTAGGACTAGGCATGTGGGTTAGTTTCTGAGTTAGCCCCGGTATGGAGGTGCTTCTGGGATCACTTGGTGGTTTTTCTAAAAATGCATTTGCCTTTACAGAGTGCTTGGGAGGGTAATCTTCAGAGGATGTTCCATGGAAGACAACTGAGAGATGTCTTCCCCTTTTCAGTACAATTAAGCTTAAAATTGGCACCAGGTCATTGGCATCTTGTACAGGGGACGTGTGGGCACGCACGACTGCAGGAAAGGAACCCGATTTCAGCATGAATTCGCATTTTCCCTCCTGTGGCAAGTGAACGCGGTCACACTCAGTCCTTTATGGGGCCACAGGAAATTCTTTGGAGTCCACATCTGTCTGGGTTCTGCATGCTCCGAGAATTCCCCATGGAAGATGGATTTGTGCGGCACACCTGCCTCCCAGCCCAGGCTGGGGCAGGGTGTGCAGCTCCCAAACACGTCTGCTGTTGCCCTGTCACCCAGAGCAAATAGTGTTCAAACATACGCTGCCACCCTTCCAAAAAAGGCTCTTGTAAGGAGAAAAGTGGATTGAACTTCCCTTGTGCACCTTCACGGAAAATGAGGTTTTCAAAAAGCCAGTGCTCAGAAAAAAAACTAGGGGTCCCTTGACCTTTGAATGGAAGAAAAAAAAATCAGGCAAGGTGAGCGGGAAGCAAGAGTCGAGCAAGGAGTCAGGGATTGCAAATACAACTCTTCCTACCAAGCTGATGGGCCTTAAGGTTTGGGTAAATTTTGTTGTTGTTGTTGTTGTGGCTGGGTGGGGGTGAAGGGATTGGGGTGGCTTTTCATTGTTTCGGTTTTTGTGACATCACAAGTTTCCTTTTACTTCCGTTTTGAATTTGGGGCCCTGGGTTTCCCGCGTTAAATCGAAGTCAGGCTCATATCTGGAGCAAGGTGCCACGTCTGCACTTGGAGATGCTCTCGGCTGCCCTGGTACAGGCTGGTCGGGGAAGAAGGAAGCTCCTCATTCCTCATGCTGGGGAGAGGGAGTAGCATTGGGCCCAAGCAATATGTGTTTGAATCTGGCAGCAGATCCTGGGAGGGAAGTTGCAGACTTAAATATTCTTCTGTGACATGGGAACTATGAGGGGTTAAATGGGAAGGCCTGGCGCTTAGCAATGTGCAGAGAAATCCTAGCTCCTTCTCCGGGCAGCTGAGGTGTCCCCTTCTCCACTGTTGGCATTGTTTCCCCTGCGCCACACACTGGGAGCACAAACTGCCCTTACCTGGGTCTGGTTACTTCTGCTTCCCTGTTCAAACTTCTTGGGGGCACCTGGGTGGCTCAGTGGGTTAAGCCTCTGCCTTAGGCTCAGGTCATGACCCCAGGGTCTTAGGATCGAGTCCCAAATTGGGCTCCCTTCTCAGTGGGGAGCCTGCTTCCCCTTCTCTCTCTGCCTGCCATTCTGCCTACTTGTGATCTCTGTCTCTGTCAATTAGATAAATAAAATCTTTAAAAAACAACAACAACAACAAAAAACTTCTCAGGCTCCTGGGTGGTTCAGTCAGTTAAACATCTGCCTTCAGCTCAGGTCATGGTTCCGGAATCCCGGGATCGACTCCTGCATCAGGCTCCTCCCTCAGCGGGCAGTCTGCTTCTTCCTCTGCCCCCTTCCCCATTCATGCTTGTGCACTCTCTCTCTCTCTCTCTCTCTCTCTCTCTCAAAAATAAATAAATAAAATCTTAAAAAACAACAACAACAACAACTTCTCATCTATCACCACTTCCTTGGGTGGCTAGACCTGGGGGCACGTGTGTGTGATGAGTAGCAGCAAGTGAAAGCACTAATCGCTGATCACTCCCATCGTGGGTGTCCCTGGTTAATACCTCTGGTCTAACTTCTCGACTGTGCTGGGCAGCTCATTACAATCAGACAAGCCTCCAGTCCTGTCAGGGCTCCCCACTGTTCGTGCCCTAATGTGTCAACTCATTTCACCCACCTGAGCCTCAGTTTACCTTTGGTGGGTGCCTATGCATTTGGCACCTGAGTGGTTCAGGTCAGTGCTAGTAAAGATGTGTTAACTGAGGGGTGCATTCTTGCCAATAGACAGCACATCAAAAGGATATTTTTAAAACCTCAGTAGTATTTAGGAGGGGTGAGGACAGAAGGTAACTTAAGTCACACAGCCCAGCTCAATAAACTTTTTTTTTTTTTTGCTATGCCAAAATAATAAGAAAAATGTAATTAAATTTAAATTACTAAAGCCGTGGCCTTAGAGAAGCTTTCAGGACTTTGGACCTCAGTCATTCTGTAAAAATTTGTAGAAACCTTTCTGGAGACACGTCTTTAGGTTATATACAGGAAATCTTCCCAGCTCCAATTTTAAAAACCAATGACAAAACAATATTTAAAAATCTCTAACTTTTGTTCATTTGACACGGAGCTTCCTATCTCCAACAGGACAGTTCAAAGTTCATTGTCCTGACTTCCCACAGCAGCTAAAATTCTCAGTTTCATATCTGTTTTAAACAGTACCTTGTTGTTGTATAGTGTTATTTTTTTTTTAAAGATTTTATTTATTTATTTCACAGAGGGAGAGAGATCACAAGGAGGCAGAGAGGCAGGCAGAGGGAGAGGGGGAAGCAGGCTCCCCACTGAGCAGGGAGCCCGATGCGGGCCTCGATCCCAGGACCCTGAGATCATGACCTGAGCCGAAAGCAGAGGCTTTAACCCACTGAGCCACCCAGGCGCCCTATAGTGTTATTTTTAAATGACCCTACTCTTTGATCAATATACATAGCAGATGATCCAGGACGTAGCCCCATGAGTATAGCTCGAAGGAGTCTACCTTTGGGGGCCATGTTTCACCCTAGACATGCGAGCAGAGAGCAAAACCCAAGGTCCCCCTCAGCTCTGTGGCTGGACTGGCCTCACGGCCCACCGCAGAGGCAAGAGTGTTGTCTGTGGAAGGCTGGACTTGCAGAGGGAGTTGGCTAATCCGCTTCTTCCTGTGGCATGCTTGGGGGATGGCGGGCGGGCTCGAGTTAAATGTTTCTTTCATGTGAGGAAGACATGTTTTCTGTAGAAAAAAAAAGAGGAAATCGAGATAGCCAGAGAGATATGCCAACAATAGTCAGCAATCATACTCCTGCTGTGCCATTCCATGCATTATTCCTGAACACGTAAGCATACACACATGAAAGGGGGTGATAGTCTCAAGTCCAGTAAAGCCGGGACCACTCATTGTTTTTGAAGTCCCAGAATATGTCTGTGAAAGGTGAGGAAATCCTAGAGCAGGACTTACAAAAATTAGAATCTAGATTAATATATATAGATAGGTGTATAATGCTTAACACTTGAAGACATGATAACTTGCAGTGGAATGCATCAGGACAGGACATCTCAAGTTCAATTTTGGGATTTGGCCTAATTATACTGTTCCCCCCCCCCCCATTGCCATGATAGGTCTGTTGTAAGAGGTGTCAGGCCCTGGAGCTTTCCTTAGCAGTATAACATGATCTTTCTCTATGTCAACAAATACGATTCTCAGTTATTTTCATTGCTGTACAGAGGCCCACTGTGTGTAGGGACCACCACACAGTTAAGTCTTGTTCTTGGACATTTCTTTGTTTCTTTGGTAGCAGCACTACCTGGATATTCTTGTACTTGCTACTTCTGATGTTTTCTCATTTCCTTAGGATGAACTTGGAGAGATACAATTGATGGGGCACAATATACTCATATACTTTTGAGGTTTAAAACTGCTCTTTCAGAAAACCAGCACTCTTGTTTTAGAAAATGAAAGCAAGTCCAATGGCAGGGTGGAGTTCGGCTCTACCCCAGACCTCACTGCTTCTTAGAGTCATTGTCAAGTTCTGAGTACCACGCAGAACATTGTGCCAGAGTTCAGAGACAGACAGGCATGGTCAGGCATGGGCTTTGCCAGGGCTCCCAGGAATTTGGGCTGCAGGCAGAAAAGCTGTGAGGCCAGGCACAGAGACGGAAGCCCTGCTCGGGTGCAGTCACATGGTACAACAAGGACCTCAGTGGTTGTGGCCGGACCCCCGGAACAGAAGATAGAAACCAGAGAATGAGTTGAAGCTTGCAGGTCACACTGGGGTCAGGGTGAACCCCACCCTCTTACACTTGAAGAGAGCTGCCCTGAGCCCCCTTTGATTCTGAGCCCTATCAACTCCCTTCCAGTGTCCCCCACCTTACATGTGCCTCAGCCCTGCTGCCCACTCGCCCTTGGAAAGCTTTGTGCCAATTTGTAATAAGTTGTGGCAAAACCTGTCTATTCCAGTGAAACCACATGGTGAGGCCTCCAGAAAGCAAACCAAGGAATGTAAAAGGTTCTGTTCTATCACTTTAGTCCCCTTTCTAAGTATCCCGCCCTTCCAGGCCAGCTTGCCAGTGGCTAGCCAGCTCCATGCTCCCAGCCGTGCTCACTGGAAACCAAACTCCAAGGACCCTAAACTCCCCAGCCCCTGTTTCTTTCAGAGAAAACTTAATCCCTCCCTCTGTTTTTGCCCTAAATTCTCTTTTCAACTCCTTGCCTGACATTTAACTTAGCCCTGCAGCTCTATTCCTTAAAACCCTCTGCCCAAAACTGTCTGTGACTCAGCATGCCAGGAAC
This sequence comes from Ailurus styani, assembly GCA_002007465.1. NCBI lineage: Eukaryota > Metazoa > Chordata > Mammalia > Carnivora > Ailuridae > Ailurus > Ailurus styani. The sequence goes on from LNAC01000967.1 coordinate 82,344, forward strand.
AAGTAAATCTCATCAAAGGCTGTGCTCCTCACTGCCTGTCCCTGTCATTCAGCCTTCCTCTTGGACTTGCTCTCCCTCCGCCCCTCTTTAGCTCTGGAAATCCTGTTTTTCTTACTGGATACACCTTACATTCTATCTTCTTTAAGAAGTCTTACCAGTCTTCTAGCCTTCTGAAACCCCATAGAATGTGATTGTGATCCATATTATATTCCACAGCGTCTAGTGTCCAGATGGTCCCTGACATCAGATGGACTTTCAACTTCATGATCGTCCTACTTTATGATGGTGTGAGAGTGATACGTATTTGGTAGAAACCATACTTGGAATTTTGAATTTGGATCTCTTCTCAGGCTAGCAGTATGTGGCACAATCCTCTCTCATGACGCCGGGGGCTGGCCACTCCCCACCAGCCACATCACCATGAGGGTAGATCACCCAACACGCTGACAAGCGTTCTGCCCCCAGACAGCCATGTGTTTGTCACTTTTAGTGCAGTATTCGATACCTTACATGAGATCCTTGACACTTTATTATATTTTCAATCTTGTTTTCTGTTTCTTTTTTTATTGAAGTATGGGTGACACACATTACGTTATTTTCAGGTGTACATTGTGGTGATTTTGACAAGTCTGTTCATAGTGTAGCTACCCTGTGTCACTGTACAACACTGCTACTATAGCATTGACTAGATTCCCTATGCTGTACATTTCATCCCCATGACTTAGTCATTCCATCACCAGAAGCCTGTTTCTCGCACTCCCCTTCACCTGTTTTGCCCACCCCTACACCCCTTCTCCCCTCTGGCAACCACCAATTTTTTTCTCATGATTTATGGGTCTTTTTTTTTTTTTTTGGTTTTTTTTTTGTTCATTTGTTTGTTTTTTTTAGATTCCACATGTAAGTTTTTACTTATGGTATTTGTTTTTGTTCTGTCTGGCTTATTTCACTTAGCATAGCTTCTAGGCCCATCCATGTTGTCAGAAATGGCAAGATCTCATTCTTTCTTATGACCGAGTAATATTTCATTGTGTGTGAATGAGTGTGTGTGTGTATGTACACACATATCCTCTTTATCCATTCATCTATGGATGAACACTTAGGTTGCTTCCATTTCTTGACTATTGTAAATAATGCTACACTAAACATAAGGGTGCATAAACCTTTCAAAGTAGTATTTTGTTTTCTTTGGGTAAATACCCAGTAGTGAAGTTACTGGATCATTATGGTATTTCTATTTCTAACTTTTTGAGGAAACTCCATGCAGTCTTCCATATCAGTACTATATTATAAAATGGGCAAAAGACTTTTTTTTAAAAAAGATTTGATTTATCTATCTGAAAGAGAGAGAATGAGCAGGGAGACAGCAGAGGGAGAGGGAGAAGCAGACTCCCTGCTGGGTAGGTAGCCCAACATAGGGCTTGATCCCAGAACCCTGGGTTCATGACCTGAGCTGAAGGCAGACACTCAACTGACTGAGCCACCCAGGGGCCCCCGCAAAAAGCCTATTTTATAATAGATGGCTTTTCCCAACTGTATGATGTCCAGTAGGTTAGGTTTATTAAATGAATTTTTGACTTAGAATATTTTCAACTTATGTTGGTTTTATTAGGATGTGACCCCAACATAAGTCAAGGAAAATCTGTAGATTATATACCACACAATGGGGTGTGTGTGTGTGTGTGGACTTACAATTTTAGGTTCCTTGAAGGCAGAGACTATAACCATCCCTTTCCTCTCCTTGGTGTTGAGAATCACCATGTCTTGCACCGAGGTACAAGGTACAGGTTCCATGAATGAATGAGCAGTGAAGGAACACGAACTCATGGATAGGCGAAGTGGGTATGAGGAGCCCAGTAAAGTTCATTTGATAGGAGTCTGGCTCCAGCTTTCTCTAAAGGAGGATTTTAGAGTCAACATTCTGACCGGACCCTTTATATCAAAGCACTTTATAGACAGAGGGAGACAATGACACTTGTTAAAACCAAAGGCGGGAAGAGCTGATGGAGATCAGCAGAGAGGCGCTTGCTACGTAAGGTCCCCTTGACATCCTTCCCAGGTGTATGTTTTCACTGTGATTGAGTTTAATGCTTTCTGTTGTTTTTGTGTCATGGAATGTTTCACATCGATTAAATTACATCTGTTTTTGAAAGAACAAGTATTAACACATGTCACTCCTGTTTCTTGCAGGCGACCATGGTGCTGAGCTCCGCACACTTCTGGCTGGGATTATTTCTGGTGCCCACAGCATGTTTGATGGAAGATGTAGCATGGAGAGCGTAAGTGAAAAGTGACATGGTCATCCTAAGTCTTGCTCATCTGTCCTTGCAGTCACCTGTCATGAACCCTGACCATAGGATATTTCATTCTATGGGACCTCCAAAGGAACAGGTCTTTTGCTGCCTGCCAGCAACAGATGTAAAGGATGTTGGGGGCTTTGGTTTCTTGTGGTTTTCTTTTTTTCTTTTAACCTGTGCTTCACCTTGATAGGAGAATATAGACAAAAAGGAATCCTGAGACAGGCTGTATGAAGGTCAATATGTATGGTGCTTGTACATGATTTTAAAAGCGGTTTTCTAAGTACAGATTCACTACATCAGGTTTAGGAACCATAACTCAAAATTCATTTCTCCTTATATCAAAAAAACAATGCCTAAGCAATCACAAATATAAACTGGCTTTAAATCCCAAACTTCAACAAAAATTGTGTATATGTACATCATTTCAAATTAGAAAATAACTTGGAATGAAGTATTCTTCATTTTTGCCAATAATTCAAAGTAGGAATCCTTCAAATATAATTTATTTAGAGTGTCAGTGTACAGATCTATGAGATTAATCACAAAGATGAAATTATAATGTAGGTTAACTAGGAAATAATCCATGCTCAATTTTTGCTTATATGTTTCAAAATATATTGTTTCCAAAATATCTTGTGCACAAGGTAAGCTAAGCAACTAAGTTCCAAGAAAATGTTACTTTTAATTTCATCCATGAGAAGGAGATGGAAGACTCCAAAAGAGATAATATTGATTTTTGTTTGGGGTAGGCTGATTCCTTCTACAAATAGTTGCCAACTTTCCCTGAAAATTGAGACTCCCTGATTGGTCTTACTTTGGGCAAAGCATAATTATTTTGGGGCCCTGAGGTAGAGAATTGAGACTTTAATCCAAACCTTCCAGGAAAAGACATCAGATTTCATTTTTATCTCCCCCTTCCTCCCACACTCAATGAGAATTGTTCTTGCCTGACAGTTAAGGATGTGTTTTGAAAAAGTCTTCATTTTGGCATCATCTTGACAACCGGTGATGCCTAATGCAGAGAGAGAGAGGAAGAGAGAGAATTGTATAGCACATATTTTAGGGTTTCTTTTTTCTCTCTCTTCACCAAGTTTTGCAACTATTAGTAAAACTTAAATGATTCTAATTTATTAAATGCCTTGATTTACCAATACTTCCTTTTATCTGCTAAAACTGTATTCTATAAACAGCTGAATTGGAATCCTTGGAAATGAAATTATTATAGGCAGGAAAGATGTTTTCTTAATCTAATGAATGCACTGAAACAAAATGCTAGTTCTGTTATTTGTTCTTATAGCACGTAGCCCTGTTGTGGTGCTCTATATTACCTTGCTAAATTTCTTCAATTTTATAAGACAGGTTTAGTTTTAGGTAAATCCTGCACGATATTGGCTACATCAGATCACTTTACAATTTAGACTGATTGAGAATAGGAATGTGATTATAAATTACTCTTAGCCTATTTTAATTCAACTATCTTGATTAACATCATGAAAAAAAAAAGTTTACTAAGTCTGTGTATTTGCCAAGTGAGACTTTAGCAGCAGTATCTTTCTGCTCTTTCAAAAAGGGGTTACAGATTACAATGTCTCTACCTCCTATCAGTCTTCTGGATCTTTTCCAATCCATTCCAAGTAAAAGCTACCAGTCACCAATGAAGCAAATTATTCCTTCAAACAGGACTTGTTTTTTGTTTCCCCTGGCACTATAAAATTAGCACCATTTACATTTTAGCAAGGATAAATCAAAGGACACTGCCTCCAGCTCCATCATATGGAAAGAGTGAAAGTCACTTGTTTCCAAGAAGCTTGCCAGCCAGGTAGGAGAAGGGACCAGGCACTATGAAGAAGGCACTGGTCAGAGGCCGGCAGAGGCAGACCCCGGGCATTGTCCTACCTGCTGCCTACTGCCCAGGCCCAGGGAAGAGCCCTTCCCAGAGCAATGGGCTTTTTCAGCAGCTTTGGGCTGAGTTGGGAAGGCTCCTACTCAATTCCAGAGGCACTTACAGAAATGTACTTACAGAAATGTACTTCCCCCGGTGAAGCCAGGGAGGATGGTCTGTATTGGCTCTCCCTCGCAGTATTTGCCCAAAGGACGTGCTCTATTTGTAATACACATTTAATGTCTAAACTATAGTCACCTCTCTGCTCAAAGACAAACATTTGGCCAGCTTATTTGGGAATTTTCCCTGGGATCACAGGCCCCGGGTTTTATTGTATATTATGTTCCCAGCCTAAAATAGATGTTGCTGGGTCCAGTAAATTCAGAGGCTTCTCCGGGAAATGGAAGCAGACTCTGACTTGCTCACCTTCACCTCCGCCGAGGCCACCGTCCCCAGGACTGTGATTTCTCTTTCTGAGCTTCCGCTCCCCAGAATGTGTTCTGTTTTCCCTTCCTGCCCATTGAACAAAAACATGAACCTGATTGTCCACAGCTACCCTTCATTTGGTTCCAATTGTCAACTCTTGATTGAAACAGGATGTGCTCTGGCTCTCCTTGGATGTCCACGGAGAGTTTGAATGAAGTGAACCAGAATCCCGGGGCTGCGAAGAGCCAACGCCGGGACGGCGGCGTGGGGCTGCGTTCGCAGGGCACTTGCATTCTCTCGTTTGCCTTGGGCCACTCTTACAGACCTCTTGTTTTGTTTTGAATTTTCGTGGCTAACTCTATTTTGAAAGAGCTTTTAAATTCCAGCAGAACCACGGGCCCACCTTTTCATGTGTCTTTCTAGGAGCACTTAGCAAAGTGAGCTGCTTTCTTTCTGTATCCCCCCCCCCCTTACTTTGCCCAGTCCCTCTCTCCCATTTTAGGACCTAGACTCTTCAGAGTCAGAAAAAAAGAAAGAAAGAAAGAAAGAAATTCAGCATGAGGTAATTTAGTCATTTTTGCCATGAAGTCTGTCAGCTTTCTGCTTGAAGATCCATTACTAGACTATCTTAAGTCAGATTTGGATGCCATAAAGTACATATTCTATTATCCTGTTAACCATAATTTTCATGAGGGACCAAACTAACACATCTTTTACTAAAATAATTGATTGATTATATGTGATACCTGGCTAATGAGTATTTTTATTAGGAGCATGAAGTTTAATTGCCCAGAACTACTTTAATATCCTTTAGCTTACACACTTCCAAAATGTTTACCCATGACCGCATTCTTAGGTAAGCTGCCATGTACTTATTCTCATTTAGGAGAAATCTGTTAGTTGGTTTATAAAAATCATACAAAGCTCAAGGCCACTGAACACAGGAACCAGTCTCCTTTTATCTAACTGTATCTCTTAGGCTTTACCAGTCAGCACACAATACATTCAGCAATTCCAGAATGACTTCATTTCCTTATTATAATCCCAGATAGGCAGTTAAATGGAAATAAAGGTAATAAGAAATTTCTGTATACAAATGAGTCTTGATATTTTTTTAAAAGACTTTCTATCTAAACTAAGTTCATGCAAAGCACGTTGTATGTACATTTTCATCCACATTTAGAATTTAATGTATACTTCTGACTTGCTACTTTTCCATGCAAAAGAAAGAGCCGAGGATAAAAGCTTCCAGAAAAAGAAAAAAAAAAAAAAAGACGAAAACCTGAGCCAATCTATTTATTTTAAAAGTCCCTCATACCCTAGAGTTACCCACAGCCACCCCTGGAGGCTGCCTGATGACTCTCGCACTCTGACAGTGACTAAGTGCCCCCACGTTGCCCCTTCTGCAATCATCTGGTTTCTTGATGTGGGGTTAGATGGAGCAGCCCTGGACCACTGGGGATAAGCTGCTCATGGATAATGGGTCTCACTCTGTCACAGCTGTGATGGAGAACAAGCCAAACCCCAGCTCCTGGTGAGACCTAAATTGCATGCCAGTGGCTAATGCTTAAAGACTGGCTTTTCACAGGTGGACTTTGACGGGCAGGGGAATCATTTATCTAATTAAGGCTTTATTAGATAAAGGCTGTTGAGAAAGCAGTTTTGCATTGCTGACATTGCTTCTACCCCAGCGCCACACGCAGGAAGACTCAGAATCACCCCCAGCGTTCCCACCCAGTGTTCTTAAGTAGTGGTCAAGTTCCCAGGCTAGCTCCTGGGAGCTAGCCTAGTGGAAATACTAAGATATTGCTGAGTAACTCTTGGACACAGATGAGTTTCATCCACTGAGAACATGCACAGTGCCTGGTGATCTTTTCCTTCTGAGGTGATTTTATGAATGAGCCCCAAACAGCAGCTTCGATGCAGTGGGCCAGATTCTCTCTCCCTTGGCCTAAGGTATAGATTTCCAGGGCCCTGCACCCACTGGCCCAGCCTTCCTGTTCCTAGCCTACTTCTTGATGATGCCCTTGTCACCCAGCCCAGAAGAGGGCTGTTCCAGGGGTTGGGAGCCCTGCTTGCTCTGTGTGGGGAGGAAGAGAGGGGAAAGAGGGGCGGACAGTGGTGGACCGAGGAGGGCCGTGAAACAGGGCACACACTTAGCCTCAGGACAGGCACACATGTCCTCCTGGGGCCTGTATATCCGGGCTGAATCCTGCTGGAGTGTGGCTTGCCACTCGGTTGTCTCACTACCATTCTAGCCCCGTGAGCCCATGAGATGAAAGCAAAAGTTGGGGGCCCAGAGTATTCAATAATACGGAACAGTGTAAATTTTAACATTCTTTTTGCCTGTCTCCAGCAAGACGCGAAATGTTTTCTCATTTCTTGTTTAAATTAAAATTCCACAGCCTCTGCTTTGAACTGCCGTGTTATCACTACTGAGTCCCCAGACTCAGCTTGGTGTAATTAAGGTATTATGTGTTAAAACCTGTGCGGCTAAGTTCTCGTGTTTACTTTGGGGGAAAGGAATGGCAGGCACATATACAGTGTCTTAGGACTAATACTCCATTATAGATTAACTTGGAGTGTTAGGGGATGACTGGGCATTATCTTAACAGACTTTCTTCCCCTTGAAGGTGGAGGGTGGGCGGGAGTATGTGATTCCCCCGAAACAGCTCGTGTCTCCCAAATGTTCCCATTACATGGTTCTCACTTCCTTGCAGAGATGCTCCTCATTTGTTCGTCTTCTGAGTTCCGGTCCTTAGGGTCTTCACATCTGTTTACGTTGAAGTGAATGAAAAGCTTTTCATAATATGGGAAACTGCCCTGTATTGCTAAGCTCGGAGCCTTTTTTCTTCTTGAGTTTTTCTTTTCCCGTCTCATACCTGTGTCCAGCCTACTGCCTTTCTTCAACTGTATCCTTTCCGACCAGCAGTTCTGTGTGTAGTCTCGATTTTAGGAAGACCCTAGATCAGCCACTTATTTGACCGTTCATAAGGTATTCTTCGTTTAACCAGAAGAAGGGTGCAGGCAGCTCTTCCTACAGTTCAAGGGGACTGAAAGGACAAGGCTGAGGTTTCAGCTGTGGTCAGGAGGCCAGCTTATTTTTTTTTTTTTAATTTTATTTTTATTATTTGCCCAAGGGGTACAGGTCTGTGAATCATCAGGCTTACATCTTTCACAGCATTCACCAAAGCACAAACCCTCCCCAATGTCCATAACCCATCCACCCTATCCCTACCCTCCCACCCCCCAGTAACCCTCAGTTTGTTTTATGAGATTAGAAGTCTCTTATGGTTTGTCTCCTTCCCCATCCCATCTTGTTTCATTATTTTTCCCTCCCTACCCCCCACGACCCCCCACCCTGCCCCTCAAGTTCCTCATATCAGAGAGATCATATGATAATTGTCTTTCTCTGATTGACTTATTTCGCTCAGCATAATACCCTCCAGTTCCATCCATGTCGTTGCGAATGGCAAGATTTCGTTTCTTTTGATAGCTGCATAATATTCCATTGTATATATATACCACATCTTCTTTATCCATTCATCTGTTGATGGACATCTAGGTTCTTTCCATAGTTTGGCTATTGTGGACATTGCTGCTATAAACATTCGGGTGCACGTGCCCCTGAGGAACACTACCTTTGTGTCTTTAGGATAAATACCCAGTAGTGCGATTGCTGGGTCGTAGGGTAGCTCCATTTTCAACTTTTTGAGGAATCTCCACACTGTTTTCCAGAGTGGCTGCACCAGTTTGCATTCCCACCAACAGTGTAGGAGGGTTCCCCTTTCTCCGCAACCTCGCCAACATCTGTCATTTCCTGACTTGTTGATTTTAGCCATTCTGACTGGTGTAAGGTGGTATCTCGCTGTGGTTTTAATTTGTATTTCTCTGATGCCGAGTGATGTTGAGCACTTTCTCATGTGTCTGTTGGCCATTTGGATGTCTTCTTTGGAGAAATGTCTGTTCATGTCTTCTGCCCATTTCTTGACTGGGTTATTTGTTTTATGGGTGTTGAGTTTGAGAAGCTCTTTATAGATTTTGGATACTAGCCCTTTATCTGATATGTCATTTGCAAATATCTTCTCCCATTCTGTCAGTTGTCTTTTGGTTTTGTTGACTGTTTCCTTTGCTGTGCAAAAGCTTTTAATCTTGATGAAGTCCCAATAGTTCATTTTTGCCCTTGCTTCCCTGGAGGCCAGCTTATTTTTGTTACTCCCTCAGTTGTTTTGCTCCATGGGGGCCCACGAATATGGGCCCTAATGGTAAGTCTCTGCAAGAGAAGGGTGGAAAAGCTGTGCCCGGATATTTGTGTTGACCCTAAATTTCAGATGCAGGGTTTGACTTGAAGAGCGTGAACTCCAGCATTATAAAATCCCATTCCTGCTGTGACAGTGTCTCTTTCCAAGCTAAAAAGAGAACAAACTGTTCACCTGGGGCTCTGTGATCACACTAGGGGCCAGGGCCAAGGGACCTACATATATCCACAGGGATAAGGATTTAAAGCATCTCCTGGGTTCTTAGGTCCTACAGTGAAAAGCTTTAGAAATAGACCGATGAATATCCATGAGCCCCAGTCTTTGGTCTGAATGGCAGGGATCCTCAGCCAGATCCCCAGGCTTTTGGCAACAAGTGGTGTTCTTTGGTGGATGTGGGGTAACTTCAGAGGTTCATGGTCCAAGTGTGTTCTGCAAGACTTGGGATGCCTCCCAGGTCATGAAAGTGGAACCTGGCCATACACAGGGACAATGAGGGTGTTTGTGATGTCCAAAGCTGCAGCCTCAGCCTCAAAGGGCATCCAGATATGGCCCCAAAGGGAGTGACCAGTCTCTATAGCTGTGTAAGTTTCAGGTGTCATGTGCTTTTTGTCTTTTCTTTGTGACACAGGGCCAAGCATACCTGCAAAAAAACTTTGCTGGAGGAGGTGCAGGAGCTGGAGACGAAGTCCAGAGTGATGGGGAAGGCGATGCTTCGGGACAGTAATGGAAAGAGGTGGGCCATTTCCGGCCGGGTGTGTGGGGAGTACCAGTCCTCCCAACCCTTCTCCCTCCCTCTCCTTCTCAGCTTCCTTTTTCTCTTCTCGGTTTTCCACGCGACCATGAACTGCTCAGTTCTAAGCATTTTGGTTATTCTCTAGGAATACTGTCATAAGGAGATTTTAAATTACATTTCCTCAGTGGCCACATGAAAGCTAGCCTGTCCCCTGGTAAAGCTGGGGTTTATATTGGGTCCGGGTAAAACAACCACGTGTAGAAAACAGAAATAGTAGCAATGCTATCCTGACGTGGAAAAGTTCTGTTTTAGTTATATTACCAAAAAGTACTTAAAAGCTAGGTCTTTTGATATCAGGGCCAACTATTAGACTAAAGGGTGAGAATCTACCACGAAGGTCTGCATGCCAAATAACGCCCGTTACTCGTGTTAATCTTGTTACAGTTCACAGCAAGTGTACCTGGGCCTTTTTGTTTTCCTTTTCACGACTTATGATTTTCTGCTGGTGTTGTGAAAACTATCATGTGAATGTATGGGTTAGAGAGACAAATGCTATCATTCCCTCCTTATTTGTGCTAGAACCTCAGCCGCCACCTCCTCATCCCTGATTTGGCCATGTGAAAAGCTTTTGATTAATCATTTTTGTTATAATGTTATTAGATTACATTTAGTTAAAGTCCACATACTACCAAAGAAAGTCTACCTGGACCCAAGAGCAGTTTAGCATTGCTGTCTTAGACACATGGCATGTCTGGAAAATTAGGAGTATAACTCTCCTGTAAATGCTTCGAAGGAAATGTAGTTAACTGCCAGGGAACCAGAAACCTACAAGTCGAATACTTCTAGAGATTCCTTCTATGCATCTTGTTTGTATTCTCTTTATTCATACCATCTTTCAAAGCAATGAAGTCAAAGCATTTTTTCTTTTAAGGAAAGAGAATCCGGATTTTGAGAAGTATTAGGAATATTGTTTTAAATAACTGCTGATGTTTTAGGAAAGGGGTGGTTGAGTATGTAATTGAAGTATGTAATTGAGTATGTGGCTTTTGTATTTGTTTATTTTTTAACAATATTTGCATTTTTTAACAACTGAGTCCATTAGCATCCATTACATGGCAGCTGTGTTCGTCACTCTAAAAAATAATCTGTCAACAGGACAAAAATCACTGTCTTCAGTAAGCTGAAAGCCACGAGTGTATGGGGACAGGGGCAGGGCCTGAAACAGATCTATATATAACCATTACACGAGGCAGCACATGGCGAAGGCTTGCGCTGTCCGTTAGATACTTTAGGCATAGTGCTTAGCACCTACTAGATTTTCAAGGACTTACAAAATTCTTGAGACCCCCCCCCCAAAAAAGTGTTCATAGGCTCTAAAAATAGGGAGAAGCCTCTGCAAATTGAAATTCATAAGGGCTTAAAACTCTACTAAATGCAGGTCAGTCTTAGTAACTGCTAGGATCATTAAGCACCCTGAGTTTTGGCATCTTTGAAAACAACTCCCAAGGCCTCTTAAATCTCAGGAATGCTCACGGACACGCAGTAACTGCTGAGAGATCATGGGTAATTTCTAAGTCAAAGGAAAATTTCAGAGCCAAATTCTGAAACTCTTCTGCGACGTTGGACAGGAAAACCTTGCGCCTCGCTTGGCATGAGAAGGCCCATGTTTGATCTGATGTGGGTCAGGGTTTGTTCTGGCCCCAAGCAGCTAAAACAGGGCTGGACATGGGGAGAGGAGTGAGGAGGCATTGAGAAGAGGCAGCCAGCCCGGAGGACATCTGGCTTGAGAGGTGAAGGGCTTCACGTGGGGGATGGGATGGAAAACAGGGCTTGGAGGAGGTGAGCAGATGGAAGTGATGAGTGCGTGTTTCCGGCAGAAGGAGCAGCCTGTTCAGGGGTCCCAGTGGCATTGTGTGCCCTGGTGCAATCCCCCCAAAGGATCTGGAGCCTGCGTTTCAGTTCTGGCTCAGCTACTGCTTGGCCATGTGACCTTGGACAAGCTCTTTCCTACAGTGGGATGGTCTCTTCAACATAAGACTAGTATGTTGGGGGAAGGGGGGCTAGGGCTTACAAAACAATGTGCACAGTGTGGCATATTGCCTGACCCATGGCCGGAATGCAGAGTGTCAGCTGCTAGCCTTCACTTTGGCTGGAGGGGGTATGAGCCCTCTTCACTGTTGATAAAAAGAATGGCATTTTTAAAACTCACACATCCTGTTCACAATTCACTTTTCAATGTTCCAATGAGTGTCAGGAGATAATTAGAGTTTAAGTGTGACTTCCTACCATCTGCATTTTAAAATCGGTTTTCTGATCGATTTGTCCATGTCGCAACTTGGTAGTTGTACCGACAGCACATGAACGTGAGTGTGCCCCCCCACACACCCCTTGAGTGGGTCTCCTCTAGTCCCAGGGTCCCGCCTCACTTGTGTGATCTCCTCCTCCTATCATCCTCCGAACGCCCAGCCACCACCACCACCACCACCACTGTTTGTTTTTTTCTCCCTCCTAATTGCTCCCAGATTTTCTGGGTGGTCCATTTGCAAACTAGATAGTGGGGACTGGCTGCTCTGATTTTTGTCCTGCTTGGCCTCATGACTGTTCCTGTTCGTTTATCACCTTTGTTTGCTTCTTTCACACCTGCCTGGATTCCTGGGCGGCCTCTTGTGCTGGGGAGGGGAGGGGGAGGGTAACCCCGGGGGTGAGGTGGGGGTGGAAGTTTCTTGTAATGATTTTAAGACACCCTGGTTGAGGGAGCCTGAGTATTTCTCTCTCTTCTCACACCCTCTGTTCCTCATTCCCCACCCCCATCTAATATTTCAGTGTGCTCATGCATCTCTCTTTAGCTCTTAGGCTGGTGCATAGTAAACCCTCTGTAAGTATCTGTTGGCTGACTGGCACTGCAAAAGCCCAGTGAGCTGGTGGGGAGGAGGGGAAAGTGAGCCTACATTATCTGTGCAGGGCGGCTGGGGCCTCTTGTGTCGTAACCATGGAGGGATGCTGAGAGAGAGGCCGGCGGCCACTGGGCCTGTCCGCTTACCTCACAGCTTCGGAATAGAGCTGACAGAGTCACAGATGGACAGATGCGTGCGACATTAGCATCGCCTACCCACGCAAAGAAGAGTAGTCTGGGAGCAGGTCCTCCCCCCACCCTACCTTCCCGGGCCTCTGCTCACCAGGTGTCCTTGACATCCCTAACCACAGGACAGCTACACGGCTCAGTGCTGAAAGCCTTCCTTAAGTCCCCTTCAGGACACTCTGCCAAGTCATAAAACCTGGGTCCAAGTCGCTGGCAAATATTCGAGCAGTTTTTCTCAGGAATGGACTCATAAGAAATAGAACAAAAATTTTTATGCATTAATCTAAAAAAAAGCCCTTTTGTAGCAAATTTACAGTTACAATTTTGAAACGGTAGCTAGGAATTCTAAATGGCCCCCTATACCTTTTATCCATTCAATAAAATACTTCAACTTACCATTTTATTGATCTTGTCAAAGCCCCAAACTCTTATATTATTTTGGTAAACATGAGAATTTCAAGTGCACGTTCCTGCACTTTTGCATTAGTAAATTTTGTTTTCTAAAATGAACATATGTCATTTATGCACAATTAAGCCTGTGCTCATGACTTAGAGAAAACAAGCTGATAAAGAGAAAAGATGAGATCTGCGATTGAGATATCTAGAAAGTACAGGGAAAAAAGGAAATGCTTCGGGTGGCAAACAGACATGTTTCTATTTTTCTTTTGTCTTTTCTGATGAAACATTTTTCTTGATATATTGTCTGTGTGCCTCACAAACACTAGACATTTGTTAAAATTTATATTGTTCAGAATACCTTTCCCCAAACCATCTTCCCCAAAAATCTTGACCAAGAGATGTCCCTCCTGTTCTGTGTGTAGAATAGAATCTATCATGCCTGTCAGTACTTTGCACGTGTTTAAAGAAATGAGCTAACGGAAAGAATTATTTCAATGTTTTGGTCATATTTTCTTCTTCTTCCTCTTTATTCCTAAAGTGTAATTCTTGCAACTTTTGTTTTCCTCTGGTGGAAGAAAATCTACTGGTGGCCACTTACCTTTACAAATACAATTTTTAAAAATGCCCAAGAAGTCATGTATGGGTGACAAACTAAATTTTTTCCCCCTTAAATTGTTTTTCTTCCTCGATGCAAGGTAGAGGGTGTTTGGATGTTCTGGGTATTACAGCAGTCAGGAAGCAAGGTGAATATATTTGATGAAAACATCTAGTTTTCCAGTTACACTTAATCCAAATAAACCACAAGGAGACCCTTGTTTTGTTTTAGAACTTCTTTCTGTTCATCACAGTTGGTGGAGGTGGCGGGGGAGGGGAAAGAGGATAGGTCCTGGGCTGATTTTCTCCAGTTTCAAGGTCAAGGAATTCTGGTTGCTACCCTTGGCTTTCACCAGCAAGGCAGTGGGATTCTCTTTCACTTAAGTGCTTCCCTGGAGTATAGTTTCCTCTGTGCCCTCGGTAAAGGTAGCCGGGTGACTGGTCTTTGTCTTATGGTGAGCGATCACTGAATCTCTTATTTGGTTTTATGTCCTCATGAATGCTGATACATGGGCTCTGTGACCCCAGGGCCCAGCCGGCGCACACAGGGTACTCTAGACACCCTATCTGCCTCTTGGGGATTCAGGAGGGAAACATGATTCACTACCGTGTCTGGGTGCGGCAGCCTGGGCTCACACAGCGTCCATGTCATCAAGGCTACCTCTGTGCAGATAGGTGGGGCATGGGTCCAAGCCAGCCATCTGGGAATCCTAATAGAGTGTTATCGGTGGAAAAATAGAGGCCAGAGCCTGAAACACATCAGCACCATTTTCAAACACACCGAAGATTATTCCTCCATTCCAGACAGGACTAACCTGGTGCTCTTTTAAAAACCAATTATATTAAAAAACAAAAATTCCCGAATACATTTTGAGGTGAGTAGCCACTATGCTTTGAGCTTTAAACAGAGATCCTTTGATCTTTAAAATAATGTTTAGGGATGCCTGGGTGGCTCAGTTGATTAAGCGCTTGCCTTTGGCTCAGGTCATGATCCCAGGATCCTGGGATCAAGTCCCACATTGGGCTCCCTGCTCAGTGGGAAGCCTGCTTCTCCCTCTGCTCACCGTTCCCTTTCTTGTAAGCTCTCTTGCTCACGCTCTCTCTCTCTCTGACAAATAAATAGATAAAATGTTAAAAATAAATAAAATAAAAATAAAATAACGTTTAAAAGCTTTTTGGTGTTGTCACACCTCCCAGGTCAAAACTGTTTAATTGCTGAGTCAAAGATGAATGCAAGCAAGCTTCAAAATAGGAGATACACCAGCTTGATGGTATATTATTTCCCCGGCATAGACTTTATATCAGTTCAGAAGGAATAGTTTTTCCTCCTAGTTTTGACTATTGGCAGCACATGTCTCTCTGTCTTCCCTTTGTTTCCCCTTCCCACACTTTTCCTCCCTGAAGTATCTATTAGTTTTTTATTAGCTAAAAGGATAGGAAATTATGGCAACATTTTAGCAAACCTCTCCGGGCCAGGTGGCAAATGTCTGCTCGCAACACCTGGTTAAGATTTATTTCACTTCCAGCTGCATTTTTCCATCACTGTGTCATGAAGCAGAGGAAAGAGCACAGGGTGTCAAGACAGACGGACCTGAGTGGGGCTCTAAGCCCTGCCGCTCACTCAGCTGTGTGACCTTGGCTGGGTATTTACTTCTCTGAACTTCAGCTTTCTCATCATCAAGTGGCTTGGAGGTTTCAGGGAAATAATACATTATTAAATCTGTACCAGATGGAGATGTTCAGCAAGTGTTAACCCCCACGTTGTCCCCTAACATGGAAGCTGAATACCAGGTTTCACTGGCCGTTCTAACACATGTGGGTTTTCCCCAGAGCTCTCAGAGCATCACGTCATCAGCGTATGCCCCCCCCACCCCCAAGCTGGGGTGAAGGGCATGGGTCCAGCAGAGCCCCAGGCACACCAGAGCAGCGTGAGGAAGCCACAGCGACTTTGGGGTCAGGGGCATGGGGGAGAGTTCGCAATCCTCACAGTTGCCCAAGTCAGCCTTGGATTCCTGCGCCCACTAACTCCACTTTGCAAAGAAGAGTGTGTTCCAGCCAGGCTGTGCCACACACCCAGACTGTCTATACGCAGCAGGTCTCTGCCGGAGCTGGCCATCACCCTCTGAGACCGGCCCTTCCTTCCGAGTTCCCCACCCCTCATCAGTGACAAGTTGCCATAGTACCTCAGACACCCTCTCGGGATCGTCCTGTCTCCTCTTCACTGCCGCGTGCAGCAGCGTGCCAGGACTCTGAAACAGGCCACCTTTGCAGCCCCCAGGCCAGCACCATTCCCGGGGTCAGTGGCTTCTTTGCCGCGTTGTCCCCCTGACAGGTCTCCCTGCTGTGGTGCCTTCCTGCGTTGCTCCATCCTCCACACAGCCGAGGCTGTTTCCAAAACGCAGCCCTAATCCTGCCGCACCCCGGTCTAGAACCTTTCCTATTAGCTGTCCAACTAAGGGAAGACTCAGGCCACACAGAGATTTGCCCTCCCAGGCTGCCCCTCGCCGAGCTTTGGTCATGTTTCTCTCCAGCTGGTGCTGCCTCTTGGCCCTTCTCTGTGGGCTGGTTTTAGACAACAGTGTCGGTGCTGGGTCGAGCTCTGGGTCCTCAGGGACAAATGAGGCAGACTCTTGTGCTGGAGGGACCTACAGTCCTGAGGACACAGCTTCCACCTCCAGACACACTCTCTGGCGGGACTGAATGGTCTCACTTCTCACCACTAGGATAGTGTCAGCCTGGGCTGCCTTTAATGTATTCATTTTGAAAGTTTTTTCAATTATTCAAATATTCAAACATACACAGCAGTAGAACAACTGGTACAAAGAACTCCCGTATCCTTGGGGCCCAGATTTTTAAGACTTAGCAAGATTTTGCCACAACTGCTTCATCTAGCTCCTTTTTGGCCCCGTTTGGACTTCGCTGAAGCATATAAAGCAAATCCTCAGCCTCACATTTCACCCTCACATACTTCAGGATGTAGCTCTAAATATCACATCATACGTTTTAACATGTATTATCTATTAATACATATTATACTTGTTTATGCTATTACATGTAGACACTGTAACTGCAATGCCTGTTATCATGTCTAAAAAATTAGTAATTCCTTGGTATCAGTTGATACCCAGTCCATAAACAGATTTTCTGGGTCCTCTCAGCCCTCTCTTTTTAGGGATTTATTAGGTTTGTGTGAGGATTGAGGCAAGGGTCACATGTAACCTCTGGTTGCTGTGTTTTTAAGTTCCTTTTAATCCCGAGAAGCACCCGCTGCCCTCCACCCCCTCTCTTCCTTGTTTTTAATACCGTGGGCTTAACAGGGGTTATGCCCCATTTTCTGTTTCTCACAATGATTATCACCACATGCTGTGAATGAGTTTGTTCCTATGCAGAAAAGGGGGCTCAGCCTCAAGGAGGTGGGATCACCTCCCCCCTTAACATCACACAAGCTAAATCAGAGGCCAGACACTCATCTCTGACTCCAGGCTTCCTTTGACAAAGCTAGGGTACTGAGAGCTACCGAAATGCTTCCATTTCCAATCGTATCTCAGTTCACTTGTGTGGAAAGCAGTGGAGCCCCAGAGAGACCAGGAGGGGTGGCTTCTGAGAGCAGGACTCTGATTGGAAGCTTCAGGAAAAGGTCAAAATCTACCAGTTTGATAACTTCGATTGCAGAACTGCAAGGAAACCAGAAAATAATAGTTGAACGTTGGTGCCTTATCCACCCCTAAATGTAGAGAGAACATGGAGACGCCGCCCTCCCCTACAGGAATACGGACACCAAACAGCCCAGTCAACTTCAGAGCAAATACAAAGGAGTTCACGAAGGTGCTCAGCTGCTTTGATAGGATTCAGAAAAGAAAGGCCTTATTGAGGAAGATGATTTCCAGCCAGAATCACCTTAAGGGGGACTAGGATGGTCTATGAAAGAAACTAATTGAGTGGATTTAATCCTGTGTAGGGAAGAACCCAGGACAAGGCCTAAGACAGCAGCCATGGCGGCTGAGACCACAGGGAGAGGCTTAGAACAGTGGGAGAGTTCACCGCACCCCCACGCGAGCCCAGGGAAACCTGCACCTTGCTGACAAATACTCAGAACAGGTGAGGAAATGCATTAGTAGAACAAAGGGAGTAAACGGCGCAGGAAATTACAGAAAGGCTCACTGGATTACCCAAATGGGGATTTCTAGTGACTGTTTGCATCCTGGGCACAGGAAAGAGAGAGGATGAGGAAAATCAACTCCTAAGGAAGTAAAACACCTAATTAGCATTTACCTAATGCCTAAGCCTCCTGTGTCAACGGAAAATAATTGGGTCTCTTATTTTACGGATGGTAAATCTTGAGTGCCTTCGGGATTGTTGTTGTTTAATAATTTAAGAAAACTTTTATAAATACCTTTTGTCCTATGTTACGAAGCAAGTAAAGGACTTCTTGTTCCCCCTTGGAGTGGCTCATTAGCTGTGCTCAGCAGCCCAGGAGCTGAGCCACTGGCCGTTAGCTGTAATGAAAGAGTTGCAGAATGTTTGTTTATTCAATCTGTGGAAGAGGATGAAGAAACCATGGTCTGACTCGCGTCGGCGAAGTGAGCTGATGCGCGCGGAGGCAGGTCAGCGTCAGGCCTCGGTGTGCTGGTAACGCATCCTTAGACTCTGTATCCAGGATGACTTGAGTCAATTTATTTTGCCCATCAGGGCTTAAGTTAGTTTAATGTCAGCTTTCTCTATTTGATGACAAGGCCCCTTTTCAAAAATCATTTTTACTTGAGAGGCTAATGCCAGTGACTACTGCTGATGGCTCGTCGCATGCCTTGTAAAGCGGTATGAAATATTCTAATCCCCCTTTTTCTTTTTGGAAGTCAGTTTTATTTAACCCATTTGAACAACAATAGAAACATGCGGAGGTAAGTTTTTCAATAATTTTTTTTCACGGTGTAGGTCTTATCATTTGAATAGCGATATTTCACATTCCAAGCAGAGATTAGTTCTTCAGGAGGTTTTGAGAAGATCTTGGCTAATCGCTTTTCTACTTCATTATCAGTGAGTATCTGCTTTTTCGTGTGACTCCCTTTTCCTCCCTGCCTCCAACTGTGATGGTAAAGCATTCCAGCCAGCAGAAAACGGATGACCAGGAACATCCATTCTGAAATCCAGTTACAATTTAAACATAATCCAGGAACAGCCGGATTCCTCTGCTCATTTCTCAATGGGCTGTTCCTAAATCCTTAGGGAGGCTGAGTAAAGAAGGGTAGATCTTCTAGCACCCCAAAAGTACAGGTGCAAAGTTACTTCTGTAGTGCATTTAAGAGAATTACTGAATCCCCTGAATGTGTCAGACTTTTAGACAAAAAAGGAACTTGAGAGGCAGTGCTGGAAATTTTTTGTTTATTTTGGTTGTGTTTTTGTACCTAGCGCTAATCTGAACACGCACAGCCAGGTGCCAGGTGTGGTCTTTGTAACAAGGCGCAGTAGTTGCCTTCTCTGTGCCTGACACCTGGAAAGCCAGTTAAGGGCCATTTGGCTACAGGTGAATATGACATCATTGACCTTGTCGTCGAGAACTCAGAATTTGTAACAGTTATCGCTTAGAGATGATCATTGTAGTGCGAATTCCTGCATTTAGCAATAGATTTGTTGAACTTTGGGAGAAATTTCTCTACTAATAAGAGCAGAAGAAAACGAATGTGTCTCGAGTGCACAAAAGAGGAAATTTGTCTATAGGCCAGGACGCAGGAATGACTGGTTATCTGAGAGCGTTGGTGGTTTAGCCATTCAGTGAGTTGCAATTACGTCTCCCCTTTCTAACAAGGCAGTGATAATGTGGTTATTCAGTGTTTATTCTCTTGCCCTGGCAATTAGGATTGGCTCAAGGCACCTTAGGTGGTGGTAATTGGGAATTCACACTTGCTAATGAGTAAACATGTTGGCTTCATAGCAAATAGAATCACTGTTTGGCTTAATACAGGACAAGTCATTTACTCATCATGCAACAGACATTTATTGAAAACCAAGGAGGTGCCAGGCCAGGGTGTGGCATAGGATGAAACAGATGGGTCCCACCGTGTTTGAGCTCACATACCAGTGAAGATACCAGACAGCGAACAGACAGCAAATAAACAAGAAATCAGTGATGACCACTGTGAGGAACATGGAACAGAGGTTTGTCGTGGAGGAATGAATGGGTTTGCATGTCAGAAAAGCCTCTCAGGATGTCCCTTAGAGACCTAAGTAAAACATACAGCCAACCCAAAAAAGATCTGGGGAAGATGCGTCACAGATGGCAGGAAGAGCTGGTGGTCTGGCTGGTGCCTACAAAGTACGGGGCAAAGTCACCTCAGGGGCCAACTCACATGAGAATTTGCAGGTAAGGGTACAGGGTCAGGATTGCAACCACCAGGAGACATGGAAAGGGCTTAAGCAAGAGAAATGCATGACCCAATACTGTAAAGTATGTGATTGCCATGCCATTTGAAAGCCATAGTATCCCATTCTTATTTAAAATAATAATAATAATAAAATAAATATATATATACATGAAAATACAAAAAAGTAAAAAAGAAAGTATTTTTTAGTATGAATTTATTATAACAGTTAAAATTAACACATTTGTTTTAAAGCCAATTAGTATAACAGTGAGATGATTTTTAAGATGACAGAAATTTGAAATAAGTGTTATAAAGGACAGATGTCTTATCCAAATTTTTTCTATTTTCTTTTGGCTGTATTGAGAAAAGCCCTGATGTACAAAGATCAGTTGCCATATTAATAGTGATTCATGGGGGTGCCTGGGTGGCTCAGTTGGTTGAGCTTCTGCCTTCAGCTCAGGTCATGATCCCAGGGTTCTGGGATCAAGCCCCGCATTGGCTCCCTGCTCAGTGGGGAATCTGCTTCTCCCTCCCCCCCTCCCTCTGCCCTCCCCCCTACTTGTGCTCTCTCTCTTGCTCTCTCTCTCAAATAAATAAAAATAAATTAAAAAAAAAATAGTGTTACATGGTTCACCTCATAAGCTCAGACTATTTTCATTGGTTCTTATGTTTAATGTAAGAATATATTTGCTTACTGTATAAAACAATATAAATAATAATATATAAGTATGTATTAATAATTGAGTAATCATTATTAAATAGAAACGTAAATAATACAGAAATAATTTATATCAATAATATAAATTTTCCTACATTTCTTATAAATGTCTCATCGGGACACCTGGGTGGCTCAGTTGGTTAAGTGACTGCCGTTGGCTCAGGTCATGATCCTGGAGTCCCAGGATCAAGTCCCGCATCCTGCTCCCTGCTCAGTGGGGAGTCTGCTTCTCCCTCTGACCCTCCACCCTCACATGTTCTCACTCTGTCTCATTCTCTCTCTCTCTCAAATAAATAAAATCTTTAATAAATAAATAAATAAATGTCTCAAGTAATATAAAGAAGCAGCCAATATTGATTGTTCTCTTGTTACATAACTGACTTATGCAGACAATAATATGGCCAAGCAATGCACTTGGAACAGAATAGGCTAATTACCAGTATTATTTTATATATAATGGATATATAATGCTCTTTTAAAAGTAACAATATCTAATTATAACCTTTCTAATAAGTGACCTCTTTATAAGGTTGAATGTAAAAAAACTTTAATCTGAACTCTTAATAGAAGCAGGTTAACTTGAAAACATTGGTGGCTTTTAGTATATTGAGGCTTGCTGTGCATTAAATGAAATGTTTAAAGGTTTTTGTCTTAAATGTTTTTAAAAATATTTCATATAGAGAGAATGCAATATAAAAACTAGTGGTTGAGGGGCACCTGGTTGGCTCAGTCATTTAAATGTCTGATTCTTGATTTTGGCTCAGGTCATGATCTCAGGGTTCTGAGTTCTAGCGACATGTTGGGCTCTGTGCTCAGCAGGGAGTCTGCTTGTCCTTCTCCCTCTGTTCTTCCCCTCACTCACTCACTCTCTCTCAAATAAATAAATAAAATCTTTAAAATCTAGTGGTTGAAAATTAATAAATAGTGCTGTAACTTTAAAAGCATATATTATCCCTGTATTTCAATTTAATCACAATATCCAGATGCATACATTCATCGAAAAATTTGAAGACTTTGGTAAAAATATACACTTTAGAGAAAGTAAAACACATGTAGTTATTTTAATATTGCTTACACATTTGGTTTAGGGAATATAAAATGAATAACTTAATTTTTGGCATTTAAATTTAAAAAGTATAATTTAAGCGAAGGTTTTACATTCCCTCTCTGAATTTATGGATAAATATAACTGTCCATCAGTGATGGAATAAAGAATTTCCAATTCTGCCGTATAGATTTCTTTTTTTCCAGTTAATCACAAATAGTCAAGATTTCAGATGGAAAATATTTTAGATATTCCATGTATTTCTAGAATGATAGTTGTTTTGTTTATTAAAGCGTTGGTATGTCACCCAGACCTTCTGTTGTCCTGGCAATATCCTACCTGTTCAGAAAGCATTTGCTTTTCTGAAAAGAGCTAAGGACAGGAACTTGCTGACATCGCTTTGGTCACGTGCAACTTGGGGATCATTGTCCATGCTGTCATCTTTTCTGCCATGCTCTCACATCTGTTGGTAACTAAAGAAATATCCAAGTTGCCACAGGCTGGAGACAAAGCTATTTGCATGCTGTCTGTTCACTCAGTGTCCTTCACCGACTGCAAAAGATCAAAGACACTGAGGCACTCAGGGAGAGCAAAGACGCATGCGGCTGGATTGCGAGCACGTCTGGTTGCGGCCATGTTGTTGGACAAATTGGTTGTATTGTTTGACCAGCCGTCTACAGATGTTCTCTGTGCTGGAGCGCTGGAGACATGGTGACTTTCAGAGTAGAAGCCCAGGGAGCTTCTTGTTGGATAACCCAGAGAAAAGCTGCAGCCACGTGTCTAAGCTCCATTCTGACCTCTGCTGCTTCACACCCGCAAACCATGTAGCCCTAGGTCAACTGGCTAAAGAGCATTGCTGCTGTTCCTCAAACTTTCTCCCTTTAGTTTCTTCAGTATGGAGAAATAAAGATACACTTGCAGCCTCAAAAAAAAAAATTGATATGTATTTGTGCCGTTCTCTGAGGAATGTCTCTGGGAAAAGTGCACCGTCTGATTCCAGATGAAGAGTTTTCTTGAGGATCTTCAGGGATTTCTTCCATTAGGCCCAGCAGACGCCCTCATTTATGTACTTTAGATGCTCAGTGCTTATTGTTCCTTTAGGCAACTTTTTCTTCTTCCTTTTTATGTAGTATTCTCAAAGGACATAACCACATCATTCCATCAAGTTTACTTCATTGTTCTGTCACTGCTGGATTCCTTGCATTAATTTCTTTCTTGAACAGAGCAGCTTATACTTAAACCATACAGAGATTTCATGTTTTCCGACTTTAGTTCTTTTATAGCTCTGTTGGAGCACGTCCAACTTATGACATCATTAGAAATGTTGCACAGGCTCCGAGATGCACCTTCTGGTTATCCACCTTGGTTTTCTGTGCCGCCATTCATGTTAGTGTCCGCAACAAATATTTTCACCTTCCTAATAACTGAGATGTGTGTATATAATGTGTGTGTGTGTGTACACAGCATTTCTCATCTGCTTCTACCACTTACAACAACAAAATAACATCTGCCATTTACAAGAACAACAGAAGAAAATGAAGTCACAACAAAAGAAAAACCTCATCATTGAATTTATAGTGAAGTTTATCATTTGTTGTTCTAAAACTGTGTCTACTTATCTATGAGCAGGATGGGATACCATGCTCCTTTCTTTTTTTGCTTCTTCTTTTTGTTTTGATTTTTAAAGATTTATTTTAGTGATAGAAACTTATTTTGATTTTGGGAGAGAGAATGCACACGTGTGCTTGCAAGTGGGGGGAGGAGCAGAGAGGGAGAGAGAAAGAATCTTCAAGCAGACTCCCTGCTCACTCCTCTGCTGAACACAGAGCCTGACTCGGGGCTTGATCCCAGGACCCATTAGATCATAACCTGAGCTGAAACCAAGAGTCAGACACTTAACTGACTGAGCCACCCAAGTACCCTCTTTTTGTTTCTATAGGCCATTATCCATTTACATCCAAACTCTTACAAACATTTTGTACAAAACCCCTGCTGATAAGTAGTATCATGACTTTTTTTAAAGGTCTGTGAGTGGGCATATCCTGTTGTTGAAGGTCACATTATAAAAGTAGATTTCTCTGACAGAACCTTGGTGCATTCACTTCCTAAGCTTCAGGGTTCAGCCTGGATAAAAGTGGAGTTTTTGAGAATTTTCCACACATGGTTGCTCATACGTAGTCACTCACTCAGAGATGCCAATGTTGTCATCCTTTGTGGTGATGCTAATTCATGCAAGAGCATGTATTGAGCCTTGCATTTTGCCGGAGATCATGCTAGGTGATGAAGAAATAGAAGAGTAAAGTGATGATGTCAGATGAGCAGATAGTGAGTAAGAATACAGTGTGCAAAGTGCTTTAAGAGAATGATGGAGAGACAGTCGGGTGGGGAGAGCCCAATGCAAATTAGAATTTGTTCACAGGGAGTGAAGCAGGGGAAGGGGATACTAGCTGCAGGGAATAACTCTGCAGAGTTCTTCTAGCACAATGAGAAGTTTCAGCATGATGGGCTGGGAGTCCAGGGTGCTGGTAAAAGGTTAGGTTGGACAAGTAGGTAAGGACCAAATCATGTGACCCGTGATGAGGCTGTGGTTTTGTTCTCTGAGCCACAGGGAGCCATTAAAAGCCTCACTAATTAGAAGTAGCTATTGAATGAGATCTCATGAGTAGAGAATATTAAAAAGACCCACTTGTCCTTTCTTCACCTACTTCTTTACAGTTTGTGCAAAAGCGAGGTATAGCTGTGCCCAGAATTCCTCTGTCATACAGGGCTGTGTCAGGACGTGCATATTAGATTTCCTGCTCTAGAATGACTTAGGTTACAAGAAAGCTCTCTTATGGAAGTTTCACACCCTTTTTAAGAAGAATAGGAAATTTCTAGGTTACTAACTGCCTGGCAGATAAGCACCAAGCAAGAAAGTATGCAAATTTTAGGGTAAAGTGCCCAACCCTCCCCCCCACCCCCGCCATGCCGGGCTTACCTCCAGCCCTGGGGACTCCCTAGCACTGCTGACATGGGGAATGCAGTTTCTCAGACAACATTTAATGGGTAGCTGTTTATATAACATAGATGTTATTTGTCCTATAACATACCAGCTATAAATAACAAGTGCTGGTTAAAGAATGAAAAAGATGGTAAAACCTAGATTACTGTTATGAATTGTATCCAAAAACTGTACTTCAACAAATAACCACAAGATGTACCTCGAAGCCACAAGGCCAAGAATGAATAGTCAAGTCCCATCTCGTCCTCTCCATATTCTTTCAGGTTACTCATCCTGTTGCTCTCTTGGGCATTCACTCTTGGTTCCTTAAAGTCTGTCCTCGGACCAATGGTTCATAATTGTTTTGGACTAAGAAATCTTCTATCCGTAGAGGCTGCTTCCCATTGCAAATAAGACAGGCCCCAATTCAAACCACCTTCAGGTCATGAGATGTCTCACCTTGTCCAATTTGAACCTCCTGCTGGAGGCCAGTCATGGTGGATGGATCCCTGGCCAAGAATGTCACAAGAACCCAGAGTCTTTCCACCTTTTCACTTTGCTCCAACATGATACGAAGTCTGCTCCAGCCCCTGTCACGATCCAAGGGAGATAACCCCACACCAACCTTGTTCACAACCGTTGGAAGGAGAGTTTGCCCCTGAAAAACAAGTAGTTCACGAGTTTCTGTCTTTCTGGAAGGGGGAAGGGCCAGCCTGTGCAAATCCTTACAGTTGGGGAAATGCCATGGGGGCTTGGTTTAGGTTTGGGCTACCAGAATCCATGCACATGGGAATATTGGAGTAGCAGGGTGTCACTCTGGTGAGGGGCATGCTCCTCAGCAGGGCAGGAAAGACATGGATGTTGGTAGAAACAGAAACATGTCCACTTCAGGCCTCTGATCACCTGATGAAAGCTATGCGCCGTCCCTCTGCATGTCCATTTTGCGTTCAATTTTTAGACGATTCACTAACCACCTAAAGGCTCTTATTCTTCATCTCAAAAACAAAAACAAACAAACAAAAACATCACTTCCAGAGCAGAGATGCATCTTTCTCTGAGACTTTAGTATTGTCCTGCACACTTTCTCTATTCTAGAAGTACACCATCTAACACTGGAGAAAAATTGTGGTTTAATTCACTATTTCACCATTTTCATGGATGACCCAGAGAGAGGCCACGTAATAACATACGAATAATTAGTTGCAAACGTCCAGTTCACTCTTTACAAAAATTCACAATCCAAAGGTTTTTTCCACAGGGAAAGAGAAGGAAAACATGATTTTCCTGTCTTGTGCCCCGTGTAGTTTTTTTCTACCACATCTTTCCTAACACAATCCCTACATCGTTGCCATGAATCTTTCCACAGACTGCTAGAAATCAAGAGTAAGGTGATCCAGCCAGACCTGCCAGAGCAGCCACACGCTGTGGGATCCGGGTGAGCCTTTTCAATGAGGGCTCTTCTCTAACCTGGAAGACATGAGCAAGCAATGATGTGGACAATCATCTCATTTTGAACTTTGAAAAGAAATGGCTTGCCAGAAATACCAGGAAGCTTTAGCAGCTGTTCTACCTGGAAGGAGGCAAGGACCTGACCCCTGGAGAGCCCCTTCAGCTTTGTCTATCCATGTGCTTATCAGTTTTCAGTAAATCCTGCTTTAGAAGTAATGAAAGAAGACCCTGGCAAAGTGTGTGTGCTGTTTCCTCCCTCCCCACATTCACCCTGAAGATGCTTCTTTGAAGAGGAGGTGCAGAGAGGATTCGATGGGTTGCCAAGACCATCCATGGCCACCAGCCAAATAGAGTTGGGGGGTCATATTTCCCAGTCCTCTGCAGTCCAGGTCTGGTTCTCACTCTGGGCAGCCTTCAAAGGACACTAGATAACTGAATGTTAATTTTCCTTTTTCTGTTTACCTTACCAATCAACACACAAATTTTAAAAGGCAGCTGTGGTATGATTCCTGCTTATTGCACATAGAATTTTCCAGCAGGTGTGGCCTCCCTTGAACAATTATTGCACACTTGTTCTCTTGACATTGCTGATTTGAAAGCCCACTGTTTATAGTCACTTTCTGCTGAAGAATGTGGGTTTTCTTTGTTTGTTTGTTTTTTGTTTTTTTGGATAAAGCAGACAGTTTTCAAGAGACACTTTCAGGTACTTAGCACAACTACTTGGCCGCAGGAAACAGAATTGTAAGTATCCATACAGAATTATGGAAAATGAGATTTTAGCTCCGACCTCAAAGCAGCTCAGCTAGTTAATGCAGACCTGACTCAGGTTAGTGACTGAGTAGGGCCCAGCTGAACCTCCTGTGTATCCAGCCCTGGCTAACTCAGCATGGGGGTCAGCCTCGGGGCTGTGTAGGCCACCTGTCCCTCAGTGTCCCATGCCTCAGATGCCGTTTCTGCCATGAGAATGAAGACACTGGACCCCAGTGCCTGCATGCAGAGCTGGGAAAAGGCATTGACTCACAAGTGATGGGAATGGCAGCCACACACAGGTAGTAAGGCTAGGCCCCGTGCTACATCCTAGTTACAACACGTTCCCTGGCAAAGGGAAGGAAGCTCAGATGTACACAGATGACTTTTTCCAGTGGCTGTGTCTGGCTCTACCTAGGACCTAAGTGGTAATATCACACTGCTCTATGTGGGATGTGGTAGAAGAAGGGTAGAGGACAATACTTCCAAATGTTGGTAATGGCATGGCTGGACTCCAGAGTACGCACAATCATGAGTTCATTCACCCTTTTATAATGTCTTACTTACACTCAACCCACCTTGTTCCAGAATGGACTTTAAGCCCCTCAGAAACATGAATCGAGTGTTCTAGTTTAAAGGATAGTTTGTTGAAGGCCTCTAGCTCTCTCCAAGGGCTGGGCCAAACTTTGAGTGACTCACTCATGGTCTGAAGTCCTATCATCAAAGACCCTTGGCTGAGGTCTGCACATTTTCCTCTATGTAATTCTTGAGTTTATTGTATTCCCCAACAACTGGGCCAGGCCTTTTTTTCCCAGGGAGACCATATGATGCAGGCACCTGCTTCCACTTTATCCTTTTCCTCTCTGTGAGTCTCACACGGGCCATCAGACTCTTGTGAATTCTGGGAGAACACAGAGGTCAGGATGTGCCAGGTACCTTGATCCCTCATTATCTTTAATTAGTGTTTAGGAGGTTAATCGGTAGTGACGTTTACCTTGCCTTACTTTGACAATTGAGTCAGGGGACCCTGGGGCCAACTTTGAATTATTTGTTTGGATTCTTACTTGAATTTGTAAAGTCAAATGTCTATTGCCCAGCCTCAGACGCTGTGTGAATGGGAGAGGTCCTGCCTAGGAGGGGAGGAGCAAAGTGTGGGGCTGTGTGAATGGGAGAGGTCCTACCTAGGAGGGGAGGAGCAAAGTGTGGGGCTGTGTGAATGGGAGAGGTCCTACCTAGGAGGGGAGGAGCAAAGTGTGGGGACGGTTACTTTTACTGTAATTAATTTGCAGCTTAATGAGTCTACAGAAAGTTTGCTATTTTAGAAGAAACTCACATTCATGAACAATCTCAATGATTTCAGACTTGACCCAAATCTTCTTCAGCTCGAGGAGGCAAACTTGTGTCATTAAAATCACATTCAAGGAATTTAATTGATTATAACACTGTTATTAAGTCATTACTCCCATGTCTTTCCCTTCATATATTAGATAATCTGTCAAGTCACAGATGATTTTCAATCTTTTATGTGATAAAGTTGCTAACTATACTCTCACCCATTGGGCTTCATTCTTCAAAAACAGTCTTTAATACCCAGCTTAAATTTCCCTCTGCTTCGTCCCAGGACCCTGTAAGCATCAAGCCCTTTAAAAATCATCATTGCCTTTTTATAAATATTCTTTCCACACTCCCAAGTGCGTGTCTTCCCTCCACCACATTTACATACTTGCCCCTTCTTAAAAGATAAACTGAGGCATATTAAAAATGGAAAGAGTCTACTTGAGCAAAAATCAATTTGAATCAGAAGCAACAGGCCAGACGTGGTTTTAGGAGCACTCCACCAACAGGAAGGAACTCAGGGAGAGGGTTTCATAGTGTAAAGGCGGCTGCAAAGGAAGAAAATTATGGATTGGTTATCGCCTAAAGCCTAGTTGGGTTTGTGATTGGTTGTCCTTAGGTTTCAATTTCATAACCATGAGGTATTTACAAGCTCAGATTTTGGTTTGCCTACGTAGGCCACCGTGGCATTAAAACCACATCAGTCTAAGGACCTCCTTGTTTCATTAATTTAACACCCTTAAATGAGGCCATTGTTTTCAGACTTCATGTGAGGGTGAACTTTGGACCTGTGCTGAAATGCACCATTTCCATTGTACAAGAAAGTAACTCTTAGCTGGTCTGTGTCTAAGAAGTGTTGACCCTCCTTTGGCAGAATGAGAATATTGACTTGGTAGTTCTGTGGCCCAGGAAACGCTCTTCTTTACAGAGAAACTCCTTGTGAGGAGATCCTGGCAGGTCACGCCAGCTCCTCCCCTCCCCCAGGACGAGGATGGGCCTGCACGGCCTTCGGAGGGAGAAAGACCAAGACCAAGGGCCCTGCGGCCTGGCCCTTTCCGTCTTTGTCTTTGCTTTTGTACTTTGGCCCACCTGCATTTATTCTTCATCTCTCCAATCCCTCTACAGACAATCCTTGAGCATCTTCCTTGTGCTGGGCGCTGGTTTGGGTGAATGAAAGAGAACTGACCTTCCGAGAACATACCTTCTAGGGGGGCACTGAAAGTAAACACAAACTCTGGAGTGAAAAGGGAGATAAAAATAAAGCAAGGTTTAGGGATAGGGGGTGAGAAGGCAGGGAGGTTTTACAGCAAGTGCTCTGAGGAAGGCCACTCTGAAGGAGAGAACTACCGTGGGAAGAACATCCCAGTCAGAGAGACAGCCAAGTGCAAAGACCCTGTGTGGGAAACTATTTAGTGTGCAGGGAATGGCAAGAAAAAAGAAAGGCCATGTGGCTGGGGCAGAGAGAGGAGGGAGGGCAGGAGGGGAAGCATAGTAGGGTATTGGGCTTGAGAGGAAGCCGGGGTCCTGCATATAGTGTGTGATTTTGAGCAGGGAGATGGCACGGGCCAATGGGTAGAAATAGAACTTTGACAGAGCCTGATGCCTGGAAAGCTGCCTCTTCCTGGCCAGCACGGTGCTTCACCCCTGAGTTCTTTTGCTCTGTCCTTTCCCAAATTCCCCATCAGGAAATGCACAGAGCCCTCAGGAAATGCACTGCAGCACACCAGGGGCTTTTCAGCCCACTGCAAGGCATTTCACCGAGGCCTTGCTGGGTCAGCCAGGTGCCCTGCTAATTTATCTGTTCCTAACAGCCCCTTGACTCCGACCTGACCTTTTCATAGGCTTTCTGACTGGACCACAGAACTCAGCCTTGTAGAAGGGGAGCCTCACTACCTCGTTACAAGTCACGAAATGAGGTAATGATTTCCATATGTGCAGGGGCTGTCATTCAAATTGGACTTCGCCTGCTCTGCTAATGAGGTCAGACGGCTCTGCCGGGGGTGGACGGCCTCTCCCTGGGGTAGGCGGCTGCTGGAGATGGATGAGGGTCTCCCACCCCCACTCGAGGAGCTCAGCGAGGTAGCATTTCTTCACACTGCAAAGGAACACAAAATAGAAGGAAACGCATACATTTTGGGGTTTGTTTAAACTTTTTATTTTGAGATCATTCCAGCTTCATGTGTGGTTGTAAGAAATAATACACAGAGATCCCGTGTAGCCTTTATTCAGTCTCCCCCCATGGGGACATCTTGCAAAACTATAGGAACAGTAGTATCTCGGCCAGGGAATCGACATTGATGAAGTCAAAACAGGAAATATTTCATCACTGCAAGGATCTTCATATCTTTTTATAGCCACATCTACCTTCTACCCTGGCCTTAGCTCCGGGCAGCTGTTAATCTGTTCTCTATTTCCATAATTTTGTCATTTCAAGAACGTTAATCCATGAGTTATACAATGTGTAGTGACCTTTCCTCTCTTAGCATAATTCTCTGGGCACTCATCCAGGTTCTTGCGTATTATCCATGGTTTCTTCTTCTTTCTTGCTGAGTAATATTTCATGGTGTGGCTGTACCACACTTTGTTAAACTGTTCACCTGTTAAAGGATATCTGGGTTTCCAGCTTGGGGCTATTATGAGTAAAGCTCCTGTAAACCTTTGTTTACAGGTTCCTCTGTGGACCTAAGTCCTTATTTCTCTGGAATACATGTCCAGGAGTGTAACTGCTGGGTTTGTGGTAGTTGCATATTTAGGTAGGTTTTTTTGGGTTTTTTTGTTTGTTTTTGTTTTTGTTTTTTCAAATAAGGACCATTTTTTAGCTTCCATTCTGTGGGGTAGTAATTTGGGCTGCACATAGCTCAGGTTTATCTGATCTTTTTTTTTTCTTTTTACAAATAATTCAAATACAGAAACTTTGCCTTTTGAAAGGATATAGTTTAGTGGTTTTTAGTGTATTCACAAGGTTGCGATGTGTTTGGTTTTTTTAGGGAAATGCCAAACTGTTTTTTTAGAATGGCCATACTATTTTATATTTCTACCAGTAATAAATGAATGATCCAATTTTTCCACATCCTTGCCAGCTTTTGTTGTCACTATTTTTTTATGTTAGCCATTGTGGTAAGTGTGTAGTAATAGCTCATTGTGGTTGTAATTTGCATTTCCCTCATTGCTAATGGTGCTTGACATCCTTTCATGTGTTCATTTGCCATCAGTATATCCTTCCTAATGAAATGTCTCTTCGTGTCTTTTGCCCATTTCCTAATTGGATTCCCTGGGGGCTTTTTCCTGTTGAGTTTTGTAAGTTCTTTATATACTCTAGACTGTTAGTCCTTTATCAGATATGTGGTTGACAAGTATTTTCTCCCACTCTGTAGCTTGTCCTTTGAGAATTTTTGTCAAAACAAAAAAGGGAGGTTTAAGCCCAAATTAATTTTTCTTTAAGGATTTTGCTTTTGAAGTCAAGTCCAAGAACTCTTTGCACAGTTCTAGATCCCAAATACATTGTCTGATTTTTTTTCTAGAAGTTGTATAGCTGTATATTTTGCTCTTAAGTCTGTGATTCATATTGAGTTAATTTTTGTATAAGATGGGAGACCTATAGAGAGAGTTTGCTTTTTCCCTATGTATGCATAGTTGCTTCTGCAGCATTTGTGGAAATGAGTATCTTTTATTGAATTGCTTTTACACCTTTGTCTAAAATTAAGTAGGTTTTGCGGTCTTTTTCCTGGGTTCTCTATTCTAGTATAGTCTATTAATCTATGTGTCTTTCCCTCAACCAATGCCATACTGTCTTGATTACCATATTCTAGGTCTTGATCCATTCCATTTTATTCTTCTTTTTCAAAATTGTTTTAGCTACTCTAGCTCCTTTGCTTTTCTGCATATTTTTTAGAGTATTCTTGTCTATACCTATAAAATGTCTTGTTGGGATTTTGATAGGAATTGCTTTAAACCTATTTTCAATTTGGAAAGAATTAGTATTTTTATTATGTTGAGTTTTCCAATCCATGAAAATGACATGTCTCGCCATTTATTTAGATAATTTCTTTTGTCAACATTATGTAGTTTTCAGTGTATAAGTCCTGTATATATTTTGCTAAATTTACACCTAAGTATTTTGTATTTTTGAGCAATCATAGATTGCATCATATTTTTTCATTTCAGGATTCCTGTGTTCATTGCTAGTACCTAGAAATACAACTGACGTTTGAATGTAGGTCTTATAGCATGGAACCTTGCCTGGCTCACTTATTAGTGCTAGGAGTTTTATATGCTTGTGTATATATGTGTTGGTATTTTCTTATTTATCTTTATATTTCTTGGGATTTTCTAGACCATCACATCATCTGCAAGTGGAAACATTTTTATTACTTCCTTTCTGATCCATATTTCTTTTACTTCCTTTTCTTCTCTTATTGCACTGGCTATAACTTTCAGCACTGTGCTGAATACGAGTGGTGGGAATAGACAATCTTGTCTTACTCCCTATCTTAGGAGGAGAGTATAATTCTTTTATCATAAAGTATGGTGTTAGCTGTGGAGTTTTCATAGATGTTCTTTGTCGGTTGAAGAAGTACCCCTTTATTCCTAATTTGCTAGGAGGTTTTACTTTGTTTTTGTATATCATGAATAGGTGCTCAATCTTATAAAATGTTTTACTGTAACAACTGATATGATCATGTGCTTTTCCCCCTCTTTAGCTTGTTAATACCGTGGATTATATTGATTGATTTTTGTATATTAAAATAGTGTTGCATCCCTGGAACAAAGCCCACTTGTTCATGCAGTGTTGCTATTGTTAACTATTGCTGAATTGCATTTACTAATATTTTGTTCAAAAATTTTGCATCTATATTCATGAGGAGTATTGGCTATGGTTTTCTTTTTTCTTTTTTTAATATTTTTAAAAAATGTTTTTGCTATCTGAGTAATACTAGCTTCATAAGTGAATTGGAAAATGTCATTTCGTCCTTGATTTTCTAGAAAAGATAGTGTAGAACTGGTGTTACGTCTTCTTTAAATATATTTGGTAGAATTTTCCAGTGAAAATAGAATCCAGTAGAAGTCTCCATCTTATCTTTTGTTTTCTGTTTGTTCTGGTTTTCATTTCTCTGTTTTGTTTTTCCTTCCTTCTTGCGGGTTATTTGAACATTTTTTAGAATTCCTTTTTGATTTATTTATTGTATTTTTTTTTAAGATTTTTTTTTTTTTATTTATTCATTTGACACAGAGAGAGAGATTACAAGTAGGCAGAGGCAGGCAGAGAGAGAGGAGAGAGGAGGAAGCAGGCTCCCCGCTGAGCAGAGAGCCCGATGTGGGCCTCGATCCCACGACCCTGGGATCATGACCTGAGCCGAAGACAGCGGCTTTAACCCACTGAGCCACCCAGGCGCCCTATTTATTGTATTTTTGAGTGTGCCTCACGGTATAGCTCTTTTTTATTGTTGTTCTATGTATTATATATACATAACTAATCAAAATTTACTGGTACTATTATTTTACCAGTCTGAGTGAAGTACAGAAACCTTACCTCCTTTCACATTTCTTTACCCACCCACCCCTTATAATATACTTTTCTTAAATATTTTCTCTATATACATTTAGAACCACATCAGGCAGTGTATAATTTTTGCTTAACTTAGTCAACCATAATTTGGGGACTTCAAAAGGAAGGGAAAAGCCCCTTGTATGTACCCATATTTTTGCTTATCATGTCCTTTCTTTCTTTCTTCCTGATGTCCCAAGATTCTTCCTTTTATCATTTCCTTTTTGTTTCTATATCTTCTGTTAGCTATTCTTGTAAGGTAGTTCTTTTTTTTTTTTTAAGATTTTATTTATTTATTTGAGAGAGAGAACATGAGAGGGGAGAAGGTCAGAAGGAGAAGCAGACTCCCCATAGAGCTGGGAGCCCGATGTGGGACTCAATCCCGGGACTCCAGAATCATGACCTGAGCCAAAGGCAGTCGCTTAACCAACTGAGCCACCCAGGTGCCCCTAGGGTAGTTCTGATGGTCACAAATTCTTTTAGTTCCTTCCATTTGAAAATCTCTTGATTTCTTCATTCCAGAAAGATATTTCCACTGAGTGGACAGTTCCTTTCTTTCAGCACTTGAAAAATATTATGCCAACTAATGCCCTCAGTAGTTTCTGATGAGAAATCCACTGTCATTCTAATTGGTTTTCCCTTTAGGTAAAGTATCATTTATCTTTGACTGCTTTCGAGATCTTTTCTTTGTCTTTAGTTTCCAGAAATTTAATTATAATCTATCTCAGGCTGGATTTCTTTGAGTTTATCTCATTTAGAATTTATGCAGATTCTTGAATCTGTAGGTTTGTGTCTCTCACCAATTTGAGAAGTTTTCAGCCTTTATTTCTTTGAGTGCTTTTTCTTTTTCATCTTCTTGTAGGACTCTGAAGACATGAATGTTATATCTTCTTTTATTCCCACAGGTCTCTGAGACTCTGTTAGTTTTTCCCTCAGTCTATTTTGTCTGTTGTTCAGATTCAGTCATTGCCACTGTTCTCTCTTCCTGTCTTTACTAATTGTTTCTTCTTTCCTCTCCATCCTGCCCATCCACCAAGCTTTTTATTTGTTACTGCATTTTTGAGTTCTAAAATTTACAACTGGTTCTTCTGTATATCTTCTATTTCTTTTTTGAGGCTTGCTTCTTTTGTTTTCATTTGTTTTAAGCATATTCCTAACTGCACATTGAAGTATTTTTAATCATGGCTGCTTTAATATCTTTGTCAGATGATATCACCTTCTCTGTCATCTTGGTGTTGGTATCAGTTGATTTTTTTTTCTCATTTATTTGGATACCTTCCTGGTTCTTCTTATGACAAGTCACTTTCAAATGAAACATGGACACCTTAGGTGTTATGCTATCTGACTCTGGATCCTGCCAAGTAGAAGTCATCCAGACCCCCTACCTGACCTCCCCTGAAGCCTGCTAGGTGGGGATGGGAGTTCCTGCTGTCCACATGATCTCCACGGACACTGCTGGAGATAGGTAGGTGGGGTACAGGGGAGGGGCCAGGGTATGCCCTCATTACTACTGGGCAGTGACGAAAGTCCTGATTCTCTATTAGGCCTCTTCTGATACCATGCAAAGGAGGAGGAGAAGGAATGCTTCCTTTTGCTGGGTGGAGGATAGAAGATCATTCTTCCCATGTTGTCTCTGCGGACACGACAGGGAGCCAGAGACCTCGTTATCAGCTGCCAAGGTTGCAGATCCCAGGTCCCCACTTGGCCGCCTCTGTCACCACCTCAGTAGGGCTAAGGTGCCTTGTTGCAGCCTCATAAGTGTGGAAGTATAGGCTCACCTCTTGGTCTTTGCTGGCATGAGTGGGAGTCGAGCCATGTGTTTTTTGTTTCCTTAGCCTCCCTATGGTGTTAGAGTGGGGTTGTGTGATTATAGTCTAAAAGTTTTCTGTCTTGCTAGGCTGCCCCTTTCCTGTTCCTTTGGCTAGAGAAAACACGCTTCTTTCTGGGCTTTTTTGGTTGTACCTAGTGGCATTTCAGGGTTGCCAGGCTTTTCAGCTGCAAGTCTGTGATCTGTGAGGACAAAAGAAAACTGAGGTTTCTCTGGCTCTGAGGTTCCTTCTTCTCTCCACTTTTTAGTGTCGTCTTCTATTTGTTTTATATATAATGTCTAGGGTTGTCAGCTGTACTTAACAAAAGGAACAGGGGAACTACATCTATTCTATCTTCCTAAAAGCAGAAGTCTCTCTGGACAGAAATGTCTTTTAAATGTTTTGTTTTTGTTTTTTTTTTAACTTCTTAAAAGTCAGTGGGATATGGTAATGCAGTACTAATTTTCAGGAGAAGCCATTTTTATCAATTTCATCCAAGTTGCTGTTTCAAATGAAAGGACAATGTGGTTGCCAGCTGCTAGTTTCTATTTCTTTTTTTTTTTTTTTTTTTTTTTTTTTAAAGATTTTATTTATTTATTTGACACAGAGAGAGAGATTACAAGTCGGCAGAGAGGCAGGCAGAGAGAGAGGAGAGAGGAGGAAGCAGGCTCCCTGCTGAGCAGAGAGCCCGATGCGGGCCTCGATCCCAGGACCCTGGGATCATGACCTGAGCCGAAGGCAGCGGCTTTAACCCACTGAGCCACCCAGGCGCCCTGCTAGTTTCTATTTCTTCTTGAAATTTCCTCCCCATTGGTTTATTTAAGCTATCACTCCTACCAGCAGACACATTGGAAAAAGATCACATGTTATCTGGTTTTGCGTTTAAATCTTTTCAATGTTAGCTGCCCCTCTTTTTGTGAAAGGCTTCCTGGGCCTTCCTGCCCTTTCTGGGAAGTTCTGTCCATCAGCAGGGTTGGCTTTGTGCATCACCTGTGTTCTGACCCAGGGTGGTTGTCGACAGACAGATCACATCTATCTTGAGGCTGCAAACCTGCTGTTTCCTCTTGCAAATTCACCACTTAATTTGGTACTACAACTCCTTGGAGGACAAACTTGTCTTTTTGATAGGAAATTACCTAATCCACATTGTAAGAGAATGACATTTCTTCCAACACCCAGAACAGTCTGCTTACCCCCTACCCCCTTTCCAAAACTTTGGACAGAAGAACATAAGCACTTTGCTAGTATAAGCCTTTCTTCCCTCCATTTCCCAGTTGTGATGATCAGAGAAGACTTGAGACCAGGGAGGACAGCAGGAATCTATCCCTTAATTTTTAAAAAAAAATTTGTATCAAGTTAGTTAACCTTGAGTCCTCAGCCAGACTCTTTCAACTGTTCCATGTAATCTGAATTCTGGTTAAAGCCTCAGAGGACATGTTGGTGCTTCGAGGAATCACTCCTCACAGTGTCTCCTCATCCTGCCTGATCTCTGTGCATTTCCACAGGCTGAGGAATCCAAAGTGGTATCTCTGGCTTGGACCTCCTTAGACCCCAATATCCCATGACCTCTCTGAATGTCTCAGAGGCAACTCGAAGCCTCAAATCCAAAACTGGACTCACTGTCTTTCCCACTAAACCTATTTGTCTGTGTTTCCATCTGGATGACCAACAAGGTTCAGGATGCAGCTTCAGTGTCGATTCTTCCTGAAGCCTTCCTGTGCTTTCTCCTACTTTTCACCCCTCAGTTTTACCACTTTTATGGCCCATGTAATCTCCATTGTAGCACTCAGCACCTTTGCCATGATATATGTCTACACAGCGAGATCACCTCAGAGACTGTGAGCTTCATAACGGCAGAACAGCACTGAGTCTCACACATCACAGGAGCAGCATAATTGCTGTATGAAAGGAAGTCCTGTTTTAAAAGCAGGATGTGTGTGGATTGACAGAAAGGAAAAAAGAGAGTAATTTACTACCATCTAATGGAACAGAATTCATGAAGGGCTCCTAGCTCCAGGATCATAACTCCTACCTTATTAGAATCTTAGGCTAGAAAACCTGTTTTGTTTTTATTCTTGTTATTTTCCCTCATTACATTAGTCTGTTTAACTAAGGCAAGGTTTTTGATCCTACAAAGGCCTAGGTAGGTCTGGAATGCACTTGAGCCTACAAGCTTCTCAGTTTCTGATGTCCAGATTATAAGGCGTAAAATAAGTTACCAATTGAGGCTATGAAATCTCATTCTCTAGGGATCCTTAAAAATAGGTTAGAGTTTCCATAGTCTGATAGTTTGGTAGATGTTTAGCCTTACCTGAAGGAAAAGAAACTTTGAACTAGCTTTTTTCTTGAAGAACCTGTCAGATTTATGCTTTGAATGTGGTCCACCGGTAATTGAAAAATAAGTTTCTAAAAATACCGATTTGTTTTTGGCTCTGTATGTCAGCTGTGATTCCTAGCAGCTGTAACTACTGACAAGATCTAAAAACAGATTTGCAATTATTTGCTGTATTCTCCACGTTCCTGCTCTTTGGCAGTTATGCACGTGTGATTTTTGCAGGAATAGCCTCCTGACAGAAATATGGACATGAGTTTATTATTCGCCAACATAATGCTTCTTAGCTCCCTGCTCCTTCTAAACTGCTCATTTTTTGAGACAGGAGCACACCCCCACCTTTAGAATGTGTCAGGTTCTAAATAGAGCCTGCTTGTATAGAGTTGCATGACATTGATCTTCACCATCATTACTGGGGAGGCACCAAGAGTGCACATACACTTGGTGAATGTATGTTACAAATACATTTCATATCGGTAAGTCACAGTCAGCGTGCATGCTTTAGCTAGGATAGGACACAACCAAGAAAGCACATTAGCTACAGCATCCCCCACCATTAGAGAAGTAAAATGTGAAGATGGCATCATTAGCAACAATTCTGGCTCTGGGAGGGAATTGACTTCAGTTCAGGACCCATTTCCTCTCCTTTATGTTTAATTGAGTGTTCTTTTGTTTAAATTGTGTTAAAATTCATATAGGGTGAAACTTACTATTTTATGTAACCTCTACACCCAACGTGGGGCATGAACTCAATGACCCAGATGTTAAGAGTCACATCCCTACCACCAGTAATGTGCTGGGCTTCCAAGTTCCCCACATCCTCTCCAACACTTGTTATTTTTTGGGTTTTGTTTGTTTTTAATTATAGCCATCCTAGTAGATGTTAAGGACTGTCTCTTTGTGGTTTTGATTTGTATTTTTCTAATGACTAATGATGTGGAATATCTTTTCATGTGCTTGTTGGCCATCATATTTATTCTTTGGATAAATGTCTATTTAAGTCCTTTGCCCATGTTTGAACTGGGTTATTTGTCTTTTTTGTTGTGAAGTGTTGAGGATTATTGATATATTCTGGATACTAGACCCTTATCAGATATGTGATTTGCAAATACTTTCTCTCATTTTGTGGTTGCCTTTCTACTTTCTTTTTTTTTTTTTTTTTTTTTTTTAAAGATTTTTTTTTTTTTTTTCCCAGGGGGGGAGAGATCACAAGGGGGNTTCACAGAGGGAGAGAGATTACAAGGAGGCAGAGAGGCAGGCAGAGAGAGAGGGGGAAGCAGGCTCCCCGCTGAGCAGGGAGCCCGATGCGGGCCTCGATCCCAGGACCCTGAGATCATGACCTGAG
Organism: Ailurus styani; assembly: GCA_002007465.1. Classification (NCBI taxonomy): domain Eukaryota; kingdom Metazoa; phylum Chordata; class Mammalia; order Carnivora; family Ailuridae; genus Ailurus; species Ailurus styani. The sequence goes on from LNAC01000967.1 coordinate 121,676, forward strand.
CCGAAAGCAGAGGCTTTAACCCACTGAGCCACCCAGGCGCCCGCCTTTCTACTTTCTTGATGAGGTCCTTTGATGAGCAGAAGTTTTTAATTTTGATGAAATCCAGTTTATTTTTTCTTTTGTTGCCTTGCTTTGGGTGTCGTATTTCTGAAACGATTGCCACCTCCAAGTTTATAAAGATTAAGCAACTCCTTTGTTTTCTTCTAAGATTTATATAGTTTCAACTCTCATGCTGAAGTCTTTTACTCATATTTAGTTAATTTTTATATGTGATTGCAGGTAAGGGCCCAACTTCATTCTTTTGCTTTGGAAATCTAGTTGTTCTTAACATCACATGCTGAACAGACTACTCTTTCCTCATAAAATGATTTTGGTAACCTAACCAAAATTCAATTGACCATAGATATATATGAGTTTATTTCTAGGTCTTAATTACATTACATTGATTTATATGTCTATCTTTATGCCAGCATCGCACTGTTTTTATTATCACAGCTTTATATCAAGTCTTGAAATCAGGAAGTGTGAGTCGTATAACTTTGTTCTTTTTTCAAAAAAATTTTTGGCAATTTGGGCGTCCTTTGCACTTCCTGTGAATCTAAGGATAATTTTTTCCATTTTTGCAAAAAAGACTATGAGAGTTTTGTCTAACTGCTTTGATTAAAACTTCCAACAAATTCATCAAATAGAAGTGGTGAAAGCAGGCTTCCTTTGTCTTTTTCCTGATTATAGAGATGTAGCTTTCAGTCTTTCACTGCTGAGTATGATGTTAGCTATGGGTCTTTCATAAGTGATCTGTGCTGTGTTGAGGGATTTCCCTTCTACCCTTTGTTTGCTGAGTATTTTGATCATGAAAGAGTGCTGGGTTTTGTCAAATGCTTTTTCTGCATCAGTTGAGATGATCATGTGATGTTTTTCCTTCATTCTGTTAATGTGTGGTATATTACATCGATTGATTTCTGTATGTTGAACCATCCTTGCATTGCTGGTATAAATCCCATTTAGTCATGGTGTTTAATCCATGTGGCTGAATTCAGTTTGCCGGCATTTTCTTGGGGATTCTCTCTCCTTTTTTAAACTGAAATCTCATAGATTTAAATTGTCCTCCCCTGTGCTAGTTTGTACTCCTTTTTTCTCTTCTTCCCACTATTCAAAATTAACCAAATATTTGGTTGTGTTTCCTTCACCTTTTTTCCTATGTCTTTGTGAGTAGATAGCTTCTAAAACATATGTAGATGACAGAATACTATGAAGGCCAAATATCATTATCACCCCTTTCTATCTTGAAATTTTTCAATATTATTGTTCATGAGAAGTTTTAATAATATTTATTCATAATGCTTTTTTTCTTCCACAGAGAAGAAAAAGGGAAATTGGGAAAATAATATTCCCTTACATTTCTGACATTGGAGCACATAGAGAAGCCAGGGGCACAAATACCTCCACTCAAGTGTTTTATACGCTCTAGGACCCTCTTCATTACCCAAAGTGTTGTCAGACATGTTGCTACTTTAAGGGTCTCCAGAAAAGGTTGTTTCTAAGCATGGCAAGACTTGAGAAGGAACAGTTCTATGACTTTGTTTTGTAGCCATAATGTTTTCCAGTAATTGGGTCAGGGAAATATAAGTTATTCACAAAAACCAGATAAAGTCAATGTGGTGGACTGAGCTGACTCAGAACTTTTCCAGATGCATAGAAATGCTTAGTGAAATAGGAACAAAGAAAGGCTTTTAGTATGTAATTAAGTTCAAAAGAAGCACATAGAAACCTAGGTGCCAAAAATGGAGAGACACAAAAGCCAGGAGGCTAAGAGGGAGATGAAGCTGAAGAAGGGACATCAGACCACATAAGAGCCTCAAGGACTGATGGTTCAGAGATTCATGCAGGGAGAGGAGATAAAACCTCAGTCACATGTGAGATAGAAGAGAACCCTATGCTTAAAGCTGCAAATTTGGTACAGCTGCCCATTTAATGAAACAGAAACTAGAAACATTTTACTCACTAGATTGATAAGCCAGCAATGCGGAGGAAAGAATTACCCACTAGAAACTGGAAGGCCATGCTTATGTATGAGGTCCAATTTTAGACTATTCCCAATGCTATAGGAACTAAGCTAAGATAATACAAAAATTGATGTAACCCATAGGATCCTGGCAGAGGCAAAAGAAAATCATTCTAGGGCGCCTGGGTGGCTCAGTGGGTTAAAGCCTCTGCTTTCGGCTCAGGTCATGATCTCAGCGTCCTGGGATCGAGGCCCGCATCGGGCTCTCTGCTCAGCAGGGAGCCTGCTTCCTCCTCTCCTTGTTTCTCTGCCTGCCTCTCTGCCTACTTGTAATCTCTCTCTCTGTGTCAAATAAATAAATAAAATCTTTAAAAAAAAAAAAGAAAGAAAATCATTCTAGAGAATGATTTCATAACCAGAGTACACACAGTAAATGAACCACGGTGAAAGAAAGTCATGGAATACTGCAGACACTTATCAGCCCCCCTCCCATCCCCCCAAGAATGGGAGATGCAAGGAATGTCTGAAAGAATCTATAAAATACTGAAGAAAGAAGACACAGAAATCAAAAAGCAAGAGTAAGACAGTATGTAAAAACAGGTTGGTCTGGAAGATAAACAGGAAAAGGATACTAATTTAAATTAAAGCATGCCAGTCAGCTGAATAATAGTTTAGATAAAGCTAAAGAAAGAAATGAAATGGAAAATCTGGAGGAGATGTAGGGATGTGGAAGATAGAATTATATATATAAGAAGCCCCGAATAAGAAAAACCAGAGAATTGTGGACAGGCAGTATTCAAAGTGTTTTCCATACATGAAGATAAACTTTTGAGTTACAGTGGCTTTCCGGGTCTGAGCAGCTGAGCAGGATATAAAACCAAATCTACACCTAGTCATACTAAGTGTTGCAACGAAACTGCAGAACACCAAAGACAGAGTAATTATAGAAGTATCTAGAAGGGAAAAGACAGATTACCTGCAAAGAACTAGTCCTCTAAATGATTAGATAATTAAACAGAATATAAGAAAGAAGAAAAGGAGCAAAGAAAAATGTGATACACGGGAAGCATAAAATAAATGGCACTACTTAGACATATGTTAGAACATGATTAAGTTACATATATATGTAAAACAAAAGTATGATATAGAGATGGAAGATTATTTCTAACCTTGTTATACTAGAAGGGAAAAGAATGGGAGGAATGTAAGGGACTTTATATTTGAGATTTTATTGTTTTGTTAAAATGTGAAGTAGGGATGCCTGGCTGGCTCAATTGGAGGAGCGTGGGACTCTTGATCTCAAGGTCATGAGTTGAAGCCACGCATTGGGTGTAGAGATTACAAAAAAAAACTACATATGTATTATATATATATATGTATATATATATACACACACACATACTACTTAAAATTTTTTTTGAAGTATTTCTCACCAGGCAGGAGTTGGTGCGAGAGTGCAAATGGAGACCAAATACCAGGTCTCGGTGTGTGAAAGTTATAAGTCAAGCTAACAAATAGCCATATACCCTGACTAATATACCTTCAAAAAGACTGTGGTGCTTTGTGATTCCCAGATTCTTAGGGGGTTGGAGCCAGAAAGTGGTTGCATGGAAAAGAGTTAGCAGACCCCAGCTCTGTCCTGCACTGGGAGGGAGTTTGCACACATGTGTTTGGACACATTCGTCCACACACAGTCCATGCAAAGAACCACCCACTGGGCACCGACAGGCCTACGGGAGTGCACACTGGCTATAGGAAGATAGAGCTCCTAGGAAGGTATCTAAGAGCAGATATCTGCTCTTAGGAGGATAGAGCTAGTGAGGAGGTCAGGCTGGCCTTGGATGCCAGTGTGGAGAGGTGTCGCTCAACAGGGACTTCTGGTGTCCCAGATACCTGGGCCGGGGACAAGCATGGGCTCTGGGTGGACATGTCTCCTTGGCACTGTGGAGACTTTGCCACCTGGCAGGAAGGGCTGTAGGACAGACTGCGTCCTTCTAAAACAAAGGGTCAAGCGGCAGAGCTACCATTTGCTAAAGCTGAGCCAGTTGGTGGACATTTGCTGTACTGGTTTCTATGAGTTTGGAGTGTTTCATTATAAAAAAAAAAAAAAGAGAGAGAGAAGCATATACCATTTCTTGAGGAAATTAGGGATGTCTCCCCGGCAGAGAGGCAGGGGCAGGAACAGTGCCTAACACATCCTGTGACCTTTGTATTTGGTACAGCTGAGTCTCCTTGCCTGCCCAGTGATAGACAAACTTGTGTGATTTCCCGCTTGGGTGGTCCTGCGACGTTCTCATTTGCCCCATTGCTGTGCAGAGCTTTTGGACCTGAGCGTGGTGGGACAGGGATGGCCAGGGCAGAGGAGGGGTGTGCTAGCAGAGCCTGGGCTGAATCCATCCACTAGGTTCCAGGAGAGTGAGTGCCTTTCCCTTACCACAACCTGGCTGGAAACCCTGTCCTAGGGAGCTGCGGCCCAGCCCTCGGGAACCCCCTCTCACACACTCCCTGGGCAGAGCCTGGCAGTGCCTTCCATGGAGGCACATGACCTCTCTGGGTCACATAGAGAAGACAGCCCTTCATTACCCTCCCCCTGTCCTAAAAGCAGCCACCACAGGGAGCCCCATCCTGTCAGGGGAGCAGCAAGCTCCCAGAGGGATGGCACACTCACAGGCCCCTCCCAGTCCGTCGGCTCCTGTCTGCCTGCTGGCCGGGGCAGTTGCTCAGCAGGGGCTGGTGAGATTAATTTGGCCCATGGAAGAAAAAGGCATGAGAGAGAAGGGAAAGCCAGTGTGAAGGGATAGAAAAAGTGTTTTTCCTCATCAGCCATTTTGCCAAACTTAGCTAGCTGAGGCTCACCTTTAATTGGTGATCAATTAAACATTGTCCTTTCAACCAACATAATCAGAAAATGTTCTCTTCTGGAAACTCAAGAGCAAAATGAACTTCACCTCAGAGAACTGTTGAGAATAACTTGGGGCCCGTTCTTCTTTCAAGGCCCTTGAGGTCACTGTGAAGTGGACTCCAGTCAGGAGACCATCTTCCTCAGGCTGAAGGCCAACAGACATTGGGGCATAAGGGGTGCTCAGGACAGCAGGCAACCACAGCCACCGTGCCCTCACGTTCCCACAAACAGCAGATCCGGGGTGGATTTGTCTGCTATGGTTGCCATTGCAAAGTACCACAGACTGAGTGACTTAGCAGGGATTCATTTTCTTACACTAATGGAGGCTGGCCTTCCAAGATCAAGGTGTTGGCAGTGTCAGTTCCTTCTGAGGCTGGTAGATGGCTGTCTTCTTTATCTTCATATGGACTTCCTTCTGTAGGTGTCTGTGTCCTAATCTCCTCTCCTCAAGAGGACAACAGTCATTTCGGATTAAGACCCACCCTAATGACCTCATTTCACTTAATCACCTCTTTAAAGAACCCATCTCCAAATACAGTCGCATTCCAAAATAACTGGGGATTAGGACTTCAAGATGTGCATTTGGGGGGATCACAGTTCAGCCCATATCAGAGGCCATTGGCAAACTCCCACACCCTAGGAATCTACTGGGGCAAGCAAAGTGACATCGTAATGATAAGAAAGCAAAGCCCTCTGGCCTACCTGGCAATTTTAAAGCACCCCCCTTTTGCTTTAAAATAATAAACAACAGCTCTGCTCCATATTTCCTTACAGTGGTGGCAAACTTGGAAGGAATCATTTCAGGAAAGGCAAGGAGAGCTCCTAATCCCTGTGTTTTCCAAGAAAACTCACCATGATTTTCACTGTTTGAAAATAACAATCACGTTGTACAGAACGAAATCAGTTTCTCTCTGGGGACCCAAGGCCCCTGGGGGAGGCTCTCACCCTTGGTAGAGTTTATTGGCTCAGGAGAGGCGGCTGCAGGTGGAACGGAGGCTTTAAGACATTTACGCTAGAAACAGATCACTGCTTGCAGAAGCGTTCTGGAAAGCCAAGGGTGTGCCTGGTATGAAAGGGCACTTGTAGGGCACTTCAGCTAAGAGGAAGGCAGTGCTGACAGGCGTCAGGTACAAGACAGACTGGAAACAGAGCCCTTGTGGAAGAGGGAGCGGTGCCCTCAAGGTGGCGAGTCGGCATCTACTCTAAACAACAGAGCGGCCGACCTGGACGTTCTTCCTGACATGAGGAAGCCTTTCTCCCCTCTTTTATTTTTGCAACCTCAAGTCCCTGGGTGAGGACCCTTGAGAGGTGTTCCCATGAACCGGGACTGACTGCGTTTCATCTACCTGCAGGATGAATGAACGTGACCGCCTACTGAAGAGGCTCAGCCGAAAGACGCCCCCCACTCTCTTCCGGGGAGGCTCCATCCAGCAGTGTGTGCCCCGTAAGTAGCCCCCAGCCGCATTCCACTCAGCCCGACCCCAGCGCCTTGGCTTCAGTAAAGCCTGCTGGTGCTGATAACGGCTGGAGACCACTGCCAAGCCGGAGCCTCACATTTGGAAGTGGCACTTGCGTGTTTGGCCCGAGGCGGTGTGGCTTGACTGTAGGTAATTCCCTGGCACCCAATCAAATACCTGAATGACAAAATCCTGAAGCTTAAAATCCTGATGTGGTCGAGATCCTTTTGTCAGCTTCCCGATAAGATTTTTTTCTAAGGCTGAAATGATCTTATTTTTAGATTATTGCCCCCAAAGACAGCAATATGCACTGTTTTAGTTAATATTAGCTTATTGATTAAAACAATGACAATCACTGAGAAAAAAAAAATCTCTGTACTTTTCCCAGGAAGGCTGCCCCACGTCTAGCCTGGGTGCCCCACTCAACACCAGAGGCCAGGCCTGGTTTCTGCTGAAGGGACCAGACCTAAGAGGGGGGCAGAGGGGATGCACCTGACCTCAGGGGAGGGGCCAGGAGGCCATGAAAGAGAGAAGGGTGACAGAGTTCGGAGGGGGGAGGTGGGGGGTTCAGCCATTCACCCACTTGGCTCCCCACTGGGGAGCATTGTTAGCACAGGTTTCCTTCCAGAGGGGGTTATCTCCACCTTCCCCAAGGTGAGGCCTCAGCATGTCATCGTTGTCTGTCACCTGCTTCTGGCCCCCCAAATCCCACCTCTTTTTCCAGAGCCCCCTCTCTTGCACGTGCACATCGCATCTCTTCAATAACACTGCTTCCTGCTTCCCTTTCTCTGCCTGAGATGTTCAGAAGGAAATGAAAATGGTTTAGAAGTGAAGTATCCTTGTATCCATAGTACAGGTATTGAGGGGTCTGTGTCAGGCTCGGTTGAGCTCTGCCCATCCACAGATCTTCACAGATTTTCTAAAAGAGAGAAGGAAAGGGATGAACTCCCTCTCCCCACTTTCCCACACGGCATACCAACATGGCGAGACCAACTCCATGTGGCCCCTCACATGCTTTGGGTCCTGTCCCAGGGAGTAGGTGGCAAGCCCCAAGAGCACCTGGCAGTCCCAAGAGCACCTGGCAGAGGCTCAGGTCGGTATAGTGACTGGCCCAGTGAGGCCCAGCCATCTGGGTCCCAGCCATGGTCTCTCTGAGCCAGGAGAGAGGTCCAGTCAAGAGGCTTGATGGTACGGTCCAGGGAGCCCTGTGGGCCCCACTTCTGGAGCTGGGCTGCCACGGGGTCCTGTTCCAGGTCTGTCACGGTTTTGTGCACTTAGGTAAGTTAACCTCTCTGTTTCTGTATCTGTAAAATGGAGATGATGTAAGAACTGGGTTTTGGGGGAGAATTAAATCCAATCATTTATATGAAGAGCCTAGAATAGTACCTGACAATATGGAGTCCAATAACTATGAGGTATTACCGGGTTTCTTCTGCCACTAGTTGAGTAACTTCGGGCAGCATACATATTCTTCTAAACTTCTGTTTCCTCCACTAGGGGGACAAAAAGGAATCTAATAATATACATCTAAAAGGAAAAAAATAATACACATCTGACACAGTCTTTGTGAGGCTTCAAGATAATGTGTATAAAGCATCTTCTCTCTAACAGACACAGAGAGAAAGAGGACTGATTCTGTAAATGGGGGTTCATGCTATGCAGCCCTGCTGCTTCTCTAATAACTATTTCAGAATAACCCTAGGGAGAATATATAAGATACGTATATTGAGATCAAAGACCATGTAAGAACTTTTATGGGAGAGTCCTAAAATGTCTTAAAACAACTACTAAAAATTTTTCCTTAACTTAGGATTTTGAAGGACAAAAGAAAATCAGACTGAATGAGTACAAGAAATTAAAAAAGGCTCTAAGATCACACCACATTTTAAAAACACCCAGCAATAGTAAGAAACCGGTCGATAACCAAACGTTCTGTCAGTAACTAGAGAAGACCATGGAGCCACCAGAGATGGTCCGGGCCTGTGAGAAGTTCTGTGTTCTCCTCTCAGCCCCTGCCTAGCTGTGTCTCCTGGGTCTGTCCTTCCACTGTCTTGGGCCTGTCTTCCCAGGAAACTGGAAGGGAAACTCTCATCTTGGCAGCATTTGTAATTCTTTACAGGATACCAACACACAGTATTTAACTGAGATCAGTATTTCCTACAGCATCATTTCCTTGTCGTCTTTGTGGTTGTCCCCGCTTCTGATGCTTTTAGGAATCTTTTTCCAGACAGGAAACTTCTCTCATGAAGATGTTATCAGACCTACTTAAGGGGAGTTTTATTCCAAAATAATGAAAAAGAAAAATGACATGATCTTATGGACTTCACCAAATGTTCTATCGGGAGAACACAAAACAACGAAGACACGCCCCTCCCCTTCCATCTCTTTTCACCTACCCCATTCTGCCCCCAGTTTCTGGCTGTAACCGAGCATTTAGGAAGGCAGCCCAGGGAAGTTCAGGAGTTGGGTCCATGGACGGCTTTCTGCAGGCTCTATCATTACTTTGTGGCTGTCAGGGCTTCCTGAAAGATGAATAAAAGTGGGAAAGGCTAAGAGCTGGAGGCTTCCTCTGAGCTCCCCATTTAGATGCAAATGGTGGCTCAGTGTCCATCAGGCAGAAGCTGGTGACCTGATGGTGCATCTTTGTCAGGCTGAGTGGTGTAGGCTGGATAGGCGGAGGCTAGTTGGATGGTTATAGTCTCTCTTGCCCCACTAAAACTTTTCCCATTACAGCCCTAACTCCTACCAGGCCTGGTTTCTGAGAGGAAAATACTGTATCTGAACCAGGGAGACACCCCTGCCCAGGATAACCCTATCAAGCCATCTCCTTTCCTTCTTGAGTTGCAGAGTTCACTTCAAGTTTCTGCAGAGACTAAGAAAGTCTAGTGAGGAAAGTCTTAGTGCATAACATTCTAAAAACATGATGGTAGAGGCAACCAAAGGGGACTGCTGGACAAGCCCTTTGGTCGTGACCTCTGGGTCTCAGCTTACCCCAAGAGAAGAGATTTGCTTGGGAAGGTCCTCTCAGGTGGACACTTGGAAGCCCTTCCCAGTCTGGAGTGGCTGAGTGATCCCAGGGGAAAGCCCTGCCAGTGAAACAAATATAAGCCACAGATGCCTTACACCTCTCAGCTTTGTCTCTGTCCCAGTAGGCATAGGCAGGATGTGAATGAAAAACAGAGGAAGTAAGACAAGGTTTTTGTTCCTTCCACCTGAGCAAGGAGTAGACGATTCCAGATGCTAAGCCACCTTTCCCAAAAGGACACTCCCAAACAATGTCTGCTTTTCTTGTCTCAACGAGTCCCCTTCATTACTTCCTCTCCACCAGGAACCCCCTTCGGAAGGCCCACCAAAAAAGACAGGTAGCAGCTGTTCTGTTTGGATGTGTTGTTGCAGCAGGTTCCCTTCTTCTCTGGTCAGGAGGTAGAGGCTTCCTCCGTTGGTGCTGAGTGTGAATTGGCCCTGAATGAAGGAGAGGGTTCTGTGGCCTGGGTATTGTTAACCATGGAGAAGCCTGGCACCCACTGGGAGGGTGGCAGCTCTGAGGGGAATTTTACCTGGTCCAGGCCCTTTATGTAAACAGTAAACTAAGAAGACCCAAAGAACTTAAAGAACCCACGGTCCTGTGGCCAAGTTACTGCCAGGCAAGGGTGAGAACCATCCTTCTTGCCCCTGTGCTGGCCCCAGATCCAAGATGAAAGCAGAGCAGGTGGAGAAGGCTGCCTTCAGGTGGAGGGCTCCCTAGTCATCAGCCTGCCACCAGAACGGCTCAAGGAGCGCACTTAGAAGGGGCCCCCACTGCTTGGGATCAGAGCCACTAATGTGGGTTGGAGTGGCACGGCAGGCCACAGACAACCACTGCATGGCCCCCATAGGGAAACACAGATGCTCACTAGAAATGTTTACTTTGAAGACCGGAGAATAAAAATGATCCACGTTGACCACAGAACACAGCCTTGCGACTGCAGGAGACAGTGTTGTTTGCTAGATTCTGCTTTGAAACATCCCAAGGAAGGTGTCTGGTCTGTAGTCAGAAAGCTGCACAAAGAGCCCCTTGTCCTAGAGGGGTCACCACAGCACAGGGGAAAGAGGGAGCTGGCCCTCAACAGCCAGACAGAGGACGGCTCCTTGGCCTCACCAATCAAGCAACTCATCCAGGGAAAATCTAAAAGCTCTCAGAGGACCAGAAGAGAGAAGAGGCATTTCCTCCTCAGATCCCATGAAGCCTCTGAGGGCTCCTTGTGTGGAAAGCCATGATGAGGTAGTCAAGGGCCCTGTACCCAGCACCCGCAGGGCCCCCCTCTCTGGGCCTGTTCCTGCACTGCAGCCCAGGGACACTGCCCGCTCCCAGAGGCACCCAGATGGGGCTCGCCACGGGTGCTGGCTGCCACACGGTGCGGCTTTCTGGTTAGTGGATTTGGTTTTGTTAGAGATGGAGGTGAGCCAGTAGATGGAGGTCTTCCTGTGGAAGACTCCTCTCTGTCCTCATCCTTCACTGGTTCTGCCTTCGCTCCCAACCCGCCCCTGCTCTCTAGCCTGGGTCCTTAGTTGCCTCCCAGGCCACCTGTGCAGACAAGCCCTCACCTCCCAGGGTGGCCCTCCTGAGTCCTGGGGTTTCCTCACGCGGTGGCCAGGAGAGCCGGGACGCCAGCCCATAGCCAGAGACTCTGGTTTACAAGCACATGCAGAGTCCAAAGTCACCTGAGCATCCTCTGTTGGTGCCCCTTCCTCTGTTGCTGCTCTTTATGTCTTTATAGTTCAGAAATTTTCTTTTGTAAGCCAAGGGTCTGAGTAAAATAATTAGCAATCCAGGAAGTGAACATGGGCAGTGTCTGATTTCTTTTTCCTCTTTAAAGAACATGACAGCAAATGAACACGTCCATTGACAAGTCATCTATACACATGGATGGGAGTCATCTTTGTCATACATTTTACTGTTGATGTCTTTGGGTCAGAAAGTCTAATCCAGCTGTAGGACTTTTCCATACCTATAGAAAGGTTAGCCAGCAGAGAGAGAGAGAATCTTGCTCCTCTCAGCCAGCAGAGAGAGAGAGAAATGCTCCTTCGGTGGGAAGGACCAGTTAGGAAGGTGGGCCTTACTTTGGGCTTATGAATGCTGAACCTCTCTCTAGAACTAGAGATGTAGGAAGAGTGTGGGTCCTGCAGGAGTCCCGCCTGGGTTTGGCTCCCAGCTCTACCACTCACTAGGTCTGTGACCTTGGGCAAGTCATGGAAGGGAAAAAAAAAAAAAATCACCCTGTGCCTCAGTTTCCCCACATGTGAAATGGGAAGAATACTACCACCTGCCTCACGGGGCTGTTGGGGGAATGAATGAGCTGTTTGTGCATAGCACATAGAACAGGCCCATACACATAGCATTCGATCATTGTTGGCAGCTGCTGCTAGTATTATTAGAACTGATTATAAGAACTAGTCTTCCTGGGGCCTCTTGACTTTTTCTTGTGATCTTTTCCTTTATTTCCACAAAAATGAACCCACTGTAATTTCTGATTACCAATCCACATCAGCCCCGTGCAAGAGCAGGAATGCCCCAAGCATCACGTGCACATGGCCAGTTTTTCAGACTAGCGTGGTGTGTGTGTCTTCGCTGGCCTATTTACAGCTTCATAAATTACTGCAGCCAGCCTGCAGCTTCGGGTAGCTTGGGACACTTCTGGAGCAGAGCAAGTCGCCTTTCCTCATGATTGGCACTGGGAAAGTGCAGACATGGACCAGTGACCCACTGTTTATGCTTCCCAGGCTGAGCTCAGCTACAGAGAGGCCGTTTCCCAACTCCCCCCCCACCCCCCAACCCCTCCCATCCCAGCCTCTGCATCAGCTGCCAGAACTGGTCAGGCCCTGTCTGGTCAGGCCTTGGCCCACCCCACCCCACACTCTGCCCACGTTTCCTTTCCAAGCCACAGGTCTGTCCCTCCCGGGTTCCCACCTACCCCAGCCTGGTGAGTCCAGTGTGGCAGAAGTCAGCAGCTGTCTCCCACAAAGGCGTTTTCTTCTAACCCCAGCATGCTCCCCCAGTTCTCTATCTCACCACTCCCTGTTGTGCTCCTCTTGTAGATGGGTATGCCTTCTCTCAAGAAGAGCATGGAGCTGTTACTCAGGAAGAAATCGTCCGTGCTTACGACACCACCAAAAAGAAATCAAGGAAGAAATAAGACGTGAGTCCTCCTGCTTGGTCCCAGGAAAGAGATGCGGTTTGTTGCACCCAGTGTTAACACATCTCTGTCAGAAGAGACTGGTGTCAGCAGCCAAAACACCATAAAACCCATTTCTGTGGCCTTAGCCAACCAGTTTGTTAGTTCCACGTTCCCTCGCAAACCTGGAGTAGATCCCTCAGGGGAAGCCATTTTGTTCCCTTCCAGTTCGTCCGCAGTGCTTGGCCTAACTTCTGTTTACGTTGTTCTGAAGCATTCAACTGTGCTCTGTGAGGTGTGAAATTAAAAACGTTATGTTTCACCAATATTTAAACATCAGTACTAGTTGTTCTGGGAGAAAGGTGAGAGTTTTATGTTGCGTGAGAATCCCATCTTGCGGAATTGGAGCAGGGGCCATGCTTCCTTCCTGTTTTGTTCACTCACAGATGAAGTCTGCCAGGCATCGTGTAAACGTCCTTGTAGGCAGGTTGATGTCTTGCTTTGATTCCTACCTTGTTTGTATGAAGTGGGCATAAATTTCTTGATTGCAGTGAAATTCTCAGAATGTCTGTCATCAGGGTGGTAACCCTGAGAACGCTTCTCTGAACCTCTTAGCCACACTCCCCACAGGGCAGGCGGGCCGGTGCTCCAGCATTCTCCTGCTCTCTTCCCAGGTGCCTTCTGGGCTGTCCGGGCTTCCCCCACCTCAGACCTTCTGCATGGCTGACCGCTGTGCTCAGCGCATGGCAGCTGGTGGCCAACCAACCCAACCGTGCACTATTTCTTGTCCTAGCACAGACTCAGATGGGGTTGCGAGAAATCCCCTCTGCCACCGCCCTTGTCCTCCTATAATGAAAGAAAAGAAGCATAGCTATTTGCACATATTCTAAATGTTTATCTGCCTCTTTCCGGCAACAGGTCAGTGTGTGGTAGAACGCTTTGGCGCTTCGGCGCTCCTGCTCTGGTCGGGCTCTCCATACTCATTCCCCAACCTCCAGGCCACTGGACCTTGGGCATTCACTTCAGTGAGACCCACACGTGTTTTCTTGGGAGTTTGGAGCCCACTTTGGACTTTCACTGCTGGGAAGCCAATGAATGTGTAGCATGTCTCCCCAGCGAAGGGACACAGCTGTCACCCTGTAACTCTAAAATCAGGCAGGATGAGTGAACCCAGTGGGAGAATCGGGGCCCCAGGGGCTGGTGGAGGAAGATGACCATCAAAGGGGACAGCAAAAGGCAAGGAACACGGAGACCCGGGGAGGAGAACAGAGAAGACATGTTAGCCAGGTCTCTTCAGTGGACACCGAAATCAAGCCCCGAAGCCCAGGCAGTTGTGCTAATGCATGCAGGAGGCTAAACAAGACACTGGCATGCAGTTCTTGTTAAGCAGCAAGAATTCCAGACATTTCAAGGAAATGCCCTTTTCTATATGGATGAGGTTCCCATCCTTATCCAGTCAGTGGTAGACACAGGTACCTCTGAAAAGAAAGTGTCCTGACTTTAAGACAAGGAGGAAAAGTGCTGCATCATTGACTTTCCAAACTGTGGGGTCCCACCTTTTAAATTTGGGCAGAACTTGCCTGCCCTCAGGCATGAATATGGGCACCTGGAGCCCTGAATAAATGGCCAGCCCGGAGGCATGCTCCCTTCTCTCGCCTCTGGTTACCAAACCAGACTTTTGGATGGCTTAACATAAATACTTCTGGGCAGCTGTTACTGCTTAAAATGGCAGCATTCTTCTGGGGGATGGCCCTGCTAAATTGGGAAATAAAACAATAGTGCACTTTGCCTCCTTATCCTTTATTTTTGGAATATCCACATCTTATTGGGCATTGTAAAAACTTAAAGTATGATTTGCATTGACAAAGAAAACTAATCCTTTGCTTATGTTGTGACCAGGATCCAGGGAAGTAGAACAATGCAGTGAACAGGTGAGGTTTAGAAAATTGCCATTCCTAACCGTTTTTACTAGAGCACCCAGTGAGATGAATCCCTGAAGGACTGTCATGCAGGAATTAGAACCCTCCCCCAAAAATGTGTCTGGAATTAACACAACAGACTGAGGTATGGGTCTTTATTGGACACCCAGAGAGGTGATGTCCTCAATACAGAGGAGAGGCAAAAATTTGAATCAAATGTGCATTGGGCATCCTGACTCTTTGGTTTCATTTAGAACTAAGCCTCCGGAAAGGGGAACTCAAACTCATTCTTTGTCAGACACTTAGCTCTTTCTTAAACTTGAAGCCTTCCGAATTAGATTTGTGAATTACAGTTAGGTGTATGTTTTGTTTTGGGCTTTTCGTTTTTCATTTTATTTTTTTTAGGTTAAAAGGCAGTTCACATTTTCTGAGATTTAAGTATGTTTTCTGATTCTTTTGACAACTGGACTAAACAGTGTTTGCGATAATGAAATGTGCACATAGAAGAAAATATTAGATGGGACACCTTTCTAGTCTATTAATTCTCATATGCGATCAAGCTATCTGGTGGCCAAATGACTAAATTGGGCTTCGAGGAGGAGCAGCTGTCACTACGTGTGATGTATGATATTTAGCTGTGGCCAACTCAGGGGCTGTGTCATTTGTCCTGTCTTCAAATTGAGGTCAGAGTGTCACACAAGCCCCTCCCCAGGGAGCAGGGTGGACTGGAGTAAGTTGCATTCTCTGGCTGTCAGCTCAGTGGAAATGCCACATGGGACTTGTCACTCTGCCAGCATGGTAAGTGACATACAGGCTGGCAGGTTATACTTGGTCAGCACTGTAGGGCCGGCCTCTGCATTAGGCTAAAGTAGCAGAATCCACTGAGGCCCTGGTCTGCTGTCACACACAGACTTCCGGCTCTTATTTAAGAGTGTGTGTCCCATTCTGGCTGAGTCTGCAGAAGGAAAAGAGCAGCCCTTCTGTGCATTAGCTCTGAGTTCCACTGCACAGCAGCATGGGCCAGCAAGAGGGGCCGGGGAAAGTGCCCTTTAACAAGGTGGGATAGGAGACCAGACTAAACCAACCATTTCCACCTGGTTGTCCAGATTAGCAACTTCATTGCTGATCAGAATGGGCTTGGAAATAATTTTGGGGTGTGGCTGATGTGTCCGTCCTGCCTCTCTGTGGAATATTCAGGACTTCTTGACCAGTGTTATGTTTGCCCATCTCCCGGTGATCATTTGGGGGGATTAGTAGAGCATACAAAACCCATGCTTTGGTGAAAGGAGACACTGTTGCTTTAACATTCGTGGAGTAACATCCTCAAACGTGAACCTGAGTTTTGGCACAGCATGGCTGGGAACTCTGTTGACATTTTCTTTTGCTTGACAAGGCTTCAGGTCTTGCTATAGGAAGCTGGCAGTGAAAATCAGTGATAACTTGTCAAGAAGCAGTGAATAATGGGGGAGAAAAGTGAGTATGAGTAACTAATGTCTGAAAATGCATATAGATGTATATATTACAGGTGTTACAATTGAATATTTTTAAAAGAAAGCTATAGCCTGTAATCTCCATTTGTTGTAACAAATGACCCTTTATCTCATTTTTTCAAGAGAATTTTTTACCCTATTTCTGTTCCTAGGGGTTTATGTCTTAGATCATCAATTGAATAGAATGTTTGCAAAGCTCTGCTGGGGGTTAAAGTAGTCTTTTGGATCGAACATGGGAAGGAAGTGCACACATTTCAGCTGGCATTTGGCTTATTACCAAGGGTCATTGTCCCAAGGTGATTCAAGGAGCAATTCGGCCTCAGCATTTGAAATGTAGACTTCACTTCCAGGGATCCATAAAAAATGGGAACAGGGAAACTGTGGTTAAATAGAGTCCAAAATAATAACCTGGAGAAGAAATGAGTTTGTCAGATCATGGTAAAAGATGGCACCCCCCCCATCATATTCAGTAAATACTGTCTTCATTCCAAGGCTTTTCTTAGCAAATTTAGTAATGATGGAGATAGTGAAAAGACAGCCATCCACCCTCAAAGAGAAAGCGAACATCAGCTGGCTTTGTTGCTGGTCTCCATTGGCTCGAGACAGTTGTTGGTCTCAGTATAGCCACGGGGGAGATTATTTAGCCTCATCCTGACCACTTTTCCATCCTCACAGGCAATGAGGGTGGTGTTAAGTGTTTCCAGTGGGTCATAGAGGTGACAGTCCAAGGTCCCCCAGAATGTACTAATAAGTATCCCCGAAAGGAATAGACCAGAAATACTCTACCTTGATGTGTTGCACTCCGCATTTATTTTTTTTCTCAGCATCCCATACTGTCCCTCAGTACGCATTTCCTTTGATGTTCTGAGAGCTTCCCTGAATGCCAAGCCTCTACTAGCACTCTGTGGAAGGCTCTCTCTTAGCTTGTTGGGTCTGAGTGTGGCCACCGGGCATGCAGTCTTCAACGGGAAGAAAAGGCTACTGAGCCAACATAGGGTTCAGAAGCTGTGAAACAAAAAGGGGCAGAAAAGAGGGGCAAGCTCACCCTGTTACCCCACCCCAAGCATGATCCATAGCTGTTAACTCTGACAAGCAGCTCTGCTCCCCTGACTGAGGGGAGACAAAAGAGTGATTCTTTTAACACCAGGCTGGCTCATTTTCAGTGACAATCTCTTGCCCTAGTTGCCTTAGAGACATCCACTCTGCTCTTTCTCTCAGGCTCCAGACCAAGAAAAACATGCTCCCAAGATTAGCCCATCAGCATTTCTTCTGACCTGGCTAAAGAAAGAAAGGAGACCTGTTCCATTTAAAAGTCAGGAACAAAGTGTCAGGTGGCTTTGATTTATGACAGAAATAGGAAGAAGAAAGTTGAGGTAATAGCACTATCCAAATAACCCTGCCCAGGAAACCGAGGGGTCAAGAGAGCTTATCATGGGCCTTTTATAGGCCAGCTCTTCCGTATGGCGGAGAAGGGGCCAGAAGGAGGGGGACAGCCTGAAGTCGTGAGGACGTGAACCCACTTCCGATAGCGTTGGATTCAGTCATCCCCGAAGACCACCACGCAACCACAGGTGGATCAGTAAACACCAATTAAAAAGTGGAAAAAGAAAATCTGCCCTGTCCTAGGGCCTCTCTCCTTCCCACAGGATCCCTGCGCAAGTGGATACTTTGCAAGTTTTTCATTAATAAAATCAGCATGTGTGCTGACACGTGCATTCCTCCACCTTCCTTCTCCCATGTTGCCAGTGATTGCTGAGTTCAGAAGTGTGCCCACTGTTTCCCTAGGAAGCCTCCCTCTGAAGGGCCCTGCTACCACCTGCAACCCGGCCAGCTGCAGGGGTGAGGCCCCGGGGGCTCCGCCAGGAGCAGCCATGTCTGCAGCCCACGTGCATCCTCTTCCCTGCAGGTCACTGAATTGCTGTTTGAATGCAACATCTTTGTGGCGTCTTTCTCATGCCAGCAAAGCCTTGTGCCCTCCTGTCTACAGTCGCATCTGTGCTCAGATTGCTTAAATATTGTTTGCAACAGGGAGGATTTAATCTGGTTATGCAGAGGGAAGCGGGGCTGTGGGACACGTTTAATTGGCTCCCAGCAGAGTAGTGAGCACCTCTATGGAGTGTGGGGTTTTTTGTTCCCTCCCTCTAGAAGTGTTACCATTTTCACGTCCTATTAATGTCTTCTGGTTGTTAAATTACAGCACATTATAGCGGAGCTGGGGGTCCCTCCTGGAGTGAATACAAATGAAGGGCATTTACTTGTATTTTTAGAGGTTTTGGAAAATGTAGTGATTTGTGGCTTTGATCAATCCTGTTGACTGGTATATGTCTGCACAAACCTGTTTCAAATAAATCTTTTCTTAAAGTAAATGATTGGACCGTGTTTTATTCTGGAATCGGCCCTTGCACTAATAAGCTGTTGCTGCAACAGGGACTTGGGACCGTAATACAGAGGTTCTGTGAGTAGAGACAGGCTATGTGTACACTCTGCCCCAAGAGCTGATGGCCAAGGAAACACTGTTCGATGGCAGGAGCGCAGGAGAATCTGAATCGTAGATCAACGTGAGCTCCGCAAGTCCTGGTCCCCTTCATGAGAGCAGAGTCCAAGAGGCCACGCTGAGTTTGGATTGATCACGCAATGGAAAGAACTGTACAGAGAAGGGCTTCTCCCATCAATTACTAGACTCCCCCTTGGTTTATCTCAGTTTCCCTGCAAACCGAGATGTGAAAAGTTCAAATTCTATTGTCAAGCATGAAATGACAAGATTGTCATTGGAGGGGTGCCAAACACGCCACCCAAAGTGTGCCACTCTGACATAGTGATTATTTTGAACTGAAGGGCATTAAGAAACAGCAGATCTGAAGGGAGGACTCTCTGACCTCCCCCCTTCTACCTGAACACAGGTCATAACATTGCCATGGAGAAAGGTACCCTCCCTGCACCGGGAAGAGAACGTTCTTATCCCTGGAGACTGGGGGTGGACCCTGGAATGGACCTGTACAAAGAGACCGACTGAAATAACCCTGACCTTCCATTTGTTTCCCCTGTGTCTTTCCCAAGGACTGTCCCACAGTTTACTTCCTCAGCCCAAGTCCCTTTGTCTGGTCCCATTCTCAATTTATCTTTCTTTGTGTAAAAAGGACCTAAAGGACCTAATGGCTTCTTGGGGTTTTCATTTTCCTTCTGAAGATTCCCACATACATGTAAAAATATTAAATAAACTTGTGTGCTTTTCACCTGTCAGTCTGTGGTGTTAGTTAAATTCTTAGGCAGCCACCAAACCTAAGAGGGAAGAAGGAAGGAAGTTTCGTCTCCCTTATGTTACTTTAAAGAAAGTAAGGAGACTCCTGCCCGTTCCCTATAGGTACCCTAGGTCACATTTAGGTAAACATCCACTACCTCAAAGTTCCCTGGGATGCAGAAGGCACACAGCAGAGATCACGTTGAACCTGGGGTAAAGGGGGAGCTGGAGGGCCCGGATATTAGCCTGGGAACCATGGAGCCAGGGGCCTTCCTCACTGGAAACCAGCCTGGGGCTCGGTGTATCAGCTGCTTGCCTGGCTTTGTGTGGGCAGCTCTATACTTCAGCTGTGTGCAGTAAGGACAGATTCTGGGGGTGGAGGACAGGAAGGAAAGAGAGCTTGAGAGAGATTGTTCCCGCAGAGGCCCCTGTCTGGAACCCCAAAAGCTCTTAACTTCCCACTTCAGATACACTACAGATTCCCAGCGCTGACTCTGATTCCTCCCAGGTAGCCTCATCGCAGCTGAATTTGGCCAGTTCAGGGCAGTCACGACCTTGGTGGCCACATCCCCAGGCACAGGTATCATAGCTGAATTTGGCCAGTTCAGGGCAGTCACGACCTTGGTGGCCACATCCCCAGGCACAGGTAGGGACAGGAGGTCAGCCGGGCCTCATTCCAGACAGAACTCTGCACCTTAGGGCAGAATGGGGAAGGACTTTCTTCCATAGGCCCAGCCTTCCTAAATCATGCAAAACTGAAAGTGATTTAATATAATCAAGAGCAAGTTATTCTATTCCAAACCTGTGCCGTTTCTTGGTCGTGTCTACAAAATCGCCTTTGCTGCTACCGTGAATTTTTTGAAATGTCATCCTTCACGTGTGCTCACCAGAATAAACTTGAATCATTGGGAGGCCATTAGTAGCTGAAGACAATTTGCAGAACCTACATTTCTGCCTACAGCAATACTCTTTAGAATAGTTTTCTCTGTGACAAAGACTCTGGCTACATTGAGAAATCATTCAGATTCCACTATTTATTTTCAACATGTTTGTGTAAGAGACATCTAGAATGTGAGGGATTGAAACGTGTATCAAAGCAACAGGGCATACGACAGGAGCCCACTCCAGCCTTTAATCTTCTGCCTACGTTCCATTCCACGGATGAATCTTTCAAGGGAACTTTCCAGCAATTGTTGAAAAGGCCTGCCATTGCTGTAACTGGGGCTATGGATGAGGTCCAGACATTATTTTTTCCAAAAGAAGACAAAATAAAATCCCTTCACCCACCAAGGCTAGAAGCACCAAACACACACAGTTCAATTCACAAACATTAAGTTTTCATTTAAATGAAATAGGCTATACACATAAATAAAATGACTTACATTTCTTGGCAGGGCGGGGGTGGGGGGGCAAAGATCCACCTTCAGCGATTTGCCTCTTCTGGTAACTGCACTGTCCTTAACTTTCGATTGCAGAGTGATGGAAGTTTTAAGAAAGCTGCGCAGGGACCCTAAGAGTCACAGCCTTGGCCTGAACTGTGAATTGGCGGGGTCCGTCCTATCCATTGCTATTAGAGTTGTTGACATTGTATGCTACCTGTACTCTCTCCCCTACTCTAAAGAAAATGTGTTTTGATTTGAAATACTCTAATTGCCAAGAAATTTAGTGATTTTCTCCTGACTTTCAAAATAGCAAATGTGCCTTTATTAAGTTTTATTTGATTCAAAGCTCTTCTGCTGACCTAATACCTTGCTCATGGCTGGTGGGGAGGGGATGCAGTACATGCAGTACCCATGGTTGTCACTGTTGGTTTCCATACGGCTTTGAATGGAGGATGTGGGTAAAACAGCCCTTCAGCCATGAACAAAGCTGTCTAGGTCATCCCCCCCTTCCCCGCATCCTTAAGAGAAGCTGCCTACAAATTACTTACAAAGATGGCTGCAGGAAAAGCCCTTGGATTCGTCTCACAATTACATTTAAAATTGGGTGGGGGTGGGAAGAGTGGGGCTGGGGAAGACCTTTACTCAGCTGTAAAAGCAACCACCTCCAAGTGAATTTCTTGAATACCTAAGCTGGAAAATGTTTTAGGACTCCCACTTTCCTGTCAATGCAGTGAGGAGCCCCGGTGGGCTTGCTGCTGATGGGAGGCACCCAGGAGCTGGGTGCTGAGGGTGCCCCCAAACCACCTGCCCTGGTACGTGAGGGAGATTCAGTCACACCTGCAGAAAGCCCTTGAAACCATGCGTATGTAAGAGCGCGTGTGTGTAAGAGCGCATGTACGTGATCACGTACACACACGCCAGCTCCGTGGGAGAAGATGAAGTAGACACAAAGGTACGTGAATACAAAAGAAAACCTTCTTAACCTTAGGAATTTCTCAAAGCCGGTCAGTCTATGCCATGGGAAGGGTATTAGGGTTAACACAGTTCTTATATTAGAAGACAAGAGAAACCCCCCTCCTGGTGACTGTGTGCGCTGAAGGGAAAATGTGGCAGGGCTCTCTCAGCCCACCTGGCCAGACAGCCAGACGTTTGTCTGAGAACCTTCACTGCTAAAATGCCGAGGCCGCTGGTCCTGCGCTGACTGACATCAAGCGAGACCTGCTAATGATCTTGAACTCTGCCCATCCCAGGGAGCTTCAGCAGGGAGGGTATCAGACACCCTTTCTCGGTGCCCTTTGGAATACGAACTGTCTTCCAACACAGAGGGAAGACGTGTTGAGATGTAGCAGTGAACCAAAATCCCGGCCTCAGGGAGCTTATATTCTAGTAGGAGAAACAATCAACATACATTCTAGTAGGAGAGACAATCAACAGAAGACTATATAATCTGATACCATGTTCTGCACCACAGACAGTGTCTTAGTTTGGGCCTGCTACAGCAAAAATACCATAGACTGGGCAGCTTTAAACATTTATTTTGCTTATAAACCACAAACATTATCTGGAGCCTGGAAGACTGAGGTCAGGTGCCTGCCAATTTGGTCTGGGGAGCGCCTATTCTTGGCCGTTAACCTAGGAATGATTGCAGCAGGCCTCCATGTGGAGAGATATGCGTGCATTTCAGGAACCAAGCGCCCTGTGGATGATATCCAAGTGGGGCCCCTCTCTCTGCATTCCACTCTACGGCAAATCAAGGCCACAAACATGCATTGAATGCCAGCACATGCGATGGGCTCCAAAGTGAATTGTAGCCATAAGGTTCTAATGGTTCTAGCTCACTTTCTACCAATCATAGAGATGGATGTGGGCTTAAATACTGCTCGTCAAGCACGTTGTTTTCTTATAACCACATGGTGAAGAAGAGAAGTCACTGAATCGCTTGAGTTTCTGATACTTCTTGGTAAAGGATTGCTGAATGAATATTGATCCTTAAATATTC
Organism: Ailurus styani; assembly: GCA_002007465.1. NCBI lineage: Eukaryota > Metazoa > Chordata > Mammalia > Carnivora > Ailuridae > Ailurus > Ailurus styani. The sequence continues at coordinate 144,217 of LNAC01000967.1, forward strand.
AACAAAGGAGTCTTTCTGCTCCAAGGCACCTTTCATTAGATATAAAATTTCTTAAAACTAATACAGAAATACTGGACTGGTTAAAAAAAGAAGAAAATGGAAAAAAATAATAAGAGTGATCACTACAGATCACTCTTAGCCTTCCAATTTGTTATGGAGAAATTGTTTTAAGATGGCTCTAGTGATTTCAAAATTTCCCAGCCTCACATAGTTCTTCTGTTGGGCCAAATATTTGGAGCCAACCTGTGACAAAAATTTAGACAGAAGCAGCAAATATCATTCTTACAGAGGTCACCATGAGAAGGATTCAAGAACAAAGCAAACGGGACTAAAGTTCTATTCTGTCTCGGGCATCCTTAACTGAATGGCAATTTGAAAATTTTTGTAAGCGAAGAAAAATCTATGTTCTAGTCCACATAACATCAGATTTATTGGATGCTACTTTTCAGGAAACGTGGCATTGCTTGGCCTACAGACACCTCTTACTAAATTCCTTTTGAGATACTTAAAATCGTTATGTCCAAATACATTTTCTACCTCCACCAATGTTAACCACACACGCATGCGCACTGTACGCAGGCATTGTACTAGGCACTGAGGGGTCGTTTAGAGCTGAAGTCTTGATTTCTATCCTTGAGAAACTCAGCGTCTAAGGGGACATGTACACGATTCAATGTGGCACCAAGCAGCATGACGCAAGAGTGCCAGAAGTGCTGTAGAGAGCAAAGAGGAATCACACCCAGTGTGTGAAAGGAGCAGAGAGCAGCCCTGTCCGCTCCACGGTCTCTACCGCTCTTGGTTCCCGTAGCCCGATCTCAGGATTATTGGAAAACATGCAAACAGAGGAACAAGAGAGGATCAACAAAGAGTGTGACTAGGCGAGATTTTAAAAATAGTTTAAAATTTAGCCAAAAAAACCCTCACTTACATAAAACCAGAGCCACCAGAAAGCAGCCTACAGAACCAGTACCATGTTGGGAGAAAGCTGAGGTAGCCATCACTGCCATGTTGTCACTTAATCCACACAACTCCCCCTCGAGAGGATGTGATGGTGAGTCCCATTTTGGCCAACTGAACCTCCAAGAGGGATCTTGACTTGTCACACACTTGTTATGGGTGGAAGAGGAACTCGAATCCAACTCCCACCTCCTTCCAAGCCCATGCTTTATTTACCTCAAAGGCCTGTGCTAAAGAGGGTCTCCAAAAAGACACCAGCAAAGTCCCCACCAATGCAGCTACCCAAGGAATGCTCTTAAGCCCTAACTCTGATGGAACATTTAATTTTTTATTTTTGCCTTGAAATGAGACATTTGAAGTACTCCGAGTTCAGTCACCAACTTGATACACAGCTGTCATAAATAGACTGATCCGTTTGCAGCATACACGTCGGAAAGATGAGGAAAACCCTAAGAGTCATTCGGGTCACAAAGCACAGTGTCAGCTTGAAAGATGCCAGTTACTGAGTTCCTACCCCACCCTTCCAGCCCTGGCCTATGATGCTGTTGTGGGGCAGCCAAGACCCTTACCCTTACCCGTTGCCTGCTGGCCGTGCTAGGCTCTGCCAACAGGGGGGCGCTAGAAGGAGTCTGAGAGGCTGGGAAATTAGAAGGGCAAGGTCTTGCCTGTCCCCTGACCTGTCCATGTCCACGGACACAGCCTTCACCCCGACGGCAGCTGGTACCAGTTTCTAGCTTTGAAAAAAAAAATTGGCATTCCCAGAAACAACCACACTGTGTCCCCCATGGGGTCCTGGACAGCAGGCGCCCTCTCTCTGAGCATGACAGTGCCTTTCCTTCAAGTATCTGGATTCTAACAGCCCCAACTTCTTCCCTTTGTTCCTTTGGCCCCAGGGATAGTAACTGCCTCAGGTAATCACTAGCTCTTCATTGTCTCAGTTTCCCCCTTTGCTATTTCCATTCCCTAACACCCATTTAACTAATTCTTTTTACAAATTCTCTGTTACGATATATCTGTTACGGCCATATCTACAAAGCAAACATCCATATATCCTCGGATATAGCAGTCCCTCTCCTGGAACTCCACCTAAGAGAGCTGAGTGCTTGTGTTCACCAAAACACATGTTTAAAAATATTCCTAGCAGCCCCAACCTGAGAGTGACCCAAATGTCCCTCAACAGTAGAGTGGATATATTTATGGTACTTTTCTGTGATGGAATACTACATGGCGATGAAAAGGAAAGGCAGCTCCCTTCAACAGTAATCACAACACGTAGTGAGAGAAGCCAGACACAAAAGAGTACATGTTGTGTAATTCCCTTTGTGTGAAGTTCAAAACCAGGCAAAGCTAATCTATGATGAGAGAGATCAGCAGAGCCCTTTGTTGCCGAGAACTATCAACAGGATCCTTTCTGTCTCTTGACCTTGATGAGGGTTTATTGAGCTCTACACTTAAGATTTGTGTGCTTTTCCTGTGTGTAGAAAATGAGTCAGTATGTGTTCCTGACTGAACCCCAGTTGGTTCAGAGAGATGCCAACTGGCAGACTAGAAAGGCTCCGTAGGGATGGCCAAACCTAGTGGCGATAGAGGGAGGAGAGAGATCCTGTGACTTTTCAAAGTAACAGCACAGAGAAATCAGACAGGCCACGTAGGGCATCACAAAGAGTATGGTATTGATTTGAGGGTCAGAGAAAGCCAATTCTGTGCAAGTGTCTTAGGCAACCTAAAAACACTAGAAATACAGACTAACCCAGGTGAAACCAGTTATTGAAACAAAAAAAAAAAAAAAAGGAAAACCTCCTGATGTAGTTCTAAGGATCTATCTGTCTGTATTTGACATACTTTGTCAATATAAATTATGTATTTCTTTGTATCATGCAGGTTAAAAATATCTGAAAAGAAATTAAATCATATGTATATATAAAAATCCATCAGATCCTGCTAGCGCTGTGGTATATGTCCTTTATCTCCACACCAACCGGAGGAGGTAGGTGTTGCTGATGCCCTTTCCCAGAGGGCAGGCTGAAGTTCAGAGACAGGAAAGTTCACGTTGAAAGCCACACCATCCGTGGTAGAGATGGGTTCTAACTTGGGCCCATCCAACTCCAGAGCAAGTTCACTAGAACCAGTTACAGCAGAGACGATGAGAGCTGAGGGCTGTAAACAAGCTCTGGTTTTAGAAAATCAGTCAATAGTTAAGAACAGAGTCTTGGATGAGATAGCCTCATATAATAAGTTATTTCTGTTTCAAATTTTCCTGTGATCATTCTGCACACATATGTATACACACATGTGGTAGTTTTATATACATGTTACAGATGGCAATCAGTCTTCTACAGCTATTATGTCTCCTGAGTAAATAATGTTTTGTGTAACCTATGATTTTTCTAAATGAAAAGACCTACAGCTTCAAGATGGTTGAAACCGAGATGTAAGATTTCTGTTTAAAATACATCTCAAGGCTGCCACCATACACTTTTTACCCCTTTTATCATCCCTCATTTAAAAGCGCTTTCTTTAAAGCATTAATTTTAAATTTCCTCTTCTTGATTTGAGTCTAGTTCCTTCAGTGTGGGGCATAAATGTTGAAGACATTCTGGAGATTTAACTGTGAAAAGCACAATGACCCTCACCACCAACTCCCTCCTTAAAACTGTAACGTTAGCTCAAAGTCACGCTGTCATGGAGCCATGGGGTTGTAACAGTCAAAAATACTGAACTTCTTGGATACGAGTCAGTGTTTCTCTAGGGTTTTATTCTCCCATTTCTCGCCGATAAAGGGTTCTATCCGGAAGAACAGAGGGCAAAGAAAAGTAAATGCAAATCACGCGCTAGAAAATGTTTACCTAGCATATCTTTAATTTTCAGGAAAAGAGTTAATAATTTCTAACTCTTTGTCATCTCTCCCTGACTCAACCCCTTCAAGGCACTTGACGCCCAGTAACATTCATGTTTTCAATTAAGAAAAAAATTGCAGAAGGCAAAGAAATTTTCTATTTAAGTATTTTGGAATGAATAGGCTGAATGAAAATACCTGATCTCCGCCTCTTAAAAAAACAGAGAGAAAGGGTGAGGGGTAGCAGGGTGGAAATGTCCTCAAGGCTCTAGCATCTAAGAAGGAAAAGAAAAGAAGGATTAAGATTGAGTGATGAGGAATGGTGTTCTCATTTGTATGCATGATTTATTCCTCCTTGCAATATTTAGGCTGCTCCTTTTAAAAATGAAAGGGGCTCTAAAAGTTGAGCACAACTGGGCCGGCCCGGGGAGCCCGTACTCTTCCCCGGGCTTGTTAAAGCCACTGTCCTCCTCCCCGCTGGAGCTTCCTCACTCAAGATTATACAGCTTGTTCAGATGTTTTGATTTGTCTCCTGCTCAAGAGGCAAGGGAAAGAAGCAGAATGGGGAAGGGATCCCAGGTTTTAAAATCCTAGAAAGTTCCCTTAGCCATTACTGTTGATCCATGATTTACTTAGCCATGCAGGAGAGCAGGCAGGTTCCTGGGCCGCCCCTTGTCCATCCTAATGACTGACAGGGTTAGTCGGATTTCTGTCTGCCCATCATAATAACTCCTCTTCCCAAAGTCCGACAAGCTTCGCCAAGCACGTAGCTCTAGCATAGGTCTGCCGTCGACAGTGTAGGAAAATACACATTACACATTTTAATGGGGCAGTTGTGACTGGGGGAGCCCAAGCTAAGTGAGAAGTCTGGATGCCCAAGTCCCTTAAACAGAAACAAACATTCCTTTTAAGCATTTGAAAAGCTGAAGCAATGGAAAGCCGGCATGCTGCTCATTCTTTTAAATGAATCACTGAGGGTCTGCGTGGTAGCGGACAGAATGTGAATTTGCAGGAAATAGAGCCTCTGACGCAGACAGGGAGTAGTGTGAGTGCTGTTACCAGGAGGGGACCAAGAACTGTGAGCACCACTGAAAATTTTCTCCCCTGTGTCCAGTCCATTTGTGGATGTCTGCCCTAACTTTCCTCACCGACTTAGTCCTGAAGGTCAAGGTTTCTTCGGTTAATACTTCTGAAGGCAACTGAAGTCCAAATATGAATTCAAACAAGGAGAAAAGATCAGCCATAGAATTTGTGAAATAAAACTGCAGTCTTGCGAAAAAGGAGCTCAAGGTAAGTTTAATATAGGAAGTATTAGTCAAGCATCTAGGAACATAGTCTGAGTGGAACGCTAGCCTGAAACTGGGAGTGTTGCAGAGTAAATATGCCAGACCACGTGCATTTGTCTTAAGGGTCTTCTTGCCACTTTGGATGTTGGTATTATTGTGAAATTGTAACTTTTCCAGCCACAGCAGGAATGATGGGAGATGCTTAGTTTGCCTGCCACCTTTAAATGGACAGAAAAGAGCTGGTTAATTTCTTCTTCCTTATAATCAGAGGGTCTGACCTTCTGTCCCACACAGAGAGAGAGAGAAATCCCCAGAACCATCATGAACCAAAGGTTTAGATACAGAAGAAAAGGTGCAGCAGCAAACTATTTTCCTGTCTGTAACTGCTTTTTTTTTTTTCCAGCAGACTTTAAAATATTCCTACTGGGTGCAAACTACACCTTACAGATTCTGATTTTATGATAGTAAGGAAGGTATCCTTAAACCAGCTGTCTGACCTTTTACATTGACAGCTAAACTTCCTGAGTTTTTACCAAAACTGAAAGGTCTGAGGGTACTTCCAGTGATGTTATTTGTACTTTTGGAAAGACCAAGTAGTACTCACTAAGTGAAGAACTCATTTATTAAAGTGTACTTTTGCTTTAATCAAATTTAATACCATACAGAAAAGAGAAGCAAGCACTCCCCATGCGTCCATGTTTAAGAAAAGGCTGTGGAAAATGTCACCGAGGGACTCCTGCATCAGGTAAGGATGGGCTAGATTTGGGGTGGTTGAGCTAAGACCAATGGTCAAATCTGGCCCACTGCCTGGTTTTTATGCCCCAAGAATTCAGAATGGTTTTTACATTTTGAAATTATTGAGGGAAAGGGAAAAAAGTATTTTGTGACATGTGAAAATTTTATGAAATTCAAACATCAGTGTCCACCAGCAAGGTGTCTTTGGAATACGGCTATACTCATTTGTTATGTAACCCCTATGGCACATTTTATGTGACAGTGGTAGTGTTGCATGGTTGGTGGAGACCATCTGGCCTGCAAAACCTAAAATATTTACTCTCTGGCTCCTTCCAGGGGTGGGGGAAGGGGAGAGGAGAGGGGGATTTTGCCAATCTCTAGGCTGAGTGATCTCTAAGGTTTTTTCACCTCCACGTTTCGAGTAATTTTATCTCTTTAGATAACCCAGGATCCTCCTTCAAAGAGAAGGCATGAAACATGCATTAGCCACACAATATAATAATCCCAAAAGTCTCTTTTGTGTTGTCAACACTTCCCATGGAATACATAAAATAATACTCACTCTTAGAATATAAACTTCCCAGGTATTGATTACATTTAAAGGTAGGCTTTTCATTCTAGAAAGCAATATTTATCATTTTTTGCAACTTTATGACACTAACTGGTTTAATAGGTCATCTGCAAAGTTACCAAGTAAAACAAAAATGAAAACAACCCAACTCCCTTGGAATTCATACCATAAAATATTTATTGATAAGTAAAATGATGTCCCCTGCCTTTGTTATTTAAAAAGATTTGACTAAGCATCTTCTTTGATACCGCCTGCCAACAATGCTTTTACATCATTCAGTCATGTGAGGGAAGGAGAGGAGAGTCAGACATAGAGAGAGGAGAGGAGAATTGGGTAGATAGATGATGACTGGATTGATGGATGGATAAATAAACTGTAGCTATAAACATGTGAAAGACCACACTTTATAATGTTTTAATGGCGAACTTCGGTTTTGTCAGCAGTTAGAAATTTGCTTGCACATACTTAGACTTATTTCTTTTAAGTAAACAATACACAGACTCACTTGAATTTCATAATTCAGAACGTTCGTAATGAATACAGTGCTTGCTGAGGACTAAAGGAGAGAGGAAAACAAAAACTAACTTTGTAGGGGAAGAAAGGCAATCTCTTTGAAAAGCTTTTCTCTTGACTCAGCAGTCCCCACTGCCTGAAAAATAAGCCATTTTGATAACAAGAGTATAAAAAGCCTTATGATTTGCAAAGTAAATTCTATTTGTGGTTTAAATTTCATCCCAAGTCTCAGCTTATGGCTGAGAAGCTAGACGAAGTAACTTTGTAAAGCATTTCTTTGAATTTTTATAGGAAAACAAGAAAATGTCTTATCGGATCTAGGCAGAAATGCTGATCTTCATTTATAACAGTAATTACCTGTGCACGGTACTACGGAGACATGGAGATCCGAAAGCTGAATAGAACGATGCCAAGCCATACCACGGTAAAATTCAAAGTAACCCGGAGAAGTAGCAGGTGAGAGTTTATGATTTCAATACAAAAACATCTAATTGCTTCTTCTCAGATGTCACTGGGAAGTCAGCAAATTAGAGGATACGATCGAGAACGAGATGAATGGTTGTATTACTATACCACCCGCTACTTCCCAGCTTAAGATAATCCCAGAGTTCTGAAATGTCATTAGTTAAGTAACTATACAATTTCTGTCAGTCTCTTTTTAAATGTAGAAAATCACTTTGTAATAAGATCTCTACACAAGGTAAAAAAGCACAAAATGGACCCAAAAAAAAGCACAAAAATAGACAAAATATATATATCTTTTTACAATGAAATTAAGATGTGCTTGGGAAACACTGAGATCAAGGATTAATCTCAGGGAGTTCCAACTGGCTGTCCTTTCATCATAGTTCTGTTCTTTAGGTCTTCCCCTGAAACTTGGATGCTTATAAAAATCTCCCCCAGGTCAAAGGGAGGGAACAGGTGTTCTGATCTTGTACAGTCAAACACAAAAAAGAAACACTAATAAGGATATAATAAAAACCCTTAGTCTACTCGGTTACAAAATTCCTCTGACAGCCAAACCTCAAGGGCACTTAAGGCCTCAAGTATTTGTCACACAACCGGAGGCAACACCACAATCCTCTCCAGATGATGCTTTTTTTCCATCATAAATCGATCATGCACAGGGATGAAACGTATCCAGAAAGGCTAATTCGGGAAGAGATGTTTTCATACGCTTGGGGGCCAAATGAAGCCATCCAAAAGAACAGGGCTGGCAAGGCAGGAGGACTTCCTCTTAGAGAATCCTTTGCAAGCCCACAGCTTCCCTGGGCTCCTCGGCCTCGTAAAGGGACCCGGCCGGCGCCCCGAGTTACACAGTCACAGCTGGGTACATCTTCTGTTCACTGTTAGTGTGAGGGAAGGGGGCCTGGATCTGCCGGTAGCCCGTCTGCAGGCTGTCCAGGAAAGGGGGCACGGGGGTCATGGGCACGGAGTCGTGCTGCACCGTGTACCCCACATATGGGGGGTGCAGGTACTGCCCTTGATGGGGCACAATCTGGGTGGCCTGCTGACAGTTCAGCACAGAGAAATTTGTGGGCATGTTGACATACACGTTGTTCATGGTCCCCTCGGGCAAGCAACAGTTGGTCTGGGACCTTGTCGGGGGCGCCCGGGCCCCTGAGTTGGCGCTGGAGCTGGAGCTGGCCGCTGTGCTGGACTGGCGGGAGGAGGACCCTCTCGAAGTGCTGGCGCTGGGGATCATGGGGATGGTCTCCATCAAGCGGTTCCCTCCAGGGGCGCGGCTCTGCTGGGGCTCCTGCTTGGGCCGGAGACATCTGCAGCAACAAGCGGCCACGAGCGACCCCAGGATGATGAAGGCGACAAAGACAGACCCAACGATGAGGAATGGCACATAGATGGGGACTAAAGGATTAAAAAAAAAAAAAAAACCACATCGTGAGGATTTACTCTCAGAACGCACCGTCCTTCATTGGGTAGTTAGGAAAGCTACCAGGGCCCTATAGGCAGGGCAGATCAGCGCCCCCCAAAGCAAAACGGTTAACATTCACAGCTAGGCTCGCCAACTGCAACATTGGCTGAGTCCAATGTCCAATTTAGCAAAAACTATGAATTTAAGGTTTTGAGACTTCTAAGATTCCTATAATAACTCAACCGCCCAAACTTAAGTCTGCCCTAACAGATAGTTAGGGTCTGCATAGAAGTGAATTATATTATTTAAGAGCCTTTTATCCCCCCAAAAATGATATTCTTGCAAACCTCTTTTTGCCACTTTTGAGCTGTTCTTTTTTTCACAGGCAAATCAAAAATTGAGGGGCACCTAGGTGGCACAGTCCATTAAGCGTCAGCTTTTGGCTCAGGTCATGATCTCAGGGTTCTGGAACTGAGCCCTAGGTGAAGCTCCCTGCTCAGCAGGGCGTCTGCTCCTCCCTCTGCCTCTCCTGCCCCCCTCTTGTGCTCTCACTCGCTCTCAAATAGATAAAATCTTTAAAAATAAATAAATAAAAAATTTAGATCCAGCCATGACCATTTGCAAATCTGTAATGTAAGACACAAAGGTCAAAGAAGGGTAAAAAACAAAATTAAACTATAAAAAAACGAAAAAACAAAAACACCTCTTACCTAGCTGAGCGCTGGACCTTGGGCCCAGCACACACCCTGGATGGTAGAAAAGTGAAGTGACTTATGTAGAGGGAAGTTATTCCAGGCCGCAGGTCAGCATGGAGCAAGGTACCAAGAAGAACAAAAGTTGGGAGCAACCAGACATTTGTTCCAGGAAGAAGAGCAGCCCCCCATGCTCAAGAAGGCCCCCTGGACTTAACAACACGGAGCTCTGCAGACCATAAAGCGGTGGGCATCATCCTTAACAAGTGAGGTGTATTCTCAAAAATAACATGAACGATAAAAATAACTTTCCTCTAGTTGGTAGTAAATTCCATTTTTATGCTATGTTACTGAAAACAAGCTTCTGGAAGCCATGGGGCTGGTATGCTAGAGCTTTCGGAAGCTAGGCATACAGGCTGATGGGGGCAGAGAACAGGGAGAGAGGAGGCTGCAGAATGCCTCAGAGCCACTTTTGTGGACGTCCACCCTACGTTACCAAGAACCAGTTCTTCGATGTGCTCTGGCCCGTTGCCTTGACTATTTGGAAAATATGGAAGGATGGGAACTAGGGCTCCCCAGTCCCGGCCAAGCCTAGGGTCAGCGCAGTGGTACAGGGCAGCACGTGGGGGGAAAAGCCCAGTTCTCCCACGCCTCTGAGGTCAAATTCGTGAAAAAGCCGTGCATAGTCTGCTAGAGCAGCGGCCTTTCTAATTACGCTCCTTTCCTTGCCACAACTCTGATATTCTCAATGGCGGGGATTTTAGAATACACTGCCACGTGGAGACCTGGAAGAACCATGCCTTGTGAAGTAACATATACTTTATAGGCATTTCACCAAAGGCTGACATCTGCAGATTCCTAAACCTTCCGTACTGAAGAAACACTATATTTACACGGTGCCCCTTTCGCAGATGGGAACACTTGCTCCAGAGCCCGCACTGAGCGCCGCGGGTCTTCAGATGATGGGACTGTTCTAATCACAGGCTAGTGATAAGGTACTGGAGCAGTGGGAGCAGGTGATAAATATTTCATTCTCGAAATTAAGATACCAGCCCTACATAGGTTATTAGGATATAAACAAATAAAAGTTAAAAAAGAAAAAAAAAGAATACTCCAAACATTATAGCAGAAACTAGCTGAAAGCAGGGTAAGTACAGAGAATGAGTTTTGGGGAGAAAGAACTGCTCTCCCTTCCAGGATTTTTAATTGAGAAGGTAAATAACCACACAGAGGTAAAGAATTCTGTGCTCCCATAAACTCTCTTCACTGCCTGATTAGGCATATGGTCCTTCTTGACTGCAGAAGAGAAGTGAGAGGAACGGAATTTTTAGGAAAAAAGATTTCAAAGTAGAGTGAAGAAGGCACCCACACACATCACAGGGCCTCACAAGAAGTCGGCCCAACTTTTGAGAGATCACTAATGAGCTCAACTTAGCAGATACATCAAGGTAGTGGCTCTGTCTTTGGCTTATTTCTCAAGGCTTTTGTCCACCACCACACACCCCTGCGACCATGAGCCTGAGCTTGAAGGTGGCACCTTTTCTGGAATTACCCTCAGTTCTCCACTCTTCAGACTCAAGGCAGCAGAATAATAGGAGTAGCTTGCCCATAAGATGCCCGCCTGCAAAGGGAACGGCACTGAAGAGAGCAGCCTCTTACCAGGCCCCGGAGACAGTTCTGGAAACTCAGTGCCACAGCCCAGGTAGCTTAAACCCTGGCTCGGGGTGCTGGTAAAAATCCTCTCCTTCACGTAACCAGCTGCAGGAGGAGGAGACGTCCATTCTGTGACATGTTTGCCATTTAGCCCGGTGCTAAATCCTCCCTCCCATCCACACATTGGTGTAGATTCTCAAGGGAGGCAGTCTGTGAGGTTTCTGAAGAAGGGAGGAAGTGGAACTTATCAAATTTGTTTGTGGATTTATGTTTCCAGCTCTGCCTTTGGCAACTTGAAAAAATATATAATTTTAAAAAATCAAAGCCACAAAGAGCAAGCTTGGGCACGGCTCTACTGTCACACCTACTAAGTCTGACCTGGTCACGAGAACTGTCCAGAAACCGGAGAGGCTTGCAGCCCAGTGTTCCAGAGGATGAGAATGCCCTGGGGTCCGGTAGAGTGCATCACCCACAGGAAAGCCCTGAGGAGCTGTCTGCCTTCTGCGGAGCCTTTATGGGAGGAAGCGCCCCCCGGAACACCCCCTGGCTGGGGTCGCGCCCGCACCGCTTCCTGGGGCACCATCAAGACCCTCGCCCTTACTAAGAGTTAGATTAGACCCGCGGAGACAGGAGGTATGGGAGGGAAAATAGAGGTCCCTGGCCAGGAGGAATGCAGCGCTGGGGGCACCCGCACTGCTTTCCGTATGTGGTTTCCTTCGGAAAATCCAAGCCAACCCATTCTTTAGGTGACATATGGGGAGACTGAGGCTCAAGGCCGTGAAGTGGTGCTCCACTTCGAAGAAGTTAACAGCTGGGTCAGGATGCAGACACCACCTCCTGGTCCAAGACCTTCTCTGAAATTCCCGTGCTCCTGATTCCCTTCCCGTCTGCAGGCGGCCGGGCCCGGGCTGCCCGGGCCAAGCTAACCTGCCTTCCCTCTCGCGCCCGGACCCGCCTGCCCTACCTGCCGAGCCGTCAGGGCCGTCTTTGTCCGCCCGGCCAGGCTCGCCGGCGCCCTGCTGGCGGTCGTTGTCACAGCCGCCCTGGTCCAGTCGCGCCTCGGCGCTGGAGCAGCAGTAGCGCAGCACGCAGCTGCCGCAGCAGATGGTAGCGTCGCCGCCGTCGAAGCGCTCGGGGCACTGGAAGCCGATGCGCCAGACGCCCTGCGCGTCCAGCCAGCCGTGGCAGTACTCGCCGCTGGCCCGCGCCCCCGCCGCCAGCAGCGCGGCCAGCAGCAGCTGCAGGAGCGACGCGGCGTTCCGAGGGGAGGCGGCGGGCGGGCGGCGTCCGCCCCACATGGCACCACCCCGGGCGCGCGCGGCGCTGTTCCAGCGGGCGCAGAGCGGTCTCCAGGAAGTCGCGGTCCCGGCGACCCGGCTCCCAGGGGCGCGGAGGCCGGGACTTGGACGCCCGAGGGCCCCTTCCGCGGCGCTCTCCGAGCGGCCCTTCGCCGCGACGTCCAGGAGATGACGACGCCGGGCTGCAGGGGCAGGGGTCCTAAGCCATCCCTCCCTGGGCCGGGCGGCCCGGTCCCTAGTGGGGCTGCCTGGAGAGCGGGCACTCGCTGATGGAACTCTCTGGACGCAGAGTCAGAGGGGCCCCGGAGCTGCCGTCCCGCAGCCCCCGGAGGCTTCAACCGCGACAGCAGCCTCCCCGCGCATCCCCGAGGAGACGCTCACTCCCGTTGCCGACCTGAAGCCAGGTCGCGGCCGCGTACTTTAAGCCTCGGGGTCCCGCGCACGAGTCGGGGAGCGTCTCCCCTCCTTTATTCCCCTCTCGAGCGGCGAGAAGGGGCCAAGAAGGCGGGCAGCGCGCGCAGGGCTCCGGGCAGCAAGTGCAGCGGCCGGCCGTGCTCAGCCTCCCCAGCTCCGAACTCGGTCCGCATGGCTCCGGCCGCGCCGCCCGGGCAGCTCTGCCCTCGGCGGGGCTGACGGCCAGTCCTCCCAGCGCACGCCGGCGTCCGGGACGCGAGCGACGGTCCG